>JAEQBH010003749.1:0-600000 GCA_016808115.1 Tetrastigma voinierianum
GAAAAAAAAAGATGAGGTGCATCTCCCAAACAAGGCATGTGCCTTGAGGCCTATAGCTAGCTTGAGCTGAGGCGCTCTTAAAGCATGCCTTTAACAACTATGCTAGAACTATGATCAGCAGGTTTTGGATGCAACTATGGTCCAACATGTTCTATAAAGTAGTCTAACAGTTGTTGCTTATACTACCCCCCAAAACAAATTTTCATGAGACCACACATTTCCCAAGTTCACTATTGGATTATGCAAGTCTCCTGCAGTGCCACCACTCCTTTTGTCTGTCAAATGTCAAGTTTAAGCTCTTCCACAGCCCACCTATCAAACACTCCAAATTAGAGTTTTATTTTAATTTCTTTAAAGAAGATGTTACTTATGCACGGTCAATAGATTCACAGTAGTATCCTATTATTTTGATATCTTCAAGGCATCATAAAGTATAAGATCCACAAAAGTTATATGGGGAAGAGGGAGAATTTAAGATACTTAAGTTATACACCAGGTGTTGTTTAATATAAACAGAGTTGTCACTAAACTGAGTCTTTCTCTAAGGAAAAACTATCAATAAAACAAGTGTCTACAGATTGTACCTTCAATGAACACCATACATCAGCTAACGAAAATGCAGCAAGCTTTACTTGTATCAGGAAACTGAATATATCAGCATATAATTTCAATGCACTGGGGGTCAAAATGATATTGATTGGCCAATCCACTCTGTAACCCAAGCCTATAAAGCTGAAGGAACGCACTCCTGACATTCATAGCATGGTTATAGCTTCACAACAGATTTAAGGATAAGTAAAATGCCTGGAATGAACATAGGAAATCAAGTCCAGATGAGAGAGAGAAAGAGAGAGAGAGAAAAGAACCATGTGGAACTACAGTAGATGTACCAGTGGCAAAAGTTGAAAGAGGCATCACGGCATGCTCTTTCACGTACACAAATAACTGATTCTTATGAAGGTCTCTTTCACATGAAGACCTCTGGAGTGACAATTCCAGGAGCCCTTGGATTTCTGATAATCTCTGGTCTGCCTCTGTAACATAACATCTCTGTGGTTTGAAGTAGGATAAATCAAATCAAAAGGGACAACACTTTCATGATCCAATAACTGAAAAAGCATTGTGTACTAAAGTTACAAGAGAGAATCGTAGAAATACATGATTCCAAAGAGACATAAGAACAAATCCACCCAGTCTGCTAGTTCCATAAAATGGTACCGCCGCAATGCCAGAAGATGTTCTTGCAAATAAAATCCTTCTTCAAGCAACTTAATAGTCAATTTGCTCACATACTTATATCTAGCAATGTTAAGGAAAATTACGATTGGCACAAGATTACAGTTTGTCTAGCTGCAACATTTTGAGAATGACAGCCCATTGTTAGTCCAAAAAGAAAGTTCAATGAAAGAAGGAAAGACAATAACAAATACCGCAGGGAAATAGATATGAAGAAACTACACAAAAAGCACAAGGCTACACAAGCAAAATAAGAAGGTGGTGTCTTGGCCCAGATAATAACCTTTGCAAACAAAGAACCTTGCTCTTCAAAATTGTTGCCTGTAATCCAAGACATTAAAAACATGCACCCTTGTCTCAGTAGATTATATTAGAACTTCACAAGGTTTCTATTCTATTTTAAAGGTCAAGCAAATGACAGCAGATCTATCACATCTACAAATAAGAGAAGCCAAGACCCCAGCCTTCTAGGAAACAATGAAAGCTTTCAATTTTGATTTAGTAGAGTATGACCAGAGGGCTTCACAAAATATGATATCTACTCGGTGTAGAAGTAGATAATCAGAGTAATCTACTCTTCCTTGTATGAGAGACAAACATGCAGAGCACAGCTACATTCAGCTATATTTCTTCATTCTCTGTTGGTGCAACAGGCTTCTTATTTGTTCACCCTTGAAGCATGCCCTCTACCTTCATCTGATTAAGGACTACAGGTGAAGCTAAGACTCCAACTTTGGGAGAAACTTAAAGGACTAAGCTGTCATATCTGAAGAAGTATCTTGTGGGTGCTCAACAATCATGAAATGGATACAATGACATCTTTCAAGAATTTCTAGGATTCTAACAAGTTACAACTCGAAAGCGGCAGACCACACCCAAAGGCAAAATTCAAATTTGCTAGTTGGAAGGGAGAGGAATGATTTAGCTAAAATGTTTTCACACTTGAATAACTATAAAGACCCAGGAAGCCTAGATGGGTAGATCATTTATCTCACAGAAAAAAAAAAATAGCGTTATCAGAAGATTTTTTTCTTTTAAACTCCAAGTCTAATCTAGAAGCATAGCTCAGGAAGGAAAGGAGTGTTCTCAAATATATGCCTGCCAAGGCCCAGAGTTCATCCTATTACATCATCAATTCTTAGGACTCTTAATGGTTTCAAACATGAAGCATTAGAGAAATCAATAAGTTTCTTCTCCTCTCTCCACCTAAATCTAAGCATGGGAAGTTTGTCTCCATCATGTTAGCTTTCACCTACACTTTCTTACATCCTGAACATGGAAACTTATTAATTATACTGGGAAAAAAAAATCTTTCATGGAGTACAACCTGTTTTAAAGAATCCAACGCTTTGTTTGGCAGCTTGACAATCACAGGAAATTAAAATTTTTCATGATAAACCCAAGTTGAAATCTTTAAAATTTCAAGTTTGGCTCAACATGGAACTTCTTAGACCTCTCCTAGTTCACAAGGTCACTCACTGAAAACCATAAGTAAAGATAGATGCTTGTAACTCCTATTTTATTGTGAATGAATCATGAGAATGTGAAATCTTACAGCTCTGAAACCTATCTTGAAAACATGAGACTTCTTTCATAGGTGATGACAGTCCATCATATGCTGCTCAATTCTTTTTCTTTTGCCTTTTAATGAGAATGCTCTATTTTTTTTTTGAAAATATTTTCACAAACTTCCATAGTTGTTTGAAGTGAAGTACAAACTTCTCCAATCTTCTATATAAAAAGGAGTATGAAATAAGATGAGTGTGACACTTGAGAGAGTAATTATAAGCTAGAAACAGAAAGACCCTGCAAAGATAAGAAGGATGCACCTATACAACCACCAGATCCAAAGTTCTCATTATGCTCCTTCTGAATCACCAAATAGTACTAAACAAAGCTGCTTTCCAAACACAAATATGGAAGCATGGAACCACATTTATGAAATTGACAAACAAAAAGCTAGAAACAATGAAACCTAAGGTGAGAATGAATTTTTAAAGACAAAAGAAGGAAAGAAATGAGGACATATACAATGAATCCAAAATATCCCTCGCACATCAAGCATCCTAAAGGATTAGCAATGGGCACTACGTAAGTTGTACAGGAGAACGCTTTTTCTTAAAGGATTCCTACCTGGGGACTTAAGTTGATAGAATTTCTAAGGCAGTAGCAGTATCAACAGCATCCATCCACAGTATTTCCCTCTAAGATCCTTTTCCAAACCTACTTGCCATTTTCAGAACAGATTGAGACATCCCTCAAACTGATTTCTCAATGCCATTAACACATGTAATAATATGATTCTAAATGCACAGGTCATAAGTGAAGGTGGAATGAAAGCATTTAAACTCTTAATCTTCCATCAAACAACCTGAAAATCACAAACTATGATTTCTGATCAAACTTGTTTTACATTTCGAGATGCATTCAAAAATTTGTCAGGTAGTTTTCTGTTTTAAGTTTAGTTAGTTGTCTGATTTCTTGGTAGCAAGGTTAGAGCAGCTTGCAACCGCAAAATAAAATTTGAAAAGGAAAAAACAACAGGGCAACCAATATCCAGCAAATGGAAAATATCAGGAACAAAACAATCGATGCAATCTAATCAAAGGAAAACGAAACATGTTGCATAGCCCAGCATAAAAAGTTTGAATAGAGACTCACACCATTAGAAATAATAAAACAAGGTAAGTCTCTGATCATCATCTACCAACAAAAAAAAAAAGGATACTGAAGCAGGATTTCGGGCAACAGGCACTTGCTGTGATGAATTGAGTAATATGAAACACACCTCCCAAAACCTGCATCTGCTGTTCAACAATATTATTGACCACATTCCCAGAACTTGCAAGCATAGTCTCCCAACTACTCCCTCCTGAAACATTTTCAGAAATAACATCCTCCTGGTTGCACTGCTTTAAGTCTAAAGCTGAACAAATATGAGATGTTTTCGTTGAGACATCATCTCCATCATTGTCCATTTTATCATGGTGATTTCTCATTTCACTTATAGCAGAAGCATCAGAATCTGTAGACAACAGACTCTCAGCTCCAGCTCCAACAAATCCATCTTCAGAACAGACATTTAACTTTTCCAAACATAGTTTAAGAGGATCTTCTACACATGAAAAGTCAAAAGGAAGGAATCTCATGGTCTGAGCTGTCTCTCCCTCCCAAGACACTTATCGTGTGAAGGAAGCCCCTTTTTGTTAACATTGGATGCATACTAAGAATATTGCAATGGTTTTTAAGGTTCCATGATTCTGAATTAAAAGAATTTGGAAAGGTATAAGCCCGATTTTCATGTTGATCCTTGTCGTTGGCTTTCACATCAAAAGAATTGTAAGTATCAATCTTTTTAACAAAATGTGATATATCTTCTTCCCTCAAGTCACCAGAATTTCTATTGCTCGTGTTAATGCCACATTCAGATCGATGTGAATTTGTCTTGTTTATGGGATTGAAGGGATTTTTCAGAAGGCCACCAAGTGGCCAGCCCAAGCCATGCTGATTACCTGCATGTTGATTCTCAGACATCCATAACCAATCTGATTCCCCCAAATCAAAATTCACAGGAATGTGGCTCAAAATTGCCCTCTTATGATGAGGATGTTCAAAATGCTTAATGAAAACTGCACTTTCACAAATTTCATGCAATTTATTTTTCATAGAGTACAATTTTTCACTTTGAGGAGGCTTTTGCAATGAATTATTTGTGGAGATACTCGGGGAGAAGCTTAGAGCAGACAAATATTTCTGTTCAAGCCCAACCAAACTACAAGGGAAGATCAAGATCATTTTGCTCTTCAGAACTATATATAGATGAAGATTCAGATGATTCTGATGCATCCATCACAGAAGAAAACTCATCTGTTGTGCTACAGGCCTCGGAATCTGCAGTACCAACATGCCTGAGAACAAGAGAAGTCCTTATCTTGAAGCATAATAATAACAACATCAGACAGGAAATATGACAAGATAGAAAAGAACTACAAGCAGAGAAGACAAATGAGGTAGAAACAAATAAATATATCAGTGTAAATGACAGCAGGGTCAGTGTAACTCTACTAATTCATGCTTACTCGGAAAAGCATACATAAAGAGAAAGGGAGAAAGAGATGGAGAGTAAGTGGAGGTCAGGGAGAGAGTGATACCCATTTGAGTCTCCTTTTTCAGCAGAACAAGGGGAAACCAAGCTGTCTTCCAATGTCAATGAAACAGGGATGTTTAGGTTCCCTTGATTGTCATCAAGAAAAACAGATGTAGGGGCAGCTAGAACTACCTGAAAAAGAAGTATGCATTTAAGAGATAGAAAGGCTACTGCATAAATGAGGCAGCATCACAGCAACAGAAACAGATTGAAAGCAATAAAAACCATTGTTTCCTGTGAAAAATTTCCTTTTTCTTTTCTTTTGAGTGCAAATTAAATTTATTAACAAAGTGCCCAACAGAAACTAGTGGGCTGGAATCCATTCAACCAGGGAGTTCATCAGGCATGCCAAGTCCAAGATCTGAGTGAGGGACGACCCTTGCAATCATGAAATTGTGATTTCTCTTCATACAATTAGTTATCTATACTAAAACATTAGAGAATTCTACTTTTTTGTCCAACAAAGGGTTCGGCATAAATAAATACACACACACACACTAGAAAGAAGCTCAAAAAGTGAAACCTTAAGAACATAATGGTCATTCCTGGGCAGAAAATTAAGTCTCAAACAATGTAAAACAACCAAACCATTATATTCATCAGAAAATATGTGTAAATGCAGATGCAAGATTATAAACTTATACAGACCACACATCATGAATGGGTTACAACCAACAAGGCGGTGCTTAAACCATGCAGAGTTACAACCGTAACACAGAATAAGATGGAGTAGCTTAACACCGTTTTACTTCTATATTTGAGAAATATGGATGACTAATTATTGAGAAAAAAACTAGACTGCTGCAAAGGACACCTGTTGATATCTGGTTTCCGATTTTCTTGAAAGATTTCCAAGTTTCTGCTGCATCCTCTCATAAAAATTATTCCTTGCAAGTACCATAGCTTCAATGTTTCCTTTGTTAAAAGTCAGTGGAGAGGGATGATTACTTGAAAAACCCCTCCAGCAAGGAAGGATATCCTCATATGTATGGTCATCAGTGGCAACATAATTACATATTTCAAGCAATTTCTTTAGTACTTGAAGTTGCTGACCAGCTCTGAAAAGGGGAACCAACAAATCTTTTAGAAAACATGGAACAGCAACTCCACCTTGCTCCTGTGAAGTAAAAAATTTGTGAGGAGCAGCCTCAAAGGAAATGTTAAAAGCATACATCTGAACAATCTCTGGAAACAAAGCTTTTACATCATAATAGGTAAAATTACCCTAATTCTTGCTGATGAGAAATCAACTGAGCCGCCAGCTTTTCCATGTGTAAAAGGAGGTTGATCATCACCATACTCTATTACAAACTCCCCATAAGGATCAAGGAATATCTCAGCTTTGTAGTAAATCCATGATCTAACAAATTCACAATATGGTTCACAAGACTGAAGAAAGAGAGATACTTGAAGCACATAGTGAACTGGATCAGCAGCCTAAAGAAAAATAATACCAGTTGGCATATCATAAGAAAGAAAATGAAAAGATTATTCACTGATTATTTTAGACTAAGATCCCCAAATTCTCAGATAACAGAAAACTAAATTGTTCAGATTCAGCCAAGTTGCAAGCAATAACCTCAGGTCCTACTCGCATAATCAATTAGTGCAGCTACCATTCCACAATAATTTCTGTCACACTCATAAAAGCATGTCCTCCAAGGAAGATGACACAGAATATAAGAATCAATGTGAAGATGGAATTCATAACTAAGTCTCTTAGGATACAGTTCCTGTTCTTTTATTTCATAATCAAAAAATATGAATAGTTTTTATATAAGATACAAGAAACCTTAGAGATTTACATTGAAAAGTAATACATTTAAAAACTGTTTTAACTAAGGTAACATATAGGTTTTGGTACCTCAAATTTTAGAATTTTTTTAAATGATTTTTAAAGACATAATGCAAATTTGTAGTTTTTGAACGAGATGTTTTACTTTTATATGGAAGTTTTTTATTGTAAAAACAGAAAACTAAAAGTGCATCCAAACAAACACTAAGTTATGCATATGGAATTTGAAATGATTGTTGTCAACTGAAATTACAAGTTAAGCATCAAAATAACAAAAGAAGCATTGTGTGAATACTTTTAAACCAAGCTGGCCTGTAGTTGTGTGTACAAATAAGTAAGCAAATTCCCTCCTCTAGGAAATTAGAAAATTCCAAGCGATTTTAAATAATATCTTCAAAAGTTGATTCCAAAAAGCAAGGAGGGACATTCGGTAGGTTACAAACATTCCCAAGAGCTTGAATCTGAGTTCTTAATTCTTTTGTGTGCAAGTAAACCTCCAACAATGTAACTTCAGAATGCACCACACTCGTGAGACTTCCCATTCTAAAGGGCATATCAACACTCTTTGACAAGCGCCTTAAACTGATTGATGCATACAGTGTGTCTAGTGCCCCCATGTATCCCTCCAGAACCTTTTCCACAGCAACAGCAAAGGCCTGATTGACAAGACTGTAAGGAGGATGCTCCTCCACTTCACTTTCACCAGAATTTTGAATTTCTGGTAGCCTTTTGAAATTTCCATCCAAATTCAGATCTGTACACAGAAAATAATCCACAAATTTACGAAGAAGGAAAACAACAGAACCAGAGCAGCCTATGGATCTGAGGATGTTTCCCAAAGCATAGGTGCTCAAAGACCGATTCCACAAACTTGGGATTTGATGAAAGGTTCTATCAGCTGGATGAGAACAAAATGCTGCAGATAGCTTGTCAATACTAATGAGAGCTGAATTTACACCTTGCAGTGCATTCATTGCAAGCCGCACCAAGCTGGCCTCCTAATGAAAGGAAAATATGAAAGCTCAGACTTTAGTTTCAGTAAATACAGTTGTGCACAATTCTAAAATCTTGCTGTTCTAATGAAAATTGTTTTGTGGATTTGGAACTAATGACATTTAGTCCATTTTCAAAATAAACCAGTATAATACCTCCCACACCATGCAACCAAAGAGCATGTACAAAAGGTAGATGTATCAAAAGTCAAGACACAGATTATCAATTTCACACCCATATATATTAGACCTTACAGAGACAGACTGATGGGGACAAATATCCAACATCTACACAAGAAATGAATGAGAAAGAAAAAAAATAATCAATGAAAAACGCAATATCATTAGGAGTAACTTGCAATAATTGTAAGGCTCTCTAGTGTCATAATTACTTAAAAGTTGATATTTTAGTTACATTCAGGTCATATTTGGTTCACAAAAAGTACTAAGGAAAGAAAAAAATAATAAGGAAACTAATTTTTCCCATGTTTGGTAGTGTTAAGCAAAATAAAAAAAGGAAATGAAATGAAATACAATCAAAATTAGTAATAAAAAATTTAAAAAAAAAAAAACTTGTGCATTTTCAAATTAATTTACCTTAATATGAAGAACTAAAACAAGTGAAATGGCTTTGAAACAGCTTATAAAAGTAATGTTTGCCTTCAAAAACGTTTTTTATTGAAGCTTCTCGTTTTCTTGTTGAAGAATTGTTTTATCAAATTCAGTTATTCATCTAAGGCTCACGGGTGATTGAAGATCAGGTAGCAAGCATCAGAAGGACTCCCTTACATATGAGGGTCAGATTTTCAACATCCTCACCAGGGGAATTACCAGGGCCCTTCTTTGATGAGCAAGCTGAGAATGATCAATCTCCATTCGTTTAGGAGAGTGTCAGTTATATTTGATTTCTTTTCATATTTAATAGTAAAATCAAACCTAAAAAAAAAAAATTTATTAATATTTTTCTTTATTAATACTTTCCTCAACAAAACAAGAATAAATTTTCTTTATTAATTTTAGAAAAAACTAAAATGAAAATCCTAATAATAAGTCGCTGAATAAAATAGCTTTCTTTTTAATTATTGATAATGAAATAATATTAAATTTAGCATACTTTTCAGCGGTGAGACTTGGTTACTTTTCTTCCATAGGACTCACCTATAATCTCTTGGTCAAACACTAACGATTCCTATCTTTCTTCAATTTTTTCCTATTGTTATAATTTTATTGTTGCTCATCCTTAAATCCCAAAAAATTAAAACCCTAACTCGCTTATGTAGACAACAATGTCCTTCATCACAATTGCTTCAGTTGGTACACATTTCTGGGTGATTTCTAAAATAAGGATTTATCAACTCCCTATTGTCCAAGGAATGTGATGATCGCGCTTTTGTTTTTCGTGGATTTGGAATTATCATACAGACTTACACTTAGTTCAATTTCAAATGCATCAGTTCCACACAACCAATCATGGGCGAGTCATTTCAAGGATCACCTCTTGCATATCAACCAACAACCTCACGAAATTGAACAACAGGGGAAAAAAAAAAAAGGCACCCTACATGGCTTTACATTTCGGGGTTAATTCTCTAGTTAGGGTTTTCAGAAATTTCAATTTCCAGGAAGAAACGAAGGACGGGGTCTAAAAAGTACTGGAAGGGTTGGAAAAGGTAAAAGAGAAGATTGAAACTTACAGATAGAGTAGAGATGTCGTAAGGAGAATCCGAAGAAGAGGATAGAGGCTGTAAAGGTGAGCTCTCAGAGGATATTGATTCCCAAGGTTTAGGAGGAAGCCATGGATCTTCCAGTTGCAGCTTCTCAAACAACCAAGCCGTGGCCATGGACGACGCCACCATCACTCTCTGTTTCAGTGGATTTCAATGGGATCAGATGGTAATAGAGTCCAAGAATTCATATATAGGCATGGCGGGACAGGGAATTGTATTACATTTTCCTGGCAAAATGCCGGAAAATATTATAACAATTTTGAAATTTGGAAGGAAAAAGGGATTCCTCCCATGTTGGTAGGGATTGCGAGACATAAAAAGCACCTGCGAATGCAATGTGGCACTTGACAAATTATATTTATAATAAATTAGTTAATTTTTCATATATATATTTTTTTTTTCAATAGATGATTTGATTAAATAACATTTTTTGAAAACTCAATTTTTGATATCTAACCTTCAACAATTCTTGACCTCATTTTGACAAGAACGGTTCTCTCTATTTTCTAACAAAAATAACCAATTCTTTTAAAAGACAATATAAATACATTTTTATTCAAAAAAAAAGTTATTTTTCAATAAAAAAACATAAGAAATATTAGATTCATAGATTTAGTGGTATTTGATTTATTTTAACTAAATATTTTTTTTCAATACAAATAGAAATTGAGAAATAAAATGAGTGATTTGATTTAAACACCCTTTGAAAATCAAATTTTAGAAATCAAACCTTTCATCAATTTTTACCACGACTTTGATAACAATATCGTTTGTAAAAATAACTATTTCTTAATAAGAACATATGTAAATATATAAAATGATGAAGGGTATTTTTCTCCAAAAAATGTTATTTTTCAAGAAAAATATGAAAAGTGTTAAGTTTACAAAATGTTAGATCATTTTACCGAATATTTAAATTCATTGAGAGAACAAATCTTGAAATAGTTGCAAAAATAATCTTTAAAATATCACTTTCTGTCAAAACTACTCCCTGAAAAATTCATACATGATCACTAAATCTCTAAAGCACTTTTTGATAAAGGTGTCTTTTTCCCATTTTATTATAAATGTTAGTTTTACAAATAACTGATGGGTTTAATCCTTTTAAATCAGTTATTCATATAGAACTAAAGGAATGAATATTTTTCCTTTAATTAAAATATACAAGTATGTCTTTGTACCTAACTCAGTTGGTTAAAAATTTTAACGTTTGAAGGCTGGACATGAGGAGGGGAGGTGAGGGATTCAAGTCTCAATGAAAATAATTTACTATATTGTATTAAAAAACGATTAGCTTTCAAACGAATATATATTAATTTATTAATATTTTTTATCATGATTAATTAAAATAAAAATATGTAATTAAATAAAAATCTACTATAGATGAAATTTGGGATGAGGCAATTAACCTTTAACTCATTGATTTCTTTGCCTTTTTGAGTTTGAACCCCTATTAGAATAATTTAGGAAATGCATATTTGATTAAAATAGTTAAAATAAAGAAATAATATCATCATGTCTAACTCAAATAGCTCAAACAGACAAATGGCATAGGAAGGAGGTTCAGGTTCGAATCTTAATGGAAGAGTTTACGCTCTTGAAAACTAAAGTGTATGAAAAAAAAAAATCATTGTTTAAGTATAGAAATATTTAAATTACAAAACTGGCCTCCACTTTATAAATTTATAATCTCAAACGGGATTACTCCCACTTTTTCCAACATCCGTTGGATTTTTTAGGAATTCTTTTATAGATAGGTTTTCTAGGTCTACTTTATGAAAGTTTTTATACCTAATTTTTTTATATTTAATGATATTAACCATATCAAAAATCTTTGGCTTTTTACTACATTCCTCCTTTTGTCTTTTCAATTATACCAATCAAAATCATGTCAAGATTTCATTTTGACTTTTCAACCTATTTGTCATACACCTACAGTTCATTTATATGATTACTACTTGTTTCATTTTGTTTTTTTGTTTTTTTTCCTTAATGGACCCCCTACTTTCTTTTCTTTTTTTGTACAATGTTCCCTTACTTTTTTTTATTTTTTTATTCACAAATTCAAAGCTTACAGTTATCCCCTACTTATTTTTTTCATTTTCATTCTTAAAGCAATTCTATACGACACCACCAATCATTATTTTATTTTATTTTTAAAGAAAGAAAGTGTAATATAAATCTGACTTATTCAGGATTGATATAAAAACTTGAGAAAATTAAAGAATATCGCTAAGAAATCTAAAAAATAAATAAGGAAAATATCTTGCCTTTTGAATAACTTCTTCAACCTTAGATATAGTATCCTAGGTTTTAGGATTTACGAATAAAACAACTCTTTTAGGCGTCTCGACCAAACTTTCTATTTCTTCTCTTTTAAATACTTTAGCTAGTGAAACGCAAAAAATTCTCTCGGCCGCTCTGTCGCTCTCTGTTTCCTAGTTTGCCTGTGGCTCACCAAATGTGGAAACCATTTGAGCTATCTCTAAATTATCTCTCTACCTTTTTTTCTCTTTATCCCTCTCTATATATATGTTTGACTTTTTTTAAATTATTAGAAGTTAGGTGTAAAATAGAGAGTGTGGTTGGAGTGTATTTTAAAAAGTTGCTAGCTAAAGTAGTGAATTTAATATTTAAATATATTTTGAGTAGCTATTTTGTTAAGTGTGGTTGGAGATGCTCTAAGAAAGAACAAAAATAATATCTCATTTTTTTATGTTCACTATAATAAGATCCAAGGAAAGATCTTACCTCTTGATATTAGTGCTTCAAACCCTAGGTCACTTAGGTTTTCCATGGTTATACAATCAAGGGAGGGAGGCTATTAATAGACTACGCATGTAACGTGTATGAAAATATGAATGTCTATGTGTGCAAGGGCATCGTCATATCAAGTAATAAAGTGTGAAAGTACAAGTATTGTTATATGAGGATTAGGTTACTAAGTACTTAAATTAGAATAATTCTAGCTTTATTTAGATTATGGATTCAAATGAAAATGAAAAGGAAAACAATTAAAGACTGAAATCCTACACTAACATGCAAATAGGAAAAATAAGGATGGAAAACCTAGGGTTTAGATTTCATTGAATTCCAATTCTTATGCATTAAGAACAATTTATCCCAATTAATATTCTAATCACCTATTAATGAGTAGAGATCTCAGCTCGCACATGCAAATTTCTCTCAATAACCCACATTCTACCCATTGAACTTAGGTCTTTTGCATCTCTACTCAACCCCAAAGTCCTAAGAGCGTAATAAACTTCATTAAATTATAATTACCACAAAACCCTTGAATCTTTTTGTCAATGGTGAAATGTGATGTTCCTAATCAAGGAGTTTAATCAACTCTCACTTCTCATATCTGAATCAACCACCAAAACATGTCAATGAAATTAATCATCGACAAGCATGAATAATAGAATCTAACATTTAATAGAAAAGTGCCTCAAATATCGAATGAAAGTAAATCATTGCTCGATTACATAAATCACTTAACCAAACAACATCTAAGAGCCTAGAAAATAAAACCGGAGTTCATAATGAGAAGAATCTGACCATAGAGTGAAGAAAAACACAAAAATGACTTCCTCCTCCTCTTCGATCTTCCTTCTTCCCAAGAGGGATGTACCTTAGGGTTAGAAACCCTAAGAGCTTATTCAAAATCTCCTATGCTATATTTTTTTGAATGCCCTAATCGTCATCTATCTATGTGGATCTTCAAATGGGCTAGCTATGGGTTGAAGAGGGAGTTGGGTTGCATGTGACGTTGCGACGTGCGGGGTGTCTTGGCTTCAAATCTCGACCACGTAGCAACGTCGTGGCTCGCACGTCGCGACGTCGTGACTCGCACGTCGCGACATGAGTGCATGGTGACGTCGCAATGTGGGAAACCAACGTTGTGATGTGAGGGTGCTATTGGCACTTCTTGAATTTCTCCTATTTTTTCTCCAATTCAGCACTTTTTTGCTTCATATTGCTCCTTTGCCTAAAGAATGATTGTGAATGTAAATATGAACAAAAAGTGCATTAGAACACTTATTAAAATAGTAAAAACGTGCATAAAACTATATAAAATATGGGGATAAAATAAGTATATTGGATACTCATCAACTATATATGTAGAGAACATAAAAAGTTTTATTAATAATAATTTTCTTTTCCAATTTATACTTGGGATTCCTTAAGAGAATTACCCTCATATCCTTATTCTAATTTAAAAGAATTATTTTATTTTAATTTTTGTCCTTTGAAAAATACAAGGTATCTCATTTTCCCCCTTTTAACAAAAGTTTAGTCCTCAAACTTGTTCTTAGTAGGTCCTTAACTAATTTTTTAATGTCCTTTTCTCATCAATTTTTCTAACTCCCAAATATCTCTCAAATATTATAGGTTGTCTCACTTGATCCTCTTGACAATATACCATATTCTTTTCTTCATTCGATCACATCTCTAATTTGAACAAATATTTTTCATAAGTTTAGTTTGCAAAAATTGAACAGGCTTATATTTCATAGCATAAGAGGGATAAAGAACTTAATTATTCAAAGCTAAAAAATAAAAGATATTTTGAACTTAGATGGACTTCAAACTAAAACCATTTAATACCCAAGACACCCACTTTTCTAGTGGCTGAGCAGTCTTATAAACCCGAAAGTTTTGTTTTTTCCAATATGATCATAACATAGGGATGCATAAAAATTCTACCACCTTATAAAAACCTCATTGTTAACTTGAAACTATTCTACAAGGAAATTTAATCAAAGGGTAAGGACTCATTCTAATTGTTTTCAAGTCAAAACACAATTTCTCAACAAATATTTCCAACTTCACGTTGCTTATGATGAGTCTAAACTCGTCTATTTTTAATCCGATTTTTCTTGCATGTTTTTAACAATTTAGATCTATTTTTATGCAATTATGGAATATTCACCAACTTTTTGTTTTACAGGTGTTAATTGAAAAAAGAGAAAAAACAAGCGAAGAAGAAAGTGGAAAATGCGTGGTATTTATGCGACACGGTTTTTGTATGTGTGACACAAGATCTAACAGACGAAAGGCCTTGTAGTAATAGTGACTAAATGTCGCAAAGCTCAAACAAAATTAAGAGGCGAGAGAGAAGTATGTCGCGACAAAGAGTCTTTACATGCGTGACGTGAAAGATTTTGAAGAAAACTATCGCGACAATCCTTTACTCTGTCACGACAATTATCAAAGCAAACAACAAATGAGCTATGTCGCGACAAGATTTCCTTTAATAAATAGCGATGAAATTTGAAGATTAGAGATGAACTGTCGCGATAAAGGCGACTCTGTCGTGATAGAAAATGCTAAAGAATACAACCTGGTCGGCGAGACGAGGGTTTTATGTTACGACAGTTTCATCACTAAAGCCCGACTCGAGGAGGAATTTACGTTCTGTAAGAAAGATACTGTGCAACATAACATTTAGAATTCACAACTAAGAGGCATAGAATTGTTGTCACGACAAAGATTATTTATGTTATGACAAACAAAACATGAGGAGAGTGAGTTCTCGATCGCGTAAGAAGTTGAAGAAAACAAGAGAAGCGGCAGCCAAAAAGAATTCATGTTGCGACATGATAAAGAATTGAAGGCGAATCTCGGTCATTGACAAGATGTGGCGCTGAGCCAGGGGTCTATTGGTATCAGTCGACGTGGAATACAAGTGGATGTCCGGGGTTGCAGACGCCATGATCGAGGGCGAGTCTCCTTTGTCACGGGAGCTCTACCCAGATAAAACACACCGCATGAAACATGTGTCCCTGACAGGTCGATATAATCACAATGATACAATATAGATAAGCATCTTGGGCCCATACTACAATATCCATAAAAACATACCAACTATATCCAATAGTTCTAAGAGTTGAATGTTTTACTCTTATCTGACATATATTAAATGCTGAATTACAGTACAGTGTAAACATCATCAAGCCAAAGCCACAATCCGACTTTCTTCTAAAGCGGCCTTTAGGACGGCGAGTCTCCTCGCACGCTCCTGTACTGTAAATAGTATCCCTATTGAGGTGAGCTAATGCTATTAGTGGAATCACCCTAAGTGGGCTACTCTCCACTAAGTGCGATGCAATGTTCCAAAATAAGCATACATTCAAACAAATGCAGATCTGCAGATAATACGCCAATGACTCAAATCCAGGTCCTCCTTGTAGACTCTCTCCCACACTCACCCTAAGCCTATTATGAAATTATTGTTTTGTTAGTTTGTGTGGACAACCCTCAGATGAATATATATCAATTTGGTCGCTCAGACGATTGATATTTATTTGTTGTGGACTACCCTCAGATGAATATCGATTGGTAGCTCAGACGATTGATATTTTTAGTTTGGGCTTTACCCTTCGATAATTATTTTAGACTACCCTCAGAGACCATTTTCTCACAGACTCATCTCATGTGCACTAACTCCTATAGTCTGGGATGTTCCGGTGCATATGGAATACATGTGCGGTCCATTCTGATCTGTCCAGCATCTGGAGGAATATGTAAATATGCACCATATCACATAATATCGATTAAGCGATCGTATGCGTGAAAATAAATCAATTCATCACATTCAAAATTACTCCCTTAGGCTTAATGATCATACGAGCAATTTCACTTGGATCACTCGACCAAACACATATTCTGCAATATATTTTTCGTGTCCTTTATTCCCCAGGAGCATTAAAAACTGGGTTTACGGTTGAACCACATCCATTCATCGATTCACTTTATGGGCAGAGTATTTCACGGCCATTTAGGCCTCGTCAAATCGATCCATGATTTATCACCAAAATGCAACATTGACCACCCGAATGTCATTGGCGTCTGTGCTACATTTGGATTCAAAAATGTGCTCCGATTTGGTCCCGAGTTTGGGACCTGATCAAGCGATGCGTTGAGGCCTGTCAATGAGCATTTACATGGTATAGCAGAAGAATAAAACCCAGTAAGGGAGAAACTCCACACCTCGGAGTTTAGAGAAAAACTCTTCATCCGTCTTGCGCGAAGCCTCCGCGTAGAGCGGTTCTCACTCTCTTGTCGAAGGCTGACGGTGGTTGTCGTAAATCCCCAGAGATAAGTCGAGACCTTCTAAAACCATAATTTCGTACTGGATCTATTTCCCTCTTCAATTCCCGTTTTGCTTCTTTTAGTTGGAAGACAAGGCATGTACCCCTATTTTGTCATTTGTGACTTAAATCAAATTGAAATAGTAAATTTATGTCCCTCAGATTCGGAGTTTTGACAGTGTAACTATCTAATTAAAAATCCATTTCGGTATTTCTCTCTCGCACCACTTATGGCACATGAGTACGTGTTATATGACTTCGTTTTGTTGAAAATCGTTTCTACGGCACGACCGTGATGCACCGAAAAAACATGCCAACTCCGTACGTCACCGAGAATTCCATGAGAATTTTATGTGCCCCAGCTAGATTTAGCGAAGGCGATTCCAGCAGTTACTGTCAGTTTGGTCATCAAGATCAGAGAATAAATTCGGATTTTTAACGAAATTACAGTTTATTAACCAAAATTACGATTTTGCCATTTTCCAAAAATTGGAATTTCTCGGGTCTTACATTCTCCTGTAAAGGAATTTAAGTCAAAAATTACGGACAATCCTGTCGCTCACGCGCCTTGGCGTTGCATCTGCCATGCATGTAAGCAGTCATTTAAATCTTAAGCGACTAAACCACATACCTTCATCCCTAAACGAGGGGATGGGTGGCCCGCATCGTGTCCTCGGCTCCCACGTTGACTCCTCCACTCCCTAGTCTGCTTCATACTTCCCCTCCTTCTTCCATGAGTCTTCGTCATAATCATAATATTCTTATATGCCTTCTTGTAACATATATGCTTCCACCTACTCACCTCTCTTCTCTTCTCCTCTTCTTCTTCTCTGCCTTCTCTCTCTTCACCACCTTCTTCTTCTCTTCTCACCTTCTTCTCCTTCTTCTTTGCAAACGCGCAACTATCGGGCATTACTGCTTTGGTCCCGCCCGCCGAAGGTCCCGTAGGTGTCAATACTCGATCGTCCCCGATCCACCACATGAGTGGATTTGGGTATACTTCGAGCATGGAGCGTGATACCTCGTGGACACGACATCTGGGTGGTATCGCGCCGATCTGCAGCGGTGCTGCCCTCTCGAGTATCTCGAAGAATGACGAACCTCGGCGATACTTCCTAAACTGCGGGCACGACCTCTCTCTTAGGCATCGCAGCCGAAGGCGTGATCTGACCGCTGAACTCTGGGGTGAACACATCGCACGACATGGCTCTTACAGCGGGCTTTGGTAGTGAGAGATCTTTATCATTATCAAGCTCTCCTTCTTAGAGGTGTCTCCCCCAATCGGATCGGGACAGTGATGGAGCTCTCTCTCCCACCTCGGTCAAACCTCGCGGTGATCATGGCCTCCCAGTACAATGCCTCGTATGATTGCCATTCCGTATACTCGCGATAAGCTGTGTTATAGGCGGAATTCCACTAAGAGCGATTAATCCTCTACCCTTATGATCCGGGACGGATCAGCGCTTTGGCGTGTCCTCCCAACACCCTTATATAATCCATCGCTGATCTGACACGTAACCTTGCCTTCCCTTGCTTGGTGTGTAACGCTAACCTCTCAAGGTCACAATCAGCGACAATCCAGTGGATAGTCAACTGGTCCATGTCATGAATGACATCCATTGCAGGCCCTTGCGGCTCGACAACGCGATCTCACGATTTCCAAAGGGGTATCGAGCCTCGAGTGCACCCCAGGCTCACATCACTCGACTCTAAGTGCAGCATTGATAACCATGTGGAGTGTGTTTTTCATCTCAGTCACTCCAGGCTCCTATCACTCCAACTTTAAGTGCATTAGTGATAGCCATGTCAGTGTTTTCATCTCGAGTCACTCCAACGACTCATCCCACTCAACTCTAAATTACGCGTGATAACCATGTCAGTGTGTGGGAGTAGTGCATTTCGTGATTCTTCAATACGAGAACCATAAGCTACTACCTCCGGGACTACATCAAACCATCAAATGTCAGGCCCTTGAGGCATCTGGCCTGCTGTGTGCCTGTCCGTAGGGACTATCAAGATAGGAGTGAGTAAGTCTCCTCTTGACTCTGGAATGCCTCCTCGCCTTCGGTCATCCCACTTAAGCACCCTGACCTCCTTACGGAATTGACCTAGTCATGAAGTCTTTGCTTTATCACGGAGAAGTCCTCGATGAATCTCTGTAATACCCGGCCCGATCGAAGCTACGTGTCTCGGTAGGCTTCGGCCTCTCGACTCATCACGGCCTCGACCTTCTGCAGGTCGACACGCCCCGATGCGACACCACGTTCAAATCTCACCTCGGTGGCCAAAACTCACACTTCTGCTGAACTTGGCGTCCTGGCTGATGGTCTCTCGACAAACGTAAAGCCAGTCACCAGTGATACTCATGCTCCCTGCGGTAGGAGTAGATCAAAATATCATCAAGATTCGACAAAGCGATCCTAAATAGGGTTGGAATATCCTATGCGTGGATCCGCGAATCTTCTTTGGCGCGTCGTCGATCTAAAGGAGCATCATAGTGAACTTCCAGTGCCCGTAACATGTCTATAGCAGCGTCTTAGGGATATACATGCAACCCCGGTGATGGTAACTAGTGCGAAGGTCACATCTTAGAGTAGACTCGCTCCTCTCATTCATCAAACAAATCATTAATCCTCGGTAATGGAGTGCAGATTCTTGATCGTAACCTGTTCAAGCCCCATGTCGGTAATCAATGCCTGATCGAAGGGTCTTGTTCATAGCTAACCATAGAGAAATGGTAGGAGCGCCCCACATGGTGAAGTGCTCGGTCCTAATGAACCCATATCCAGTAACATGTGAAGTGGACTGCGAGTTCCTATGACTTTCAGTGGTACCATCCTATCTTGAGTCATGAGATGGGTGAAATACCCGGTGTAACTTCGATCTCAGAGTGCAACCACTACGTGGAGCGATCGGGTGGCTCATACGGAAAAACATCCACATACTCGCACTACTCGAGGTAGATCCCAAGTCTGGTCTCCCGCCGTCCTCACGGGGTAAGGCTTGTAATGACCTGCTAGCCCATCCATGACACTGGACTCATTATCGCATGCAGGGCAAAATGTCATGCTTGTCCCCCTGAAATACCACACGAGTACGTCCTGCGTATGGCGGTAACCCTTCTACGCTCACAATCGATAACAACCACCGTAGTTTGTCGGTCGATCCATCCCAGGGATGACATCGAACTCCGTGTCCATGATCCTCGGTCACACTATGAGTAGAGTCCCAGAGATACGCAGCTTCATAGTACCGCGACATATCATACATGTCTATGCACAATCCTAGGAACACTCACATACTAAGGCTCCTCTAAGGTCTTTAGAGGTCCTTGCCCATTTCCACCATATTTGGGCTCGCTCTACATTTGGAACACGACCCAGTCTAATCTGGTAGTGTCGGGTGTCTATTAGCGCTAACACCTTCTACCGATGCGTAGACAATGGTGCGCACCATCGGGTCCTCCCCCGATGAATGTCGGAGGATGATCGTCTAAACTTACGGAGTTCTTAGGACCTCACGACTGTATGCTTTGGCGATAGCGAGGCTAGCTGCGACATCTGACCTCTCTGAGCTGGCGATCAAATGCCGTAATTTGGTCGTATGTCGGTGGTGCTTGACCGATTGCCAGTGGGCGTCCTCACGTCCTCGTCCTCTACTTAACCATCTACACGATTAACATGGCGATTAAGCTGTCTGATATCTACAAGGCTCAAACACGGCCACAGAGACACTATTCATACAAGAAAATAATAAAAAATAATAAAAAATTTCACATACCTGATCGATACATTTATAATAAATGTAAATATAATTATCTAATATTAAATCATACCACGAAAATTTTAAAATTTGTCTTATTTTTTCAAAATTCTATTTCCCTTTATTTTATTTTATTTCGAAAAAATTTTGTGAACGCTCAACATTCTTGAGTTCAAAAGCTGAACAAGTGCTGTGTGCTACGATATTATTGACCCAGTACACCAGGTATCTCTGTGCCTAAGACTGCCTTGGTATTGTGGCAGCCGTGGCTAAATATCATTAGGCGGGTGCTGGCGTGGAGTATCGTGAAATAGGGCCGTGGATGTCGCGACCTGGCTGAATTAGCCGCGACCTCGGTAGGTGTCGCGGCGTCCATGCGCATGCCCTGGCGTGACGCTTGCCGGCGCGGCTGCGCGGGTGGCGTGGGCTCCCGATGTCGTCATCGTGGCACGTGCGGCCGTATCGGCGATCACGGCCCTGGCTCTGAGCTGCGACACTATTTGTATTGCGACTCAGTCTCTAGCCAAACCCGGCCACCTCGATCCGCGATGCAAATTTTGTATCGACCATATCGATTATTTGCACCTTGATACAATATATGTATTCTGGCCTTACCTCAATGGCCTATGATACAATACATTTGCGATACAATTTTTGTATTGCAACTCGAAATAACCTATTCTGCCAGTACAATCAGCCTTCCGGTATTCCTGTTGCAGTATAAATTGACACCTTTCTGATGCGAAACCCTTAACTTGACCTTCTAAAACCCTTTGTCTTGCAATACAAATTGAAGCTTTATTGCGATACGATACATCTTAGCGCCTCCTTGGTCACTGATACCAATCATACTCTTGCAATACAATTTTTTTTCACAATATAATTTTGGGCGTGGCAAAAAACGATTCTGCACCCGACAAATTTTTTTTTTTCATTATTCATTTTCCCTATTTCCGACTACGGAAAAATTACGAAAAATATTTATACATTTTTTCATTTTCTTTAACACTCAAATAGATTTACAATTTTTTCATTTTCTTCAGTTTGTATATAGCCCATAGAAAATTATTTTCTTGTACTCATGTGAATAAATTTATAAAATTTATTTTCTTTTTCCAGTTTCACACAAAAAAATTTCTCCACCTTTCATTCATTTTTTTTTTCATTTCTCCCAACTATTGGAAGACACAAAAATATATACCTATATATTTTTAATTAAAATGATCAGAATTTCCTCAAGTCTCTAACACTAACCCTAATGTTCCACCTCAAATTGCCAAATTTGATTTCATTTCTCAAATAATAAAATAAATTTCTAAAAATTTATTCCTTTTATTTTATCCTTCGGTTACATCTTTGTAATTCCAAAATTTGTTTTCAAATCTGCTATTTTCCTAAGCACCGCGAACATTCACATCAATAACATCTGACACTTAAATGCAACGTAAATACTGATAATTCATCCGTCACACAAAACACATCACTTAGCATGCATGGTATCTAGTTTTGTTAAGTGTTTCCTAGGTAATCATACCTAAGCCAGAACATCGAACCACCTAGTGGTGATGCTCTCGCTCAAGCTATGGCTAGCGAATCCCCTCGAGCCACTGGTGGCCCAGGTATACCTAGGCTCGATATAATTTGTGGCGCCCAAGCTTAGAATTCAGATTGACTATCAGATCGGCTCGCGAAATACAAGTGGATGTGAGTTTTTGATACCACTTCGAGAGAAAATCGGGCGAGTCTCAGCATGCGAGGGGCTCTGCCCGAATAAACACCGCATGAAACTGTCCCCAACTGATCCGATATAATCACATTAATCTGAATATAGATAAAAGCGGCATCTTGGGCCCACGTCACTGATATCCCGTAAAAATATCACCATATATCCAATAGTTCTAAGAGTTCAAATGTTTTACTCTTATACAACATATATTAAAATACTCGAATTCTAATACATGTAAACATCATCAAAGCCAAAGCCACAATCCGGCTTTCTTCTAAAGCGACCTCTAGGACGAGCGTCTCTACTTGTGCTCTCCATGTGCACCGTAAAATAGTATCCACCGACGGGGTGACTAATGCTCGATGGTGGAATCACCCCAAGTGGGCTGCTCTTGGCTAAGTGCAATACAATGTTCCAAAATAAACATACATTCAAGCGAATGCGATCTACTTGAATGTCTACATGATGACTCAAATCGTGAGTCTCATAGAACTCTCCACGCTCGCCCCTAAGCCTCGTATGAGAATTATTGTTTTATTTGATTGTGGACAACCCTCAGGTGAATATATATCAATTGGGCCTTTCAGACGATTGATATTTTATTTGTGTGGTTTCTACTTCGATGAATATCAATTGGGCGCTCAAGCGATTGATATTTTAGTTTGGACTACCCACTCCAGATAATTAATATTTTAGACTCACATGGAACTGTTTCTACAAACTCATCATTGCACTAACTCCTATAGTGCTAGGATGTTCCGGTCATATGGAATCATGTATGCCAATTCCAATACAGTCTAATCACGTAAATATGTAAACATGCACATATCCACATAATATCATTTACCTGATCATATCGCCAAATAAATCAATTCATACATCAAAAATTAGCTCCATAGGTTAATGATCATACGAGCAATTTAAAGCGGAATCACTCAACCAAACACATGATACAAAAATATATTTTCGTGTCACTATTCTAGGAGCGGTAAAACACAGGTTTCACGGTTTTCAAACACACATCCATTCGCTGGTTCACTTTGTGAACGGTATTTCACGACATTCAGGCCTCATCGAATCGATCCATGATTTATCATAAAAATGCAACATTCAACCACCCAAATTAGCCATGGCGGAGTCACGGTACACTACATTTGGATTTCAAAATCAATATGATTCGGTCCTGAAAGTTTGGGGCCGTCAGCTGTTCGAGGCCTGTCCAACCAAAACATTTACATGGTACTTAGCAGAAGGAATAAAACCAGTAGGGAGAGAGAGCTACCTCTAGGAGTTTGAAACTCCTAATGGAAGTACCTACGAAGCCCTCTGTAGGCGGTTCTCCCTCTTGTAAGAAGATTGCCAGACGGTTGGATTATCGTAATCTGAGAGAAAGTGGAGATAGCCTCACCAAAACCCTCATTATGACCAACATGATCTATTTCTCTTGATTCCGTTTTTTGCTTCTTTAGTTGGAGAAGACAAGGCATGTACCCTATTTTGTCATTTGTGAAACAATCGGTCGAAATGATAGTATGTCCCTCATTCGGTTTGACGTCCCGACTATTATCTGGTAGTCATTTCATTATTTCTCTACTCATACCGCATGGCATGAGGTAAGTGTTATATGTGACTTTCGTTAAACCGAAAGGGTGTTTCTGACACACAATTATGATGCCTCGAAGCGTGCCAACTCATTGTCTCGGAAATTCCATGAGAATTTTATGTGCTATCTAAGATTTCACGAGACGATTCCAGCAGTTGCAGTCGTTTTTCATCGAGATCAGAAGAATAAATTCGAATTTTTAGCAGAAATTACAATTTCGTAACCAAAGTACGATTTTGCCATTTTCGAAGTGGAATTTCTCGGGTCTTACAAAAGAAGTTTTATGCCATATGATAAAAGGCGTGGAATGATAAAATTTTGTTGCGACAGAGAAAAATTAGGTCAGCGGCAATAAATTGAAGAATAGTTGAGAATGGCACAGAAAGCGATTGTGTCATGACAAATAATTCTGGCAGCCCTTTTTCTGACTCGACAAACTAGAGAATTAGAGAAAAATCTATCGCGTAAAGAAATTTCCGATTAAGTGATATAAATTGCTAAGGACTCAGAAATCCTGTCGCGACAGAGTTTAGCTGAAAAGGTAAATGTTTGTCGCGACAAGGAGAAAAGTATCATCACGATAGATTCCAAAGGCGAAGGGCGTGAAAAATTGGTACGCGAACAAGTTTGGTGTCCGCGACACGAGGCATTCTATTAGGTAAGCAAAGAACTTAACAAATTTATGTCCGCGACATTATTGAAGTATGTATGACACAATCGAGCACGCCCGGAAGGCAGTCGCTGACAACGAAGCTCTGGCGAGTAGCGATAAAGGCAGCTACATGCGAAAGACCTTTCTATGTCGCGACAAAGTGACTTAATTTGGGCGAAATTTTGGGGATCCTGACACAATTAATGAAGTGAGGCCTAACATTTGGAAAACTTACATAAATACACGCTTCTAGGGAAGTAATGCGCTTCCACAACTCCAAGACATCTGGGTAGTTGAAGACTCTTGTATATTTTTATTTTTTTCTTTTATTTTTCTTTTATTTTCCATTTTAGTAGATTTAGTTTTAGTGTAGTTTTATTTTGTAAGTTTTCCTTTAATTTTCTAGATTTGGGTATTGAACTGAAGTGTAGCTTCGAGCTGATATTTCTTTATAAATTCATCTTTTCCATTACTGTTTGATTTAAATGGATGATGGAAAGTTTATGGAGTTCGTTTATTTCAGTTCGTTCATGATTTCAGTGAAGTTACCTGATCAATTAGTCACTGATATGAGTGAACCAGTTTTGAAAAGTTGAACTCACTGGAAATGGGTCATTTATTATAGTCATTTTTCAACATAAGGTGGAAGAAAGCTTTAATTAGAATTCTTGAATTTATTTGATTTGTATTGATTTGAATTTAAATGTTCCCGATTACTAGTGCAGGTATACCCGAGCAAGGTCTTTGTATCTTGCTCCCGATTTACGGGAGGCTCTGGTGACACTGAGATGGAGAATCCTAGAGCATAGGACGGTTCTTTGTGGGTATGGTAGGTAATACCGGGGAACTAATGAACTTTTTGATAAGGTTACTCGGATAGATCCTCGACTTACTCATAGCGGGGATGAGTTGGAATGAAGTATCAGTTTAATTAATCGGGGTATCTCCCTGCTTTTTGATGACTTGATCCAAATCCGGAGTGTTAGCGAGATCTAATCGAGGAGATGGAAATTTACCATAAGTGTAGGATGAGGTGTGATCAAATTGAAGGCTTCACTGATATTACGTATCGGGGCGAGAATTCTACTAGTTCTAAGATTTTAGTATGAAATGCGAAAAAGAAAAATACTTAAATCTTATAAAGATAGTTTACATATTACAAATGCTTGATTAGAATCGCGTCTGAAATAAATATAAACCTTTAATCGATGAAAAGTATGGTTAGGAGAAATCGAAACTATACTAACTAGCATCTTTGACAAACTCGGTTTTACAATTTGTAGTTTGGTATGAATCGAAAAAGGTGCGAGTGATTATCACTAATTGATCCATGTCTAGTTTGTCTCATCAATGAAACCTCAATCACAATTTTATTAAACTTTACTTTTGTATATTAAAGATTTAGTCTGGAATACATTTTTAGTCATCTTATCATCATAACGATTGGAGTTGAATAGTAATGATCTTAAAGTAGTTGGGTAATTTGGTCTTTTGATCTATCATCTTTCCTCGTGGGAACGATATATGGACTTTAAATATCCACTTTTATTACTTGTACGGCCTGTACACTTGTAGTGATCAAGACCACATACATAGATTTTAAATGAGTCGTTTTATAAGAAAGAATAGATCCATCTTTTCATAGACGTGAAAAATGGTCTTATCAAGTTTTTGACCCCGTTGCTGGGGATTAGATAATATTCCTTGGGTAATAATGGCATGAATTTGTATATATGGCACAGTGCGAGACAAGTTTTGGCGTCGTTGCCATGGGTAGAAAAGTTCAAGGGTAGCGATGTATCGAGGAAGTTTGACATACAGTCATCATACCAGGTGATCTTATCACTTTCCTCGATTAGTCATTTAGTCCCAGCATGAAACTACTATCAAAACTCAACTCAACCTTAGATTTTTCTATTTAAGACGGGTCAAAATCTAGAAAAATAAAATTGTTATGCATACCATAGAATCAGACATCTCATACATTCTGAAAATCTCATATACAGCCACACTTAACCCCAGTGCAAATCATGTAATATCTATTTCATATATGACCGTCAAAATTCTGTCTCTAATCTTTATCTTGCATCCTTTTAGGGTGGATCCATAAACAAGCGATAAACTTCCTTCAAAAGTTGTCTCTCTTTATGTCTTCATTATTTAAAACATTAAATTACAGTCACAATTTGACATCTCATTATCGATTAAACACGATGTCGTTCTATAAGTTCAAACTAGTTTCAAATAATTGCTTATAGGGTCTCAATTCTCCCCAACAAGTTTTGGTTGCTATTATGCTCAACATAAGACTCTAAAATCAAAGGTATAACATGGACTTGTAAACATCTCAAATCATATAATAATCATTTGTGACAACCTCTAATAAATTTCAAGGAATCATTTAATTTCACAGCAAGGGATCGACCATAAGATTCTCAAATAGAGCTGTTAAGAATCAAATAGAGTTGTTCATAATCTAAAAAAATATTTAGAATCTCCAAAATCCAACTTCAAATGAATAAAAATGAAATTTCATTATTCAAGAGACTTTCCTAAATATCTTCCATAATTGAACAATCCACATAAACATGAAATTATTAGTTCAACAAAGTCTGACATAAAATTCTAATTATATCTTAATGATGACGAATCCCCAACCTAACCATCACTCATTGTAGTAACTAAAGGTAGTTGAAAAGATATCAATGAATGATAGTGAACTTAAAGCCCTGATAAGAAATATTAATACGGTTTCACATGAATCAAAGGTTTCAATTATAATAACAAATATGAGATATTTTCATCAAAACTTTCGATTAAAATGATGATTATTCAAAATGTTTCCATCAAAACATTATTCTAAAATTCGACTTTCAAATTAGTTTCATATCAAATGTGATCCAATGTTCATGCTCGAATTTTCAATTCGAACACTTTCATATCAAAGTCCAGTCGAATACATTTGAAATTTTTTCTCTGGTTATCAAATATCAAATGAAGAAGCGTGTGTGAGACTTTTCAAATGGGAATGACCATGGCAAACTTTCAGAAATGAGTAAGCTAGCTTAATTGTTTAAGGTGGATAGAGAAGCCCAAGCATTCACTAGTACTAGTAACCTCTAACCGAAACCCTTAGAGGTTGGGGTTCAAATCAATTACATTCCTTACCTGATAATGTAAGGTCAACTATTATTCACATTTATCAAGAGTGAATCGAATTGTTATTCCCGTTGAAAGAGCCTAAGTAACCGGAGTTAAATATTTCATTCAAAAATTCAAATCACAAAACATCACATCTCCACCTTTTCTATCATAAACAAAACAAATCTCAAAGGTACTTTCATACAAAATCATTGTTTGATCCATGGATAATCAAATAGATAAAAAACAAAATTTTTCATAAACCAAAATGATATATACATTAGTTCAAAACTTTTCATCATCAAAATGACGTAAAAACAAATAATTATCTCTTAGAAAATTTGCATTAATACCCCTTACCTCAAGCGAGTAGTTAAGAACCTTTGAAGAATCTTGAAAAACTATTTCACCCCTTAGCAAAAATAAAGGAGGAACTATCATCATTAAAAATTATCCACCTAAAATTATAGGTTTTGAAATCCTAACAATTTCATATTGTAAATATTATCGGTCTTAATTATATTTGACATCCTAACTATTAATAATTTAATTAATGAGTTTCAAAACTTTTATAAAAATCAAATTTCTTTCAAATATGATTTCAGAAATATTTATTTATTTAATATTCTTAATTAAATCCAACAAAGTCTATTAAACATAATTATTATCATATATTTTATATCATATTATTCCCCATATTTACCTTAATCACAATACTATCTAAATAAATATTCAAATCTTAGTATATATCTACTTGTTAAAAAATATATCCTCAAATACTTATCAAATACATATATTTGTAAAACCTTATGTAACGACCCATACCAAATAATACAAGTTTTAAACGTTCCGATAAGTTTGACGGAATTTGACCAGCCGTGATTAGTATGTAGGCTGAGTTGACTTTTCAAGAATGAATAATTTTGGGTTGACTAACACACCATTTCGTAGGCCTCGTCGATACGAGTTCATAGACAGGTTGAACGTCAAAAATTAGACTACAGGATAGAAAGTTATGGCCTGGAGGTTCAAACAATGATTACTTTAGCGGTGTCGAGTCGGTCAAGGTTTTTGCACGGCGTGCTGGGCTCTATATAAACCCTAGTTTTGCATGCCAAATAGAACCCTAGCCCGACTCACTCATTTTGAGCTCCCGAAACCCTAGAAAAAAACTCCCAGACCAGTGAACAGAATTGGGTCGTTCTTCCATTTTAGACCAAGCGGGTTTGGCGGGTGGGAGCGTCGCAGAGCCACCCCCTTGATACCGCATACGGCGGGGAGGGTGCCACCGCGGGCGATCCGTCGGCCCGAGGAGTTTCCGCGAACCATGGCCGGACGGCGCTGGTCGAGCTGGCGAACTTCATTTGCGAGCCTTGGTGGTCGTCGGTTTTCTCTATTTTCGGCCATTTCGGTAGATCCATATCTCCCTGCATTTTGGACCTCTGGAACTCATTCCGTGGTCCCTTTTAGATTCTCAGTTTGAAAGATACTACGAAAACACACATTTGGTAGAAGTTGTTGGATCGGATTTTGGTCCTCCTGACAACCTTTGGACCAAGGTAAAAAGTGCTAGTGTTCCTGGTCTCTTGGGCTTTAGTTTGATATAAAGTTTGTATGATTTTGGACGTCGTTTGGCTAGTTTTCCATTTTGGGTCATGTCGGGTAATTACCGAAAAGGTTTGGACAGTGGACACCAGTGGTTAAATTAATGGTGAATTGGATTAGTGAAATTGGACATTTTATGAGTTATTGGAAGGTTCAATTTCGAAGAATAACCTCACGAAAAGCCCCAATTTTTGAGTGCCCAGGGTCTATAGGGCACAACTATTATAATTGGACTGTCGAGTCGATTTGGGCTAGTTTCATAGTTAAATTATTCCTAAACAATTTGGGGCATCCGTCTTTGGACAGGATTGAAACTAAATGGTATTTTTATATTGTCTGACACTCATTGAACTTGAAGCGATCTGCGGGGAGCGGGGCGATCGTCATGTATGTGGTGGTTTTACACATCATTTAAATGCTTTAGGGTATTATTATGATATATAATTGTAGTTAATTATTATTATATATATAACTTATTTGATGAAACGGTTGGTTATGCCTAAATATAATTATACATTTTTATATAAACAGTTATCATTTAGTAATGGATTTTGTCAACATTTTAAATATTTGGAAATTTTGCGAGTTCATGGATAAATTTGTGGTATTTAAACATTTTGGTATTTTATGGATTGAGGTTTTAAACCATTTTAAAAATTTATTGATTTAGAAATGGATTTTGAGATTTTGTAAATGGATTATAATATAGATAATCGTTGGAAGGTATATGTAGTGGAATCTGATGTTAGTTGTTATGAGTTGATGTCTGTGAAGTGCAGGAGTTCGATTCAGTACCTATGTGACGCCCCAAATTTCAAGGATCAATTTTTTTTTTTTTCATTCAAAACAGTGTACAACTCTTTTACATACCAAAATATGTAAACTACATTGTTTTAATATATTTTTGCAAAATGTTCTCAAGGCCACAACCCGGCCTTTTTCATACTCACGGCCTCGACGGAGCGCCGTCTTCTCATGTACCTGAAAGGGGGTCAGCGGCGTGGTGAAGCGGCGGTAGTAATAATCTCTTCTGAGAGTTACTCCCCACCTAAGTGCTCATGCAGTGATCCAACATACACACATTCAAGTAAAATGTCTACATGAATGTCAATGCATGAAATGTCCTCATGCCCATATCTTGAGTCACTCACCGACTTCCTGCACCTACCTATACCCGAGTGAAAAACCAACCCGTCATTTGTTCCCTGAATGACCATTTTCCAAAACAAGAGTTTTTGTTTTTAAAAGTTTGTAACCCATTGGGAAAACCTCCAATGTTCATTTGATTCGATCAAATTTCTTTTTGTGTTCACATATATTTGTGGGCCACGGATTTTTCGGGTTTTCACCGCCGGACGCCGCATGTCGTTCCAACATTTTCACAAACTTATCCGCGGGTTCATGTCTAGTGAATAACATTTGGGTCTTTCACTTACGGGGGGATCACATCTTGCTACGCCCCAACCTGCGTATATTTATTTTCATTTCTTTCAAAACCGTGTGACTCTTTTGGACTTTGTCCCATTACCGGAGTCCACCGATCAACACCATACTGTGTTGACTCATAACCATGTACCCATGACACTCCGTGAACACTGGCTGCCGTCTTGGAGTCAACCATGCACTCCTGCCCATATAATGCGATGTTTTTCGTACCGCGTGCAAATGCTATTATACCCGATTGTATATATATATAGGTGCTACATAGAAAATGAGAACTATATGTGCACACTTACTCATACATGTTCATCCATGCATTTTGGACATTTATATTAAAAATTTTTATATAATTAAGATTATTATTTTACTGTATAAACTTACCAATACAAGCATACATCACAAGCATATATTCCATACACTTCATGCCAATATATATATACATCATATCAAACACATTAGCATTCATCAATCCATGACTAAACCATAATATCATACATCCTTTCCTTAGGATAACTCATGATAATTCCCTCACCATTACAACAGCCCTACAACATACCATGCAATGGTCATGTTTAAAACACCATTGCCGACACAACAAGTAACCTGCGTACTAGGTTCAAAAACATAAATTTCCAGAAAGGTTATGATCACCTACCAATTCCCTTCAAAGGCACATGGATGGAATCTTGACTCAATGGAGCGTGAATCGAGAACACCGAACGGAGTTCGGATTGTTGAAGGAGTTATGACCTTAGAAGATGGAGGTCATACAGCAGTCAAACTCAAACAGGCGACCAGGCTTTGGATGAGGCGAGCGAGCCTGGATGAGCTTGGTCTAACACCTCAGTCTGACGCCTACTATCCACCTCAGGCATATGAATGGATTCTTGACTCAGTGGGCTTTCCATAGAGTCCAAGAACACCCGAAACGGAGTTCGTACGAAGGAGTTATGACCTTAGAGTTAGGTCATCTGCAGCAGTCAAACTTCGATTGAAGTTGACCCGAGGCAGGATGAGCTGAGCTGACCTGGCTGAGCTCGGTCACAACACCTCAGTCTGACACCTACTATCCTCAGGCATATGAATGGATTCTTGGCTCAGTGAGCTTTCCGCGTCCAGAACACCCAAGCGGAGTTAGGACGAAGGAGTTATGGCGATTCGAAGTTGGAGGTCATATGCGGTCAAACTCGGACAGGCTGGCCCGAAGCTTGGATGGCCCGAGGCTGACTGGGTGAGCTCGGTCTAACACCTCAGTCTGATGCCTACTATCCACCTCAGGCATATGAATGGATTCTTGACTCAGTGGGATTTCCATAGAGGAGTCAGAACATCCGAAGCGGAGTTCGGATGAGGTTATGACCTTAGTTGGAGGTCATGTCGTAGTCGACTCGGACGGTGACGAAGCGGATGACCTCTTCGCATGAGGTCCTGTGACCTCTGCGCATGAGGTCTGGCGACCTCTGAACCGAGGTCTTCCTGACCTCAACGCATGAGGTCTGCTGACCTACGCTGCATGGTCTACCATGACCTGTCTTCCAGACGAGTCTGGCGACCTCTGCTTGCGCGAGGGTCTGCGACCTTCTTTACCACGAGGTCTCTTGACCTCTCTTGGACAAGGTCCTGTGACCTCTCTGCTGCCGCGAAGGCTCTGATGACCTCTGCTGCGTGAATGCGCTTGACCTGCGCTGCATGGTCTGCTGACCTCGCTGGGCGAATACAGCGACCTCTGTCTTTGCATGGTCTGGCGACCTTCTTGCGCATGTTGACCTCTATGGATTTCTTTGCACGCTGACCTCTATGGTGACCTCCCTCCCCATTTAGTTCAGAGTAAATGACCATAACTTAGTCTCACGAGGTTCGGGTAGAAATTCAAAGCCTAACATCAAGTTCCATCGATGTATTTCCCAAATTTACAGAAGATTTTCCATTTCCTTTCCTTCCCACGAAAACCGGTTCTAAGGTGGTTAATGCGTACTATCACACTATAGCGCTTCTATGGTTGACCGCAACCAAACATTCCCTTAGGACAATACAACCACCACAACCCTTAGGGTGAAAGTAACCAAAGTAGGAAGACCTACCTCTTGGAGTTTGTCGAAACTCTAGATTCCGGTCTCTATCTGAAGCCTTGCGGGTGAGGATAGACTCTTCCTCTTGCTCAGCTTGAAGCAGCGGCTCGATTGTAGAATTTAGAGAGAAGGTGGAGTCTCTCTCTAAAACTCTCTCCTTTTCAAATCTCGTTTGGCACCTCTACCTCTCGACCCGGTTGGAGGAAGATGGGAGGCCAAGTGAGGTCCTACCGAGCACGACATCCAGTTTACATTGGCTGTGGATTACCATATCACTTATTGTCAATGTGGATTTCCCTCGATCATGTGTTGCCACATGTGGTCTCTTTTAGATCCCACTTGACTATTTGTTTGACCATCTCTCACTTGACACTTGTCTCATCTTGAGCCACTCCAATTTGCGTCAAATGTCTCCCGTTACCCTCGATTGCCTCGAAAAACTTGAAATCCAGTATCTTGGGGTCGGCGAGGTCGGCGTGGTAGCTAGATTTCGTGATACAATTCTCCAACGGTGAGAAGTCAGTTTCATCGTCAGAGATATGAAAGATTAAGTTTTGAGCGAAATTGCTATTTACTTTCTCGAGAAAATTAGAATTTTCTCGGGTTTTACAACCTATATTCTGATTACCTTTGGGTTTGCCACGATTGTCGTGAGGTTAGTTCCGTCCAACGGTTACATATTATTTCCACGGCCGTGATAGCCGGGATTACGAAGGTTTATTGGTGCCCGCGATTGTCGTGAGTTGGTACCATCCGCGGTTATATATTTCCACGGTAGTGATGCCGGGATTGCAGAAGGGTTTATTAGGTTCCGCGATTGTCGTGAGGTTGGTACCATCCGGCGGTTATATATTATTTCCATGGCCGTGATGTGGGATTGCGAAGGTTTATTAGTTCTTGCGATTGTCGTGAGTTGGTTATCCGACGGTTATATATTGTTTCCACGGTAGTGATGTCGGGTTTTACGGTTTATTGGTGCCGCGGAGTCGTGAGGTTGGAGTTTACCGACGGTTTCTTATGGGTATATAGTGCGGTACATTGTTGGTTTAGTGGGTACAACCATTTCAATATTTATTGTTATTGTATTTTCATGATTATTTTTACGACATGATGGTTATATATATTTTATGCTCAATTTTTATGTTGTGAATAAATTCAGGTCATAAGGTTCTTGATAATGATGTCGGTTAAATTTTTGAGCATAAATTTCATATTGTTGACTTTGGTATAAGTTTGGGTTTTGTGAAATGATTCCAAACGGGGAACCTTATAAAAGAGTGGACGTGAGGTCTTGAGAGAAGGGATTTTCGAAAGTAAAAACATTATTTTCCTTATAAATTATGCCACTCACTGAGATTTATTATCTCACGCGTTTTATTGTTTTAAATCGTTCTCTAGGTCGAGATAGTCAGTAGAGACTACCTCGCTTGTATGGCTCCTCGTCGCTCGTTTTGCGGCATTGCGGTATTCTGTCTTATCTATACGCTATTTTATTTGACTTATGTATTTTCATTGTACCCAAATTCGCAAACACTCTTAGAATGCCACGATCTTAGTATTGAACTCATATCGGAGTCTTTATCATGTGTGTTTGTGGTTATGACCTCTGATGAATGGAGTCGGTTATGGATTTGAGCGGTTGTGGATCTTTTATATATATATTGAGGTATTATATTAATGTAGGTGTTTACCTTCTTTCTTAAAGTTGGGGTTCCATTGGACATTCCTTAGGGATTGTATAGTGAGAACTTCACTAGGCGGGACCACCCGGGGAATCTTGGGAGGGTTTCCGGGTCGGGTCTTGTCACTTTAGCTTCCAAATGTATCATACTTATTTATTATTATTTTCTAAGAATTTATCATCAAATATTTACTTATTTTTTTAAAACTAATTGGAATATCACAAACTTTTTTCCAACATCCATTGTTACAGATTTTAGATGCTTTTATATATAGGCTTTCTAGGTCTACTTTATGAAAGCTTTTAGGCGTAATTTTTTTTTTATATTTAATGATATTAACCATAACAAGAAGCTTTTGCCTTTTTACTACATTCCCCCTTTTTCGTTTCACTTACACCAATTAAAATCATGTTAAGATTCCATTTTGACTTTTCAACTTGTCATATACCTATGGTTCATTTTTTTTTTTTTTCTGATTACTACTTGTCTAATTTTTTTGTATTTTATTAATGTAGTCCCTAATTTTTTTGGTATTATGTTCACTTATCTTTTTTTTTAATTTAAGTCTCAAAGCACAATTGGTCTCCTACTTATTTATTTATTTATTCTGTCTGTAACACCTCATATCCTAGGGGTCCTTTTTTTTTTTTTTTTGCCAGCATACCAAGTTTGTCGCGACGGAGAAAGTCTCTACGTCACGATGGGAATATCTACGTCGTTCGCGTGTTGCCTTCTGGCACGCAGCAGCGACTCCATGCTGCCCATCCGCGACATAGAACACCGTAGCCATGACATGGAAGACCTCATGTCCCGAAACTTTCTCTGTCGCGACGTAAGATATACTCTATCGCGACGCAATTTCAGGCAACTCTGTCACGACATCGAATTCTTTGTCGCGACATAAAATCTCTTCACCTTAGCCAAACTCTGTCGCGACATAAAAATGCCATGTCGCGACATAGAACCCTTGGTCTTGACCAAACTCTTTCGCGACATAAAAATGTTCTATCACGACATATAAACCCTTACCAAGGCTAAACTCGTTTGCAACACGACCTCTTTAATAAGTGATCGTCTCGATTCAAACGAGAAACCTACGTCGCTGACAGAAACCTCTGCAGCAGTGTCGCGGCATGAGAGAAGCGAAACATTGTCGCGACATGAAAAGGACTATGTCGTGACATAGTAACTGCATGAAACCTGAAAACCAAGTCAAGACACAAGGGACCCCTATCGCGACCACCGGAACGAAAAACTTTGTCGGGACGAGAGCCCTTAATACGCGACCTGAGCACGCCCGAGCATCGGTACGCCTTTTGGCGTTTCACTGCGCCTCGACTCTTTTCCAAACATAAATTTAATACGATTGCCCTCTTGTATAATAAAGGCAACTCAAAATTTGGGACAAACTTGCCAAACCCCACATTGAGCAATCAAAGTGAGTTTTATTTCAGCCATTTTCTCTTACATAAACGAGAAATTTAGATTATCTTGTCGAATTTTACAAAACAGCTAATGAAGCCATGTCGACCTTATTCTTCACCTTAAGGTCTCTTGAGTTTCATCTCTGGTGTGCCTCCCGGTACGATATTTTCCCACGACGAGGTGTGATACCCGGTAAATTCTCCTAGCGGATACTCTCCACTAAAGTGCACATGCAATGCCATGATTAAACATTCTGAAACACATTGACGATAACGCGTACATTCACATGAGTGTGTTCACATCTCATGCCAACATCAGAAACCCTCGGCGCTCCCTCACACTTTACGCATATACCATGTATGAAAACCTTCATTTCAAAACAAAAGATTTTTGTTTTATAATTCAACTCATTGGGCAACCTCCGATAAACTACTTTATTCAAAAGTCATGTGTCTTTTGTGGGTAACGACTTTATGAGGTCTCATCGTAGGCGTCGTGAGCCTTTTGATACTTTCGCGGACTTTCATCGCTAGATACATATGTCTAACCAAGGATGCAGGCTTTTCACACAGGGAGGGTGTCTATCCTTCTTACATTTGCCCCCGACATAATTTAAATCATTCTGCGACTCTAGGGCGTTGTCCCTTTGGCCGAGCCCACCCGTTAAACATCGAACCGACACAATTCTGCCGTGCACTCCGCGCTCCGTTGTGATGTCCCGGGTGCATATGCAATGCGAAATGCCATTGCATGTTATTTCTTGTTACATGCATAATGAGGCTACATCTGACATTTACAGTTCATGGATAATTATATCTACGCATATGTTCCGTGTCCATCATATAACCCGTGTCCCGATACATGAAGCGAGCATACATGACATAATTTTTCCACACCCGGCTTGCATGGTTCAAATCAATGACGATGCTATTTGGATCTTTATGTTCAGATCCAGAAACAACACATACAGTTTAGCATGTCAGTCCATACCCAGCAGTGACACACCACACTATTATCACGCTGAATCCCATACTCAAGCGAAACCTGGCCTGTTCGACGCGGTTCTAGAAACCAGAAGGAACTAAGCGGCCCGTAAATCATCGGCAATTTGATCACAGCGTTTCTGAACCAGCCCCCTTTGTTGGGCTACACCTTATGGCCATTAAATGACCCTTAGACAAGAATACTAAGTAGGAAGACCTTACCTCACGGAGCGCGAGACTAGCTCACTTCTTGACCACTTTGAACCTCACTTGTTGTTCGAACCTTTGGAGACCGATGAATCTTTGGACACTCCATTTCATCCATTTCCTTTTTTTTTTTCTCTTTTTCTTTATCTTCATTCTCTATACTTCTTTCTATCTTTTCCCTTCCTTCTCTCCCTTCTCCCCATTTAACTCATTTGAATCACAGGTGTAGAACACCTTTCTCAATCCTCTGTTATGACCAATCACATGCCATGTGTTCCTCATGCTACTTATTCCCAGCTTATTTCATGCGTAGTGACGCCAGCTTTCCATGTGCCCAAGTGTTCATTCGTTGGTGTTACATGCACGTGTCCTCGTGCCATATGTTTCGATGTCATTCTTTCACTTCTGCCTCATAAATCACGTGGAAATTTCGTATGTCAGAATTGGCGTATTGAAATCTCTGGCTCAAATTTCACGAGACGAACTTAACGGTGTGGTCCATGTCATCATCAGGAACTAGAAGGTTTGGGCTTATAGCACAATATTGTAATAGTAATCTATCGTTTCACTTTACCGAATTATTCACAATCACCAAAGCTGGTTATCCCACATATTTTCTTTTGATTTTCATTCTCATTCTTAAGCAATTCAATACAAGACCACGATCATTATTTTCTTTTTTATTTTAAAGAAAGAAAATTAATCCTAAATCTTACTTCTTCAAGATTGATATAAACTTAAAGAAAATTAAAGAATCCATACAAAGATCTAGAAAATAAATAAGGAAAGATCTTACCTTTTGAATAACTTCTTGACATAGATATGATATCTAGGTTTTGGATTCTGAATGAAAGAAAAACGCTCTTTAGGAAGGCCAAAATAATATCATTTTTTCTATTCACTATAATAAAGTCCCGGAAAAATCTTATCTCTTGTCTCGGTGCTTCAAACCTTAGGTGTAGTTTTCATGAAGTTCAGCAATCGAGGAGGGAAATTTATTATAGACTACGCATGTGACGTGTATGAAAATATGAATGCACATGTGTGCAAGTGCCGCACGTCATATCAAGTAATAAAGTGTAAGAAAAGTCAGTATCATTCCCCATGAATAGAAGGTGGGTTCACGGTACTTAAAATTAGAATAATCTAGCTTTATTTTGATGATGGATTCAAATGGAAATGAAAATGAAAATGAAAACAATTAAAGAATGAAATCCTACACTAACAAGCAAATAGGAAAAATAAAGATGGAAAAACCTAGGGTTTAGATTTCATTTAGTTAATCCTTATGCATTAAGAACAATTTATCCCCAATTAATATTCTAATCACCTATTAATGGTAAGTCTCGCTACTGCACATGCAAATTTCTCTCAATAACCCACATTCACCCCAGATGGGCAGGTCTTTTGCATCTCTACTCAACCCTAAATCCCTAAGAGCGTAATAAACTCGATAAATTATAATTACCACACAAAACCCATGAGAATCTCTTGTCAATGGTGAAATGTGATGTTCTAATCATGATTTAATCCAACTCTCACTTCTCATATCTTGAATCGAACCATAAAACATGTTAATGGAAATTAATCATCCAACAAGCATGAATAATGGAATCTAACATTTAATAGAAAGTTTCTCAAATAATAAATGAAGTAAATCAGTATACTCTCAATTACATAAATCATAGCAAACTACATCTAAACCTAGAAAGTAAAACTAGTTCATAATGACAAGAGAGATACAGCCATGAAGTGAAGAAAAACACGAAAATGACTTCCTTCTCCTTTACTGATCTTCTTCTTCCCAAGAGGGGATGTACCCTAGGGTTAGAAACCTAAAGAGCTTTGTTCAAATCTACTATACTATCTTTTTTTTAGACCTAATCGCCTTCTATCTATGTGGTCTTCAAATATTTAGTTTGTGTGGCCCAGGTTGAAGGGAGTTGTGCTATGTGATGTCATTTGTGGCATGCAGGCGTCTTGGCTTGAATCTACGACCAGTCACGATGTTATTGTTGTAGCTCACGTTAGCGACATGAGTGCATGGTGATGTCAGCGATCATGTGTGTGTGCCCGCTCTGATTGCGACATGATGCATGATGGCGTGAGCGCGGGAACCAACGTTGTGATGTGAGGGTGCTAGTGGCACTTCTTGAATTTATCCTATTTTTACTCCAATTCAACACATTTTTGCTTCATATTGCTCCTTTGCCTGAAGAATGACCGTGAATAAACATCCTCGACAACGTACATTAGAACACTTATTAAAATAGTAAACGTGCATAAGAGCTATATAAAATATTGAGATAAGAAATGATATATTGGATACTCACTTCATTTATATATGTAGGCATAAAGTTTTATTAATAATAATTTTCTTTTCCAATTTGTAGCAGGATCCTTAAGAGGAATTACCCTTATATCCTTTTTCTAATTTAAGAAATTATTTATTTTAATTTTTGTCCTTTGAAAATCGAGAGATTATCACATTTTTCCCCTTTGCAAAGTTTAGTCCTCGAGCTTGATATAGTAGGTCCTTAGCTAATTTTTAATCTTGTCCTTTTCTTATCAAATTTTCTAACTCCAACGAAATATTATGGTTGTCTCATTAGATCTTTACTAACTTGACAATAGCATACAATATTCTTTCCTTCTTTCGATCCACATCTAAATTTGAACAAATATTTTGGTTTGCAAAGAAATTGGACAGGCTCTATTTCCATAGTATAAGAGGGATAAAGAACTTAGTTATTCAAGCCAAAACATAAAAGATATTATGAACTTAGATGGACTTTGAAACTAAGGCCTTAATCCTCGAAACACCCACTTTCTAATCTTCAAGCGATCACTTTCAATAAGAGATTTTGTTTTTGTTTTTTTCCAATATGATCATAACACATAAGGATCATAAACTCCTACCATAAACCTCATTGTTGGCTTGACTATTACGAGAAATTTATGAGGTAAAGGACTCATTTTGATTGCTTTTCAATTAAACATAATCTCTCCAACAAATATTTCCAACTTAGATTACTTTCCTCCAGTAGTCATCAATCTAAACACTTAAACTCTTATAAAACTGAAACAATACTTAGATTTTTTTTTCTTTTTAGACAAAGTCAAAATTTAGAAGAGAAAAAAATAGTTGTTATTACATACCATAGAATCGAGCATCTCATACTTTTTCAAAATCTCCATATACAACCATACTGAACCAGTTACAAATCATGCTGTGTCTACTTCATTTATGATCATCAAAATTATGTTTCTAATCTTTATAATTTTGCATCCTTTTAGGGTGGATCATAATCTTAAACAATAAACTTCCTTCAAAAAGTTGTCTCTTTTATGTCTTCATTATTTAAAACATTAAGTCTAGACACGAGATTTCAGATCTCATCATCTAATTAAACACAATCAATCATTTATAAGTTTAACTGGTTTCAAAATAATTCCTTCTAAAGTCTAAATTCTCGACAAGTTTGGTTGCACTATGATACTCAACATAGAAGACTCTAAAGTTCAAGGTATGACATGGACTTGTAAACATCTCAAATCATATAATAATCATTGTGACAACCTCTAATAAATTCCAGGAATCATTTTAATTTCAGCAAGGGATGTTATAAGATTCTCATTGCTTTATTAGTACTGGATAATGTTGTCATAATCCTTAAGTAATTGTATCAATATCCTCTATTTTTTTGTTTAAAATGTTTTAAGAAAACAAAGACATCAAACTCTTATAATCTATTAATATCTTATAAGTTTCAAAATGGAGAAAAATACCTTAAATCAAACATAACCCACTACTTCCAACTGAAAATGGAGGATGATCTTGGTGATCCCTTAATAAATTATTTATAAAATTAGTAAATCCCAAGCAACACAAATTTCAATAATAGTATCACCTCCTTTCAAATTTTGAATTGTTTTCATCACTCATCACATTAAACAAAAGTCTTAACAACATTTTAAAGTAAAGAACTACCTTGTAAGGTTAAGCTTATGTGAAACTATTTATTCACATGTTTTTCTTGAAACTAAACTCAAGATAACTAAGAATATGGAAAGTTAACATTTTCTCAACAAATAAAAGGTAGGAAACACCTTAATTCATCCTCAAAATCAGACAAAAATCCTAAGGTTCAAGGAGTATTAAGTCAATTCTCATATTCTTCTTACCAATCATCATAAGATAACTTTAAATCAATATATTGTCCAAAATAACATGTTCCATAGAAGTGACAAATTCAAATTCAAATTCATATTAGTAAAAGTATATCCACTAAACCAACAAACAATAATAAGCCAAAAGAGCGTAGTGAACTTTGACTAGCCACCAAGAACCAATTATCCAACTTAGACAGCAAGAATGCTAAGAATACACAAAGCGAAGATGAACTATCAACTAACATGTCACTCGACTATCTCTACAGAGACAAATTTAATCAAGTTCCAATCTAGATCATAAACCTATAGCTTTGATACCACTTTCTCACGCTTTAAAACCTGCCATGGGGGCATGACTATCAATTCACACCTTAAGCCCGAAGACTCGAAGCACAAAACAACACAAACCTTAGCTTTATAATTGAATTAGGTCAAGTACAAATATATGTTTAGGAAAGCGCAGCTTTCTAACATCAATTCTCGAAATTCAAAATTTGGTCAACGAAAAAAATATTTTTTAATTCTTCAATCTTAAATAGAGGCTTTTCAGACTTTAAAAATATTTAAGTCTCCAAATTCAACATTGAACAAATAAAAAAATGAAATGTCATTACTTAAGAGACTTTCCCAATTATCTTCAAAAATTGAACAATCCACATAAACATGAACTTATTAGTTCAACAAAGTCCAACATAAAATTCTAAGGGAAAAGTAGGTATCAGGCTATCAATTTGAAAATAATTGGACATTCATCATTAAGAATTAGGTATCCATGATTCAAGCTAGCTACTCCCATAAAAAAATAATTAGGATTCTGCCAATTTACTATCATAACTAGCGAGTGTACTACCATAACTGGTCAATATACTACCACAACTAGTCAATGTACTAGTACATTGACTAGTTATGATCATCCCATTAGTAGAATCTAATTATTTTTTTTTATGGGGCTGCTAGTCATGGATGCCAGTTCTGAAGTGATGAATGTCCAGCTTACCCGAGCCTTATACATACTTTTCCCAAACTAATCATATCTTGTGATGGCCAGTCAATCCGAGACATCACTCATTCACCGGAGACTAAGGTACTTGAGAAAATATATCAGAATAGGAGTGAGCTTAAAGCCTAATAAGAAATATTAATAGAGTTTCATGGATCAAAAGATTTCAATCATAATAACAAATAGAAGATATTCTCATCAAAACTTTCGATTCAAAAATAAGAGAAAGCGTTAATAAATTTCCATCAAAACATTCCTCGAATCCATTTCAAATTAGTAGTTTCATGTAGCGCTAACCCGGGGGTTAAATGCGCTCGAATACCGTCTTTGTGACACTCAAGAATTAGGTGCGGTTGACAGCTACGTCAACTGCGGAATGTCATTAATTAAGCTTTTAAATATATTTTTTTCTTCCAAATATACAAATTCTTATAATATTTTACAAGAATTTGATGTCTGACTCCTTTATGCTGCATGCCAAAATATATGAAAACTATGTTGTTCTAATATATTTAAAAAATATATTTCTCAAGGCCACAACCCGGCCTTCTTCGTACTCATGGCCTTGAAGGAGCCCCTTCTTCTCATGTACCTGAAAGGGTGGTCCCACGACGAGGGTGAGGCAAGCCAGAGTAGATATATCTACCTGCAAAGACTCTCCTTACAAGAAGCGACATGCAATGCCAATACACATCTGATCACACGCATTTAAATTTACTATACTGCATTTATTTTTGAATGTCTACATGTCATGAGTCTGATTATGCCCTCATGACTCAAATCCTAAATGCTCACTAACTCCCTTACATCTACATATGCCAAGTGTGAAAAACCATCGAGGGTGTCTACTTCACATTTTTCAAAACAAAAGCTTTTGTTTTGTAATTACGAACACATTGGATATCCCACAGATGCCTACTTATTTCCGCACCCGGTCTTGTGTATTTATGCATTTGTGAGCCACGGTTGGGGTTCTCTGTGGGACGTCTGCACGCCTATACAACACATTTTTACGAGGCTTTCACGAAGATTTCATGTCTAAACCGTATACCAGGTTTTTCACACGAGGGTGTCTATCTGCCTTCGCCCCATTTACACATGTACTTTTCATCTTCATCACAGCGAAGTAAGCCTCAATTTGGATATTGTCCCATTTCTTTGATCTCACCATGAACGCAAACACGGTGTCAGTAACCATGTCCTCACGACATACATCGAACACCCGACATAGTGTGGATTTACCGTATTCTCCGACGCCGTCCCGAACACGAGCCTGATATCGATTTACCATGGTGAACACGAGGAACCTGGTGTCGACCCAAACCATCGCTCACATGACTCGGCGGTGATGTCACGTGCATAAATGCAATGCAAATGTCATTGCATGCCATTTCATGCCTACATGTACGCTACGTGTCACATGCAACTTATCTATTACACTACATGTCAAGTGTCATGGATAACTTATATTTAATACATATAATTATTTCCATTTTTATCACACATATATCACATAATTTCACACATTCAACATGTTATTCAATTTACAACAATAACACACATTAGCCATTCCCGGCCATAAATCCGAGCATACTTGGCCTCGGAAATAATCTGGACTTAGTGCACGGAAAGTCAGTTTTGTCACTACCCTGGCAATCGAACCATGTTCTTGCTTTCGGGCCCGTGTCTGGCGATGAGCATTTAGGATCTGAAATCGGTTGGCAAGTTTTGGAAACGAGCAAACTCCATTCCTCAGGCGTAGGTGATCGGCCCTAATGGTCGGCCCAGTATTTTGGTGAGAACTTTATCTTATTAAATTCTGGAGCTGCGAGCTTTCCATAGAGTCTAAGAGCGTGAATCAGTTCGGGCGAAAGTTATGGTCATCCGAGTTGACGTGGCCGGTCGCAGGGTGTGCGGAAATTTGGGCACACCCCGTTTGCCGTATGCTCGAGATTTTGCCGTCACGGAACCGGCGTTTGGTCTTGGGCGGATCCGAAACCCCGTGAAACCAGTCTTTGACAGTCACACAACAACAACCAAACAACACACATCTTAAATTCGCCCTAAAATGGGGCGAAACCGTTAGGCCATTATGTGACCCCTAGGTGTAAAATAACCCAGTGGAGAGCCACCACTTCTCGTGCAGTGATTCTAGGTCCTTTCTTGGTAGGTTCTTCTCCTGTAGCGACGTTTATTCGGTTCCTTCCTCTGTCATTTCTTTGCTTCTTCCTTTGCTTTTCTTCTTCTCCTTCGCACCACCCATTATGTGACTAGCAAATACGCCTTCATGCGGCCTGGTAGCTTTGCATTGGCTGACTAGTACCACCACTGGTGCCACGTGGTCGCTCATTACCGATTGGTAATTTTTCTTGAAGCGTGAAGTATGACATTCTGGAGTCGATGAAATTATTGGGTTCTTTAGATTTCGTGAGATGATTCCAGCGGTGAATCAGGTTTCATCATCAGTCCTAGAAAAATCCCGACTTTTCCTCCCAAGACTATTTTGTAAATTACGGATTTTGCCGACTTTTACGAAAAATTTAAATTTAAATTTTTGCGGGTTTATCATTTCATATCAAATGTGATCCAAAATTTTATATCAAATTTTGGATTCAAACACTTTCATATCAAAGTCCAAAATGATATACATTTCAAATATATTTTCTCTGGTCATCAATATTAAATGGTGCCCGACCATGTGAGACTTTTAAATGGTGTGAATTGTTCCTTTTGCAGTGGACGGAACCAAACACTATTAGTATTGTTAACCTATAGCCGAAACCCGTAGAGGTTGGAGGTTTAAATCAATTACATTCCCGGAGTCGAGAATGTAAAGGTCAATTATTATTCGTTAGCCGCGAAAAATGTGTATTATTCTTGTTGGCGAGGTGAGAACTAAATAAAGTCAAATATTTTATTCAAAAATTCAAATCACAAAATATTATATCTCCACATTGTCTGTCATAAACAAAACAATTCTCAAATGTACTTTCATACAAAATCCATGTTTGATTAATGAATAATCAAATAGATTAAAAACAAAACTTTTCATAAACCAAAGGAATAGTATATACTAAAGTTCAAAGCTTTTTCATCATCAAATAGCGTAAAAACAAGAAATAATTATCTCATAGAAAATCTACATTAATATCCACTTACCTTAAGCAAGTAGTTAAGAACCTTAAAGCTAATTTGAAGAATCTCGAAAAACTATTTCACCTAGCATAATAAAGAGGAACTATCATCATTAATTAATCACTGCCCAAAATAATAGGTTTGAGAATCCTAACTGAATTTTCATAATATTAATATTATAATTCTATTATTTTCAAACATCGTGAACTATTAATAATTTGTTAATGGGGTCAAAACTTTCATAAAAGTCGAGGAATTTCTTTCGAGATATGATTTCAAATATTTGTTATTTATATTCTTAATTAAATCAACTAGTACATTAAAAATAATTATTATCAGTATATTTTATATCATATTATTCCCCATATTTACCTTAATTGCAATATTATCTAAATAAATTCTCAAATCTTAGTAAATATCTACTTGCCAAAAAAATATATACTCAAATACTTATTAAATAAATATATTTATAAAACTTTAGCTTCCAAACGTATCTTATTTGTTTATTATTATTTTCTAAAAATTTATCATCAAATATTTACTTCTCTTTTTTAAAACTAGTTGGAATATCTAGAAACTTTCCAACGTCATCATTACCTAGATTTCTTAGGCATGCTTTATACATAAGTTTTCTAGACCTATTTATAGTAAGAAAGTGACGTGTAAAATAAAATAGATTGCGTCTATGTGCGCAAGTGCACGTGTCTATCAACTAATATAGTGTATGAAAAGTAAGAGTGTCAATCCTACGAGGAAAAGGGTTACTAACTGCGGGGAATTGGGTAATCTGCTTTATACGGGCGGTGGTTAAGGTGAAAACTAATAAACTAAAGTCCCCAAACTAACATGCAGGATGTGAAATAAAATGGAAAGATCTGAGATGGAATTTCATTTAGGTGTCCTTATGCTATGAACTAATTTTGATTGACATTCTAATCTCCTATTAATGGAAAGCCTTTGATAGGCGTATTTCATACCGATTTAATTGTCATTAATCTCCTATCATTTACATGTTTTCAATGTGATTTTGAAGGTTGTTATGCTTGTTTCTCTCATTTTGTGGTTTAGGGCAAGTCCGGAGCTAAAGGAGCAAAAACTAGTCAAAAGCGAAGCAAAAGCGTTAGAATGGAGATTCAACAAAGTGAAACAACGTCCGCGATGTGGACCCTTTATCGCGATGTGATGAAATTTCAGAATGCGACCTGACGTCATGATCTTCGATCATCATGTCGCGATGCGGCGAACGAAGCGTGAGACGTGTGATGTTACCCACCCGCGTTGCGACATGACGAGGCTAGTTTCTAAGCGGCAATAGCGATGTAAGCTCGTGGACTTAAGATGCGTCGTGACGTGACTAAGACAAGACAACACTAACATAATCCCCACGTCGCGACATTGCTTACTAACGTAGCAACGTCACTAGCGATTGAGGGCCAAAAACTTTCTATTTTAAGTAGGATGATTGTTCTATTAATTCATTTTCTTTCTTCTCTACCTTATTCAAAAACAAAACAAGAGTGTTGAACTTGCGGAGATCATTTGTGATAACTTGCTTGAGGATTACACTTTTCATTACAACACGAAAATTTTGAGATATCATTGTTGATAATAATGGAGTTGACCAAGAGTTATGTACAGATTTATTGGTTGAGTGTGTGTGTAAAAGTCCCATTCACCATGGTCGATTGCAATTTGGATGAATTAGATGAACAATAGTGGAATGGGATCTTACTCAAATAGTGATGTTATGACATGAGTGCATAAGACTCCATAGGCTTGTTGTGCATATCATTCTCCACTAATGTAAGCGATTCACAACTCTTAGGATCAAAAAGGTTTTTATTTAGCTTGTAATGTGTGGCTTAGGTAAAAGGTAGATGCATAGGGTAGTTTAGGCTCGGGATTTGCACAAGCAAACATACTTGCTTTTTTTTTCCAAAGTTCTCCATCCTTTGCATATTAGAGTTTCACATTTAGATACTTCAATCTTCCCCAAACTTAGCTCATTATCTCTTTTATATGTAAATTTTCCCAAACACATGATTTTCATCATCTTCACAAGAACCTGAGATTTTATTCTTTTATGAACTTCAAGGCATGAAGTAGTATAATGTTCAACCCTTATAAGCTTTCTACCTACCCTTAGTGAGTTTTAGGTTAGCAACTCTCAGACCAGTTGGCCTTAGGGTACTAGGTGTTAGGGTGCCCCTATGAACTTGCCTCAAGGTAGGAAGGCTCACCCAGTCGAACTTTCTCCTCCTGGCTTATTCTTTTCTTTTACTTCTTTTCTTTTCTTGATCACGCCAAGCTTCTTTGATTTACTGCCCAATGGCACAAGCGCTAGCCGACTTCCAGTTGCATGTTTTCTGATATTCTGTCCCAAACAACATATTAAGGGTAAACTAAGGTTCTTGACTAAAGGATGATCCAAAAGGGGTCTAAGGCATTTATTCTTGGTTTTCTAGAAAGAAAATGGCTAGATATGGTTCATATTGGGTGACTAATGATCAATGTATATAAGGGTTTGCTAGAAAGGCTCAACTAGTCTAAAGATAGCTATATCATTTCCTGTTGTTGTGTGTTTCAAGTTTTGCCTGCGAATGATAATTAGACAAAGTTCTAGAGTCTTAAGATATCAAAATAGATGGTATTTAATTCTTCTCTAAACCAAACAATATTGACCAAAAGGGTGTGACTTGTGCTCGGCATAGTGCAATTTTTAGTTAGAAGTCTACAAGCTTGCATGGTCAAACCATTATACTTTAAGCTCCAACTATCTCTAGTTGTCTTCATATGAAAGGAATGTATGATCGCATATTAAAAATCATATGCCTTACTATAATCCATGACAGCGGCTTCAGCGACCACAAAAAGCTAACTTTTTTGAGTTTAAAATTTTTTCAAATTTTTATGTATTTGAAATATGCATCCAAGATCATCAATGGACATTGCATGGTAGCTCCAATAATCCCAAACATTCAAGCATTAATAGTGATACGCATGAAGGTCGATAAACATTCACATTCAATTCAATAGCATATCTAAACACAGACTAATCATAGGATGCATCAAGAGTATTCTCATAAAAACAAAACATAACTAAGAAAATAAAGTTCAAATAAAACAAATCAATAAGTTTAAAGCTTCACAAGAGAGCAAGTAAAAGAGAGAAAGAGAGGAAGAATCCTGTCCCAAATATGTCCAAAATGGGCAAACATGCCCCTAAACTTAAACTAAAAATTGTCCTTAGTGTAAAGAAACTAGGGGAACAAAAAACTCCCCTTTCAAGCATCAGATTATCGTATCCTATTTGCTCATACAAGAAGTGGTGAAGGAGGTGGATATCTTGGGGAAAACGATTAATTGGCGAGCTCGATGGGTCATTTGGTGATAGATCATGGCTATAGTAGTTGGCCAAGGAGCGGTGATAATACTGCACTGCATTTGCTATGCCTTAACTAGGAGTGCACGCCTCTCAACTATAATAGAAGCTGGAGTAGCGATCTGTCATTATCAAATGTAGCTTGTAGTTGCTTCTTTTGTAATCGGTATACTCTTCATATTGCACTTTGGCCATGTCATTGACCGGTTTTGAGAGTCTTTGCATTGTAGCCTGACTCGACTCTACTCCATTTTTCCTCTATGAGCCTTGAACCTCTTTAAATTTTCATCTTGATTTCCTTTGGTGGGTGTTTCATTTGTGGGCTTTGAGGCCAATTTTTTTTTTTTCCTAGGGAAATAGGAGAGGGATCATGGGAGGCATTTTCTTCATCTTTGGATGTTCCACCTCAACTAGTAAACATAAAACAGTAATGAGAGGTGGATGTGTAGAAGCGTAAACCCCGACTCGAGCGGAGTTCTCAATGCAATTCCCACATTGAATTTAAATATGCTCACTATAGCATATGTGAGTACTACCTTGTCCTTTTGTACTATAGACACATGCTTAGTTGGTATAAACTTGGACGACACATAATAAAACCAAGACTTGGCTCTCAGTGAGTCTTGTCTTCAGAAATGACTGGACTTCATTAGAAACACTCTTTTTCCGTGTCAAATTTCCATATGCTGGCTTCTTTGGAATGAGATCATAATTAGGATGTTTATCTGTCTACGATTAACCGATACTCTTCACGATCCTCATCTTAGAGCTTAAAATATGTTTATAGTCAAGCTATTGAATGATACCCAAACTCCTCGTACCAAATGCATGGAGCCAATCTATCACGGAGATTGGCATGAAACTCACGCCTGTCTGAGCCACTAGAATTGGATGCTCACCTGACTTCTTCCAATTTCTTCTATTGTAAGGAAGGGATGAAAGTTGGGGTTGTTCCTTAAGAGAGCCTTCTTGACAAGAATGGCCGCTATGCGAGTATTATAGTTTTCTTCGGCGCGAATGATGAACTTTCTAGGGTTTAAGGCGGTGGAGGAGGTGTTATATTTATAACCGTCTATATCTTCTTTGGAGTGAAGAATCATTCGGAACTTTCATCAGAACATAGCCATCCCGAACTTTGTGCTCTTCAAAATGGCTTGTAGCTTTCTCCCAAATATTCTCTAATCAGCAGACCAAGCACCCAGAAGAAACTGAGCCTGAAATGAGAACCAAACCTGTCCGGTTCTGACGAGAGCACCCTTAGCTAATCTTCAAAAAAAAAAAAAAAAAAAAAAATCTAATGGAGGCTAAGGTTTAGTGGTGGAGAAGATTAATGGAATGGAAGGGGATAGAAGTAAGGGAAAAATTTGTGGTGAAATGTAAGGAAGTGGTGAAGATTAGGGTTATATATATGAGGGAAAGGGAAGAGAAGTTGTTGACGAAGGAAATAAGAAAAGTTAGAGAAATAGAAGGAATTTGGGGGGAGGGGGTGGTTTAGTTCAAATAATCGGACTCTTGTTGTGACATGATGGATGGTGATGTCGCGACCTGTGAGCATAAATACATGAGTTTAGAACTCGTATGCGTGACATCACTACAGGCGGCAAAACCGATTATTACATTAAGCTTGATGTCCGCGACGCGGGGGCCTATGATGTTGTGATGGTGAAGGCGAGGCAAACATAAGGGTTCTTATATGAACTTGATGTTCTGCGACATCTTCTTTGGCGTCGATGTCGCGACATGGCTGAGTTGAGCACACCGCAGGAATATACTTGAAACATTCTTGCGATATGTTGGGTATGATGTTGCGACATGATTCATTCAACGAAATTTTCACGTTTTTACTCTACGATTTGTCACTCGATGCATTAACACTTCTATAACTTCGCTGACGCTGAATTTTAATTCTTTTATATTGGAAGCCTCCTTTACTCACTTATCGTTTCAAGGTCTCTTAGTGTGAAATTCTTTGAAATTTTCTATCCTCTTCAATTCCCTCATGATCAATGTGTTTTATTCAGCACCAAATCACTCTCTAATTCTCTTTATTGTCACTACGGAACCTAAAAAACTAAAACACACTAAAATAAAAGAAAACATAAACACATGGCTCCATATGGCATGATAGATATCACAATGTAAGGACCGAACTATCTTGATTTCAACTTCCTCGGAAAGAGTTTCAATCTAGAGTTGTAGAGTAGAACACTATCACTAAATCTTGAATTATCTCATTAAGATATTCTTGTGATGCCATTTCTTTGTAGTAGTAGTCTTTGTAAATTCGAGGAGTTTCTGTATATTATCGTTTCTCAAATCTTAACTCATTATTTAGTTAATCTTTTCTCTTCCTCCTTAAGATTGAAATTGAATTTCATGGCCTTCGCACGATGTTCTAATTATGGGGAAAATGGCAAGTCACCAAGATTCAGTGGAATGAGTACATACCTATTTGGAGTTTTGAAGTGTTTTATATGCCCATAATGCATCATTCAATTTTTGTGACCAATCATTCCGCTTGACATGTTCAGTTTCATGACCATTCTTGATTTCTCGTTGTGATTTGGCAATGCATTTGATTCTGCCGGATGATAGGTAAGACCTTTGTATGCTTCACACAATATTTAACAAGTAATGAATAAACATTTATAAAAATGGCTTCCTGTTATTCCCAGAATGCATACAGCTCACAAATGGTGAGTATGTTCTTGTGGATGAACTTAACCAACATTTTTATTCTTTGTTAAGACAATGGCTGTCCCCTTAGACATAGTCTGTTTGTTAGCAAGATATACCAGAATTTCAAGCAGAGGGGAATGGACCCATAGAATCTATGCCCCATACATCAAAAATGTTCCACCTCTAGAATGTTGGTACATGGCATCTCATTTCTCCTAGTGATGTTGCCAGTCTTTGGCATCTATCATGTTGCCTAAGCCAGATGGCAATCTTTGAATAGACTAGGCTAAATGAATCCACATTGCCCGCACCTTTTGAGTTGTCCTCTGCAATCATCTTTATATAGGTGAAGAATGACGTTGTTAACATCTCATCATAACTCTCTTCTTGTGGCATACGTCTTAACATCGCCAGTTACACACCTCTTAAGCGACAAGGATCGTGCTGATAGGATTTAACATCATGAAGAAATTTCTTTCTTTGTTGCAACTTGAGCTCGGGAGGAAGTACATTGCAAGCCAAATAATTCACAAAATCAGGATACCGAGGTATTGAATTGTTTATGGCCATGAGCTACTCATCTGGAAAAGTCTTAATGATCTCCTTGGCATTATCTTCAATAATTTCTTTTCAAGACCAGATAAGTGGTCAGCTACCACATTTTCACTTCCCATATTGTCTCTTATTTCCAAATCAAATTCTTGGAGAAGTAAGACCCATCTTATCAATCTTTGTTTTGCATCATTTTTCATCATTAGATACCGAATAGTTGTATAATATGTGTACATATAGACTTTGGAGCCTATAATGTAGGGTCAGAACTTATCGCATGAGTAAGCCATAACTAACATCTCTTTCTCCATAGTTGCATAATTCTCTTGAGCTTCATTCAATGTTCGACTTGCATAATAGATAGACTTGAAAACTTTGTTGTGTCTTTGACCCAAAACTTCTCCAATGACAAAGTCACTTGCATCACACATGATTTCAAATGGTTCATTCCAATCGACACTATCATAATCGATCGACCAATCAAGATTTGATTTCTTCAAATGCCTTCATACATGCTTCATCAAAATAAAAAAATGGCATCTTTTTCTATGATCTACATGGGTCTAGTAATTTTTGAAAATCCTTTATAAACCTTATACGAGAACCCGACATGTGAGAAGCTTCTCGCTCCCTTTATTGTAGTTGGTGGCATGGGAATTACGGATAGTAGAAATCTTAACGCTGGTCCTTCCTCAATCCCTTTGAAGAAATACGATGACCAATCTTTATACCCTCTTGAACCATAAAGTAGCATTTATCCCGATTCAATACAAGATTCTTCTCTTGGCATCTTGCAAGACTAGCTCTCCAAAACTTTTTAAGGCGTGATCAAAGAGCCTCAGACTAAAAATTCATCCTCAAAGTCTTCCACCAAATGAATAATGGGCATCATCTGACTCTTTGGAAGGTGATAGGTGCGTGCATAAACCAAAGGCATCCTTCGAAAGCAAATGTCAATATGGGCATGTGAAAGTAGTTTCTCTTGATCTTTTGGAGGCAAATTAAAATCTATTGTTATATTTGAAGTATCCATCGAAATAGAAAGCATTTCACGCTGAATCCATCGACATCCGGTCTAGGAAGGGTAAGGGAAAATGATCCTTCCTCGTGGCCTTATTGAGCTACTTATAGTCAACACACAGTCGTCATCCTGTAACAGTACGAGTTGATATGAGCTCATTCTTATCATTTCTCCACAGTCATGCCACCCTTAGGAACCATATGCACTAGGCTAACCTAAAAGTTGTCAGAAATAGCATATATAAACTTGGTATGTAGCCATTTGAGGACTTCTTTCTTCACCACTTCTTTCATAGCGGGATTCAACCACCTTTGATGCTCAACTGAAGGTGTGTAATCATTCTCCATCAAAATCTTATGAATACAAACTAAAGGACTAATGCCTTTAATATCTTATGTGGACCATGCAAATGCTTTAATGTTCTTCTTAAGCACCTCTAATAGCTTGGTCTCCATATCTTCTTTCAAAGCTGAAGAGATGATCACGGGTTTCATGCCATTTTCACTAAAAAATGCATAGCGAAGATTCTCAAGCAACTCTTTAAGTACCAACCCATCAAGTGTCATCTTTTCTTTTTCAACAATAACAGTGCTTTCATTTTCATCAATGACAAGGATAGTCTGAGATCTCTTAAGCCGTGGATGGATGCTCACACTCAAAGTCTTTTAGAAAGTGACTATGGACATTTCTCGAAGGATCTCTTTCAATCATATCATGCAAAACATCATCACTAGAGGGGATCAAGCTACCAACCCTCATACAAGTTCCTTTTTCATTGTCAGCAAATCTCACATTCTTAGTAAGGTTAAACTTCACTTCTTCATCACCTACTCTCAATGTAACTCCCCGTTCTTCACATCAATCAAGCTTGACGGAAGTAGAAAGAAACGGTCTTCCTAGAATTATTTGAACTTCCATATCTTCTCCCATTTCTAAAATAGCAAAGTCTATTGGAAAGATAAACTTATCAACTTTTTCAAGCACATATTCAATAATACCTTGTGGATTTGTCATTGATCGGTCGACCATCTGAAGAGACAAGGTAGCGGGAGTTAGCTCACCCAAATTCAACTTCTTCATAACAGATAGAGGCATAAGGTTGATACTAGCTCCCAAGTCACATAAAGCTTTCTTGAAAGTATGTTCACCAATAGCACATGGAATGGTGAAGCTACTTGGATCCCTTAGCTTTTCTAGTAGCTTTCTCTGAATCATTGCACTAAAAATCTCTGATAAACTAACGGTTCCATGAGAATCTAGGTTTTTTTTTTTTTGCTCAGACTCTTCTTCATGAACTTAACATAATTCGACATTTGTGCTAAGGAATCCACAAAAGGTATGTTCACTTGAAGCTTCTTGAACATATTTAATAATTTAGCAAATTGCGCATCCAACTTAGCTCTCTTGAATCTTCGTGGAAATGGCAAAGGTGGGACAATTAAGGGAGGGTTGTTGGGAAACAAAATTCTTCTCGGTGTGAACTTGTCTTTCTCTTTCTTCTTCTCTTTCTTGCCCACTTTAAATTTTTCTTTTTCATTTTCCATCTTTTCATTTTCAACTTCTTTGGAATCTCCAATCTCTTTCCCACTCTTAAGAGTAATAGCCATGCATTTTTTAGTATTCATTTCCGTATCACTTGGAAAAGACCTTGATGAACTTTCTTTCATTGAATGGGCCAACTGCCCTATTTGATTTTCCAAGTTCTTCGTCGATGCATTCATATTAGCTTAGTTAGTTTTGAAATTGGCCATGTCAGATTCAAGGCTAAATATTCTATGATCTTGTGCCTTACTCTTCTTTTTAGAAATGGTTTTATAAATCTATAACAGTGTCTTCAAAAGAAGATGACCGTTTTTTCCCTTGAAAGTTGGAGTTAGAAACTCCATGTCCTTGAAATCCCTGTGGTACATACTGTGCACTTGAATTCTTAGGAGCATGTTGGAAATTCCTTTGATTTCCATAAGATAGATTCTTATGATTTCGGAGTCTTGGATTGTAGTGTGAAGGTAGATTGTTGTTGGGTTTAAAAATATAGCTTCTAGTACCCCTAACAAACTGTGCATCTTCTACCTGAAACATTTAGTCCGCTACTACTAGGCTCTGAGTATGAATATGGTGGGTCTCCCATTGACGAACTTTTCAGCCTCTGTTGACTCATTGCTTTGATATAGTTGTCAAGCTGTTCTTGAAAGGGTTGATAACTAGTAATGTTCGAGCACTCCCTAGTTGCTTTCTTCTTACCGATCTCTATGAAGGGGCCTGATAGTTGTTCATAGCTAATTCTTCCAACAACTTATGTGCCTATTGTGTTGTTTTTCTCGTGATTGATCCTCCAGAAGCTACATAAATAGTAGTTTTATATGAATATGTCACTCCATTGTAGAAAATTTGGACTTGAGATGATAATTCAAAACATTGCTGTGGGCATCTTCTCAATCACTCTTTAAATCTATCCCAAGCATCAAATAGCGTCTAAGATCATCCTTGTCCAAAATGACTAATTTTAGCTCTAAGCTGAGATGTAAGTGGAAGAGGGAAAAACTATGTCAAAAATGCTTCCACTAAATGATTCTAAGTCTTAATGGATCCTTGGGAAGGCATTGATACCATGATCTTGCCTTCTCTTTCAATGAAAATGGGAATTAACTCATTTTAATCACATCATGTGGCACTTCATTAACTTTAATTGTATGAGCTAGTTCCAAAAAATAGGCTAAGTGCCCATTCAGATCCTTAGATGAATGGCCACCAAACTAATGCTACTGAACTGTTAAGGCCTCGCTATGTTGTGTAAATTCTATAAAAGCAGCTTTCCCTAAATTTATCACAAGTGCATAGGTCCTAAGTAATAAAGTGTTTTTCTTATTAAAAACCAAGTATAAATCCCATGGAAAAGGTTTGAAAGGGTGCAGAGTACCTAGGTTACTCGATCGTTCCTTGTTTAAGCAAGAGAATGATTTGGAAAATTTTTTTTAAAACAAAACTAAAATTAAAGCAAAGTAAAAATAGGGGAAAGATTTTTGATTACTTTCCAAGGGATGAAACAAAATTGAAGAATGAACTAAATAGGAAAGATAGTAGGGTTGATTGTCTCAATTGATATATGTTGATTTATATGTAAATTAGGCACAGGTTAAGTGAACATGCCCTCATGTTGGTTCAAGGAACAAGGTATGAGGTTTACACTCTCGTGTCTCCTCTCAATTTCACATACTAGCTTCCTATTCATCACTAATTCCTTCTAGGTCCTTGAATGTGTTACTTTTCAAAGGTAGGTTTTTTCCTTGGGTGTTCTATTACTCTCCACTAGACAATAAGACTACCCAAACTGTGCTTGAACCAACCACTGCTAGGTCCTTACACTCCCTACACAATGTTGAATTGGTTTCTCACCTTAATGAAATCCATTAAGTACTAGACATTTCTAGTTCCCTATATTTCTTTAATTAGGTTAAATTGATTTCCTTAATGAAAGAACATTGGCATGAAATGGTTATGGCCCGAGGATAAATCTCCGGTATCAGCTTTATGGAGATCCCTAAGTGAGTCTCTTATAAATAGGGTCTCACATACATTTCCCAACACAAATTAATTGCAAGAAACCATAATAATCAAAATTCTACACCAACCAACGTCAACATAGGCACATATTCACAAACCAATCTAAAAATGATATAAATCAACCATCAATCTTAATAATCAACCTTAGAGAATGGTTTAGCTACTAATTACAATACTTAGATATACCAAATTCATGTATATTTCAATAGAAATTAAGAAAGAGATGAGAAGAGGATTCAAAGTTAGAATGTGAAAACAAAGATATGATGACTCTCAAAAACTTCGATCCCCATTGTAAGAGATCACTCTAGTTGGTTGATCATTCAAAATTTTCATCAAAATCAAAAGCAAAAACAACTAAAATTGAAACCTTAAATTCTAGGCCAGAGGTGTGAAACCCCATAATAGGATATTCTTGGCCTCTAAGTTTTGAACCACAGCCAGATTATTACAGAGTGAAATATATAGTCCTTAGAAAATGGATAGAAATGGGAAAAAAATGGAAAGAAACTGGGCCGATGTCGCCATGTTGCAACATCATGTCACGACATGGCCGAAGCTTTGTCTACTAGTGTCTTCGACAGGGTTCCCATGTCGACATGGTGGCAATCATAAATTTCAATGGCTCATAGGACTACTCATGTCGCGACATGAAGACTGTCCTCTTCAAGTAGCTCCATTGATTGCTCATGTCACGACATGGTAGAAAGCCATGTCCACACAATGTATGACCCGATGTCACAACATGAAGAGCCATGTTGTGACATGGGGCCTTATATCAACAATTTTGCTCCATAATTTTTCCAACTTGCTAATTTTGCTTGCCTTTTCGTTTTTTTCTACAAAACAAAGGCCAAGAGAGTGATTATTGTATAATTGAATGAATATAGTGTGAATTTAGCATTAAGAGATCAATATATTCGAGAAATTCATGCTTAAATGCCAATATGATTCATAACTTTAAATTCCCCAAACTTAGCATTTTTCTTGTCCTCAAGCAAAGAAACAACTCAATTTCCTTATTCAAAATAGAACAAAACTTCTTGATCTTTATATGAAGGCATTGAGTGATAATTTGCCTCAAGGATCTCACCCTCAAATAACACAAAGAAATCTTTGTGATAGTGTCTTACCATATAATAGATTGACGAAGAGTTAAGCATAGCTAAACCAAAGTTCTTTGAGTGTGTAAAGTCCTATCCTCATGTGGTCAATTGAAATTTGGATGGAATTAGATTAACTAGAATTGAATAGAGATCTCTCACTCACATGGTGATACCATGACTCAAGAGTGTGTAAGACTCCATAGACTTGCTAGGCATACCATTCTCTACTAATGTAAGCAATTCACAACTCTTAGGATCAAATAGGTCTTCAATAGCTTGTAATGTATGGCTTAGGTAAAGGGTGGTTAACTAGATAATTTTTAGGCTTGTGTTTACCCAACACATACATATTTCCTTTTCTTTCAATGCTTTCCTTCCATCCTTTAGCCTCCCCCAAACTTGGTTCGTTATATCTTTTTCATCTCATAACCCCCAAACTAGTTTGATTTTCACCTTCCTTTCAAGATCACCAAGAGGCTTTATTCTTTACTTTTCTAACCACAAGGTATGGGTAGAGAGCAATGTTCAACCTCTTCATTTCTACCTACCCTTAATGAGCTTTAGGTAAGCAGCTCCCAAACTGGAAGGTCTGGTGCAACTATCCTTAGACTTGAGGTCCTTAAGGCTTGGGCTTGTTCATGGGCTTAAGGCCTAGAAGGGAACACGCCATAACACATAAGGATGTGTGTAGCCTATCATCTCTAAATAGAGGGGCACTATTCTCAAGAAGAGTTTTCTTGAGTTAGAGAGAGTGTTCTTTAAGAACAACACCTCTTGGTGAGATTTGAGTATCAAATCCTCGGGTTATTGGTTTCCCTCTTTGGATCTAGACTTGGCTAGTACCGAGACTTCATCCGAGACCGATGCCTTAGAGGTTATCGACTCCATTCTTTGTGTGGATACTGTTAAAAGCGAACCTAGGACTTAGTTCGCTTCGGTCTTCGCTGCCCTAACCATTGGATTGTTTCTAGAACCAACACAAGGTAAAATCTTGAACCCTCATTGGTTTGAAATGACTTTGATGCCTCAAGGGGTCCTTGGAGGATTTTTGAAGAAACTTTTTGTTGTTTCCGCTGCCTTGGAAAATGTTGCCACCTTCAAAATCAAACAGTGGTATCAGAGCACACTTGTGTGCATCAAAATCGGTTCTATGTTGCGAGTTTTCGGTTTAGTGATGATTCGGTACCCACGATGGAATTGTACGGAATCAACAATATTTGTAACCTAAATTCCCTGCATGTAGCAGCTACTGCGAGTATAGTGGCTTTAGGAGTCGAGCTTCGGGGATGGGTTTCTTCGCTGGAATGACTTACGGTGAGGTTCAAAATGGTGAATTCAATTTGGATTTTTTGGGATTTTGTAAAAAACGGTGGAGTATGGTGGTTTGCGAGGCTGAAATAAAATTAAGAAAAATAAGAAAAAGAAGAACTCCTTAGAAGCATCAGACTCTTCAGTTGAGTCTTAAGGTAAATGAGAGGTTCTTGGGGTCCTTTTCCTCGTCTTGGGGAGGATGACCTAGTCATTTCAGACGGATCTTCATTTGGCTTTTAAAATCTGAACCCTAACAATTTTCTTTTGAACAAACATTTATTAGGCATAAATGCTCGAACTGATGAAAACATGTCCCTAATCTACCCTATAGTGACTCATGAAATGACTAACGAGATCTCGATGAATCTAACCAATAGCATCCCTTTGAACCTAAAAGATTACCAAATACTGGTCAATCAGGCATCTCAGAAGAGATTTAAACCTAGATTAAAAATATAGAAAACATAAATGCTAATAGCGCTGTTAAAAACGGGAGGGCAAAATTTTACCTCAGCGGCGCGAGTAGCCCTGCTCTTCAAGGATGGAGGTTTAATAACCATCCCTTGAGTTAAGCATCCTCAAGGGTGTTTGGCAACCGGAAGAAAGAGGTGAGAAAATGAAGCGAGAAGAAAAGGAAGCGGGACAAGCGTAAGCTTCCCGCCAAAGAAATTTATTAATGAAAAGAGTTTTTCTTTACGATTAGCGCAGCCCAGGGCTTTTATAGCGAACCCCACTCGAAGTGCAAAATAACATAGCAAAACACACTATTACATTGGGGCGAAGAAAACCAAAGGAACAAAAGGAATTTAAAAAGTAAAGGCGCGAAAGTCCTTGATGCGGGATGAGCAGTGGGCGCTAGGATGAGCAGTGTTTGGGAAATTCGCAACTGGATGAAGAGTGACTTATTGAGATTTTTTTCTAAATCCTATAGTGACCATACTAATGAAGATGAAGATTAAAGCGTAATTAGTTTCATTTGAAACTTTAGTTTGTAGTTTTAAGATATCATTTATTTGTCACTTTATTTTTTGATACTTTGAATATGAGCATGTTTATTAGTTTTGTTTATTACACCTTGACATGTTTATGATTTGATGTTTCATTTTTATCATGAAACTTTGAACTTGATTAATAGTTGGTACTTAATTAATTCTAATTATTATATGATTGTAGTTAGTTGTAATAGCTCTTTGGTTAGTTTGGTTATAAATTTATAATGATGTTTAAGCATTATTTACGTTGATTTAAGATTTAAATATTATTATATTTAATGCAGAGTTTCAATCATTTATGTCGTAACTATTAATGGCTTGTGTTTTTGTTTTCTTTGAAGAATGACAAAATTAGATAACAAATTACAAGTTTAGCATTTTTAAATTTTGGCCAGTTTGGCCCACTTTAGCCGACATCGAGGCGAATTTGGAGCTCGGTCGAGTACGGCGAAAAAATGTAGGCCCAATGCTTAGGCCCATTTTGGCCGCGGCGAATGGTACAGGCCGGCTGTTTCTAGTTGCTCATCTGTCGTATATTAATTCGTATACGTTCGTATAGAGTTTATTGATAATTCCAAATATGAACTTTCATATGCAATAAATCATTCAAACATAATTCATGCATTTCAAATTTTTTTTTATCATTTTGCCCTTAGGAGAATTTAACATATGTTTTGGGTGCCGCGGGATAATGAATCATCGGCCGCGATCCATTTGAAATTTGCAGGCGTTATAAAAAGTTTTATAAAAGCGATGCGGTCCGTGGGATCTTGTTGGTTATTAAAAATCAATTCGTGAACTACTTCTGATACTATTCGGATTTGGGCTCTGCGGTTGGAGTGACACATCATTACATTTGGCGCGATCTTACTCATTTGACCTTTATTGGTATACCAATCTATCCTTAACTCGAACTTTAATGGTTAACATTCTATTAAGGGCATTCAAATCATTCATAGCAAAATACAATGTGGTATATACATCTTTATACAAATAATTCATTTTCAAATACTCATGTCTGATTTTCATATGCAAATCATTTCACAATTATTTGCCTCAATCAATTAAAACACTTTGATATGCAGTTTATTGAAAATTATTTTAATAATAGAACAATGATCGTAAGACTTTAAATAAGAATATATTGAATGGAGAACAAACTCTGAAATGGAAACAAAAGAGAGAGTTGAAGAATAAACCAAAAGCTGTTGCACTTTGATTCCAAATCCTCGGAATCTCGATCGGAGCCTTCTTCCTCTTGACCTATTCGATACAATTAACAATCATATTATTAGTCGAGTATTCTAGGAGTTCTATTTAGGTTTATTTTATCCTGACTCCCTTTCGGTACATTGTTCCTTTCGTTTTTTTCTCATTTCCTCATTCTTAGACATTCTTATCATTCCATTAGCTAATGAGGGCAAGAAATAATGTTTGCCCAACGACTGGATCTCCTAGGCAAAGCGAACATTTTCATAACTTGTATACTTGTGAACCCTTTCATTCGCTATTAGGATCCTTATTAGTCGATGGATGATGATTAAATTAATCGAAGAGGAACCAAAACATGACTTGTAAGGTATGCTCAGGCTTAGCTCGCTAGGCGGAGAATTTGCCTAAGTCGGGCATGCTACGCCCTAGGTGGATAAGAGCAATCGAAGAATGGTCTCGGGTTCGCACAGGCGGGCTGCGCCTAGGCATGCCCTCTGCGCTTAAATAGTGGTGTCGGGCTTATGCGAAATTGACCATTTTGCCATTTCTCGAAGTGTACCCAGTATGCAAAACGAGCTTCTGACCTTTCAAAACACTTTATACCACATTTGGGTTTTATTAAAGCCCGAGCCTTAGTAGAAAGGGGTTGGGGTTTGGTTTTCTTATAAACCTTGATTCTCTTTCCTTTCTTCTTCCTCCCTTCTTCTTGATCAACTTATCCTTAATTACATGGAGAAAGAAAATCACAATTCCCTCTCTTCTTCTCTCTGACAAGCCACCAGCTCTCTCTCTCTCTCTCTAAGTTTGAAATGCCCGTTTTAGACAGGTGGTCTTGCTACCTTAAGCTCTGCATAAAGGTCCTTGTTTGGCTAAGCTCATTAAATGGGCCTTATCTTTTTCTTTCTCATTTAACTCTTCATTTCGCTTTCATTTCACTTCATTTATTTAAATTCCTCAATTTAACATTTACACTCCCCCATTCTGACCATAGGTCCTCGGTTGACATTTTATAAATTTATTTGGCTCTTGTAAAATTTTGGGGTTTTTATCATTTTGGCCGTTCGCGCCCGGAAAAATATAATATAATTTATTTTACACTACAGACATGTTATAAAACTATTTAGAGATTATTTTTAGGCGGTCTGAGGAAGTCTTGACAAATGGAGGTTAGGGATGGGATATAGAAAAGAGAAATGGGGGGAGGGTTGGTTATGGTGGAGTTGTAGATATTATGGTTAGGGTTTATGGAGGCGAAGGAGAATATTAGGAAAGGGTTTTATTAATATTTGTTTTTAAAAAAATCGAACCCATGTCATAACATGTAGGGAATTTTCATAAACGGGAGCCTTGAGCAGTTATCATGTCGTGACATCAAAGAGAGTTTACAAAGCTTTTAAAATAGGGCCGTTCGACATAGGCTGAAAGTGCAGAGAAAAGGCCGGTTGAGCTCGATGTCACGACATAAGTGGAATTTCATTTCATTTTCTGCATTCCTTCCCGGCTTCTAGACTCGAACCTTTTTTCATGTCACTTTCAATTCAAACATTTGAAGGCAACTAGAATCATGCTATTCAACATCTTAGATCTTGAAGCTCTTCAAATTTCATTTATTTCCTAATTCTTCCTCGATATCATTCATATGTCTCCGAATCACTATAACCGTGATCACCTTTTGTTGCATTATAAAACCTGTATCTAAAACACACTAAAACAAAAACATATCTAGGATCACGAAATAAAAATGAACAAAAAAAAATTAAATAAAGAAAATAAATGAAAAGAAATAGAAACTAATCCTCACAAAAACTTGGGTTGACTCTCGAAAAGTGCTAAGTTTAGTGTCGTAAGCACTTGAGGCACATCTCGTAATTGGTTGACTGACGAACAAGCGAACTCACTTTTTTGATTGGATCTTTCTTGAGGTAATGCTTGAGACGTTGACCATTCACTTTAAATTCTTGACCTTGTTGGCTCTCCAGACGATACACGAAGGGCTCAGAAATCAGTATGGTCCAGGCCATACATACATTAACATTCATAGAAATAGCTTGTCGAGGTTGAAAGAAGGACTATACCTTCTTTGAATGCCTATATAATAGCGTCATGGCACTTTTTCATTTTGTCCTTGTAAACTTGGGAATTCTCATAAGCTTCATTCCAGATCTCCCTCATCATTCAAGTCAAAGTTCAACTTCTTAATTGCCCAAAATGATCGATGTTCAAGCTCAATCGGTTGGCGTGACCTTGCCAAATTAAGCAGCTGACATTCAATCGGTGCCTTCTGGCGGTCAGATAAGCCCGTAATGCATTTTCAATCATGATGACCAACCTCTTACATTTGTATTCCTTTGTCTTTTTCATTCTCTTTGGCTCGGTTGGTGATTTCCACTTAGCGTTGATTGCGAGATATTTCTGATGCTTTTCTTTGCTTCTGTACTTAGCCGTAAGATTTGCAAACACCTTATTCACGCGAAGTCGGTTCATAAATCCACTTGTATGGTTCTTAGTGCCTTAAACGTGTAAGAATGTTTTATGCCTGGAAACTTTACCTTGTTTCCCATCATTTATCGGTGTGGCCAGTGACTGTTGACAACTTAGAAAGCATGTCCCGGCAAACAGCAAAGGATGTAGAGATTTCTTTTTGATGGAGGAATGGGCCCGAAATCGATGTCCTAAACATTAAAGACTTGATTTCCACCGGCCTATTTCGGCATCTTGTCACTTCGTGATATTCCCTACCCTTTGGCATTGATTGCACTGTTTAACATATTCATGATAGTCTCGGAATATAGTTGGCAAATAAACGGATTAAAAACTTTTGAGATGTTCGGGGTCGATGGCCTCCCGTATGATAAGTGACAATGAACTAGGATCACGTAATATTCTTCCTCTAGGACACATCTCCTCATCATTTGGTCCGCACATCTTCGAAATAGGAGAGAGGATCATCCATTAGTAAGCTTCATATCATGGGCTTCTGGCTTCCCTTTGTTTGGAGATGGTGGGTCAGTGTAACACATTACAAGCGGGGAATTTTACAATGTCCACATGCGAAAGCGATGAAGCATCAGCCAGATCATTAATTTTTCATCTACTAAGGACTCTTTAATTTCCTTTGGTGCTTGATCTCATTTTCCCTTCCAAACGAGATAGAAATGATAAGAACTTCATTCTCCACACCTGTTTATCCCAGTCTCCAATAAACTCTTGGAAGCAATACCAATGAAGATGAGTCTAGGTTTTGCATCGAAAGTCAGCATGGCGCATGATCGTGTGTACAATCTACCTTGGATCAATAATATATGTCTGAATTTTTCACAAGAATAAATCACACAACATCTTCTTTTTAGTGGTGGTGTAGTTCTCTTATTAGCCTTCCGATGACGGTGCAACTAGCATAGTAAATGGCCACAGAAAATCTTCTCATGTCGTTCTTGCCGAAGATGGCCCGATAGAAAATCACTATCGAATATAATTTCAAAGGAGGTTCCAATCGGTGCAATCATAATGGGAGTGAAATAAGACTCTTCTTGAAAATCTCTATAAATGCATCGAGGCAAGCACATCGAAACCACGAAGGTTGCATCCTTTATGAAGCAATCTACCTGATGGTCCTCTGATTTTAGAAGTCCTTGATGAACCTCTATCGAATCCCTTATGTACAAGAAAATTCCTTACCCCTCAGAGCATTCATTGGTGGCAGATTTTCTATTGTGGAGATCTTTGCCTTGTCAACCTAGTCCTTCATTTGATGCACGATGCCAAAAGTACAAAGCCTTCATACCATAAAGTGGCGGCATTTATCGATTAATTATAAGATTCTTCTCTTTACATCTTTCCAAAACTATACTCAAGTTGTGGAGACAATGGTCGAATGAAAAACTGCGAATCTCAGAAAAGTCATCAAGACTTCATTATATTTTCAAACTAAATCTGCGAAATGCCATCATATAAGGTTGAAAAGTAGGTGGTGCGATTACAAAATGGCGCATTCTTGGAAGGCAAATGTTCTATATGAACATATGAGCGTGGTTTCTTGATCTTTGAGGCAATGATGATATGGTTATATCCAAAACACCCATCCATAAAGGAATAAAAAGCATGTCCCTCTAATCTATGAAGCATCTGGTCTATGAAAGGCAAGGGGAAGTGATCCTTCCTCGTAGCCTTATTGAGGTTTCTATAATCAATGCAAACTCGTCATACTATGACCTTGCGAGTAGAAATCAACTCATCCTTTTAGTTCTTCACAACTGTCATACCCCATTTTTTAGGAGGGCTCACCCATGTACTGTTTGATATGACATATATAAACCCACGATGAGCCCTTGAGTACTTCCTTTTTCCTTTACTTCTTTCATTGTGAGGTTGAGCCTCCGCATGTTGATAGTGGGGGCAGTATCACTTTTCTGTAGAAAGTCTTGTGCATGCAAATAGAAGGACTATTGATGTCATCGATATACCATGAAAAAGCTCACGATATTCTTCTTGAGAACTTCCTAAGCTCTTTCCATCATGATTCAAAGTTGCTGAAACCATCATTTGGTTGGTACCATTTCCTACCAGGCGCATAGTGAAGGTGTTTTGGTAGTTCCTTAAACTAAAGCATCAAGTGCGCTTTCTTCTTCAATCCCAATTGTCTCCATTCTTTTCAAAAATCAAAATAGTCTCTACCAACCTTCAGAATTGAACTATCTTCTCATAATTGATTCTTTTATGAGTGATCGGGTTAAGCAATCTTTAAGAAGGGTCCTTTGGCTCATGAAATCATAAGTCATCCCATCCACAGGAAGAATCAAAATTGTCGAATCTCATACAAATAGCCTACTATCCATCGAAAACTTCAAACTACGATATAGGTTAAATTTCATGATCTTCCCCACTCTGTAAGTTTTAACTCCCCATTCTTCACATCTATTAATGCTTTACTTGTTGCGAGAAATGGTCTATCCAGAATAAGTGGTGCTTCAATGTCTTCTTCCATATCCAGGACTACAAAATCTATTGGAAATATGAACTTATCAAACATCACCAGTACATCCTTGATAATGTCTTTAGGAAAAGTCAATGATCTATCCGCCATTGGTAGTGAAAGTGTAGTGGGCATCAACTCCCTTAAATTTAGTTTCTTAACAACGGACAATGGCATTAAATTTATGCTTACTCCCAAGTCACATAGTGCTTTGTTAAAGGTGTGTTCCCTAATGACACATGAGATAGTAAAACTTCTCATGTCCTTCAACTTCTCTGGGAGTTTCCTTTGAATTATTATACTACACTTCTCGAGACCGGACTCCGAGCACCCAGTGCATCAGTTTTTCTTGTTACTCTGTAATTTCTTTCATGAACTTGGCGTAGTTGGGCATTTGTGCCAATAAATCTATAAATGGAATGTTTACTTCAAGTTTCTTACAAATGTCTAAGAATTTATTGTTCATCTAACTTGGTCTTCTAAGCCTTTGTGGAAGCGGTGAGGTGGGACCCGATTGGGGGTTTGTTTGGAATTAGAACTTTTTCTCGGTGTGTGGTCGATGTAAGATTCTTTAGCCGGCTTGTTATTATTGGGATTAACTCATTGTTTTCATTTTTAATGACTACCATCCCACCTTTCTTGGGCACTACTTGGACTGGGCTCACCCATGGGTTGTCGTAAATAGGATAAATTACTCTTGCATCAAGCCATTTAAAGATTTTCTCGTACCACTTCTTTCATAGTTGGGTTAAGTTTTCTTTGGGCTTCAATTGTGGTTCTACCTTCATCTTCTAAGAGTATTCGATGCATGCACATTGATGGCCTAATCACTTTACATTGGCGAAACCATCCAGTCGCCTCCCCAGTGTTCTCTAGTGATCTTAACAACTTGTCTTCTTCCTTTAGAGATAAAACTGAATGTGGCCCGTGAGTAGAAGATTCACCAAAAGGTAAGCATACCTAAGGTGAGATGAAGTTGTTTCTCTTTAAGAACCCGGGGTTTCTCAGTGTGAAGGGATAGGCGAAGGACTAGCTCTGACTCTCAAGTATTTTAAGTTTGATACGCGTAAGAGTCCCATCCTGATACATATTCTCGTGCTTCATCATCAACAATATCAAGGGAATCTCCATAGTTAAGGCTAGTCTCCAAAGGATCAATGTGATTCTTTTGGCTAGACACTACAGCCTCCATAATGTCCACTTTAAAGCAACTTTCCTCTTATGGGATGCTTTGTAGTGGAACACATTAAAGTCACCTCTTCATCTTGTACCCTTAGTATGAGTTCTCCCTTTTGTACATTAATCAGGGTCCAATCGGTTGCTAAGAAAGGTCTTCCCAGTATGATAGGCACTTCCTTATCTTTTTCCATGTCAAGAGTTATGAAATCAGTTGGGAAGATGAACTTTTCTACCTTCACTAGTACATCCTCAATAATACCTCGAGGATAAGTGAGAGATTGATACACTTGATTAAAGGAGTTTATGGTTGTGAGTTCACATCTCTCCCAAGGCAAGTTTCATGAAAATAGATAAGGCATCAAGTTAATCTTAGCACGAGATCACCGCAAAAACTTAAAGTGGTTCTTGATAGCCGCGAGGTATAGTAAAACTCCTTGGATCCTTTGCGTTTGGGAGGCAATTTTCTTTGGAGATAGCATTCAGTTCTCGGAAGAGCAAGGGTTTCATAGTCTTAGGCTTTCACTCTTGTTTGCCAGTCTTCCTTCATGAACTTGACATACAAAGACATTTGCTCTAATGCATCGACAAATGGGATGTTGATGTGGGCTTCTTGAAAATTTCCATAAACTTCTTAGAATTTGTTGTCCAACTTGTTCTTTCGATCTTTTGAAGATAAGAGGACAATCGAGTATCTTCTCTTAGAGGAGCCTTATTTCAGTTTTTCTTTGTTCCTTACTTGCTGATTTTGGCAGCTACCGGTCTCCAGGTGGTTCCATGACTCTTTTTAGGCACTTTATCCAACATTTTTATGAATTTCTAGCACTTCTTTCTGTTCTTACTGTGCTTTCATCATTTTCACTTTAATTTAGGCATGTCTCTCTCTGATTTTTCACATAAATTGTGATGGCTTTGCGATGCTCACACATATCTTCTAGGGTTCACTTTTGAAGTGCTAGACAAATTGCCTTGTTGTCTTTCATTGAACATGGAAACCATTTGACCCATTTAAACCTCTAAATTTCTCAATTGAGCGGCTTGATTAGTTAGAGAGGTTCTTGTCTCATTGATAAATTAAGCTAATTCACTCATAGTGTCTTCTAAGTTTGCTTTTTTCACATAAGGAGGTGAAGGTTTAACTTGTTCCACGGTGTGCATCACATTTTGATTGTTTGTTTCTCAGAAGAATTCGGATAAATTCTTCTACCCCAAATTGAAATTGTTCTATCTGATTGAATTGGGGTTGAGGAATTTGCTTTCAATGTGGGGCTTGTTCCACACTGTTGTCCTGAGGTTTCTAGCCCGACACTCATTATTGGAATGGGGTCTGACGTAAATGCTACTAGGATGGCTCCTTGAATTACATTGCCACGACTTGGGTATTTTTGTAATTGATGGGTGAGATTACTTTGTAAGTAACTAGACTTGAGCATAGAGTTTTAAAAACATCGATTCATGTACTGCTTGGTTTCTTAAGCTATTTGCTTTTCACTCGGCCATTGGTAGTTATTCAAAGACATATCTTCTAATGATTTATATGTTTCATTTACTCTTGCAGCAAATGATACCTCAAGCTAAGATTGCCTAAGTGTGTTCTCGTAGTCTGGTCAATCCATTATAGAAATGATCACTTGCGTCATTTTTCCAATCCATGGTGAGGGCATTTTCTAAGGAGATATTTATAACGGTCTCCTGCCTCATAAAATGTCTCTCCCTCATATTGAGCAAAGTTGTGTATCTCGATCCTCATCTTTACTGCTTTTGCCGGAGGGAAAATTTCATAAGAAACTTGTGCACTAAGCTATCCCAAGATGTGATGGAGTTGGGAGGTTCCGAATTTAGCCAATGCTTTGCTTTGTCTTTTTTAATAATATTGAAAAAGTCTTAGAAGAATAGCATCGTCACTCACCACAGATTACATTTAAAGTGCATCTACCACTTAAAAACCAGGTGTGATGTTTAAGGGTCTTCCATTACGCAATCCCATGAATTGAATATTTTGAATTATTACAGAATAATAGACTTGCTCTAAATTGTTTGCTTGTATAATGGTCTCTCATCTTGGAGTGATCTTGGTGATAGGAGAAGACCATAATCTCTCAGCTTTCTCAGATCCTCCGTGGGAGGCTCTTTGGGGGCACATCCTTGGATTTATACAAATTGGATGTCTACCTCTTCTCCTTCCACAAAGCCTTGACATTTGCCATTGATTTCTGCTCGAATTTAGTTTGTTCCTTTTGTCCTTTCTAAGTCGTCTCACTTTCATTTTTAATTGAAGTCCCCGAGGTCTTATATCTTTATCACCAAACTTTTGCATGAAATAGTGGTTCCTGAAATTCTGCAAGAAGAGAGGAAACAAATGTAAAAAATCCTAATAAGGACTCAAGCAAATAAGGAAAACCAAAAATTTCTTGAAGTACAAGAAAAAACACTTGGTATCAATATTAGCGAATGCTTGACTCCCAGGTAAGGGCGTCAAAAAAACTTGTTGGGCTAAAATTCAACTACTAACCATGAAGTGCGGATACACAAAGTAATATAATGGACTTAAGGGTGCGGATATCAAACCATAGGGGTTGAATTAACTACTGAAAATTGAATGATCTCTCTTATATCTAAGTTAAGTAAAGACTAATTCAAAAATTCCAAATACTTAATAACTTCTCAGAGGAAAGCAGATTAAAATTCTTTGAAAGGTAAAAGTGATCGGGTAAAAGGCCCAAAGGTTTTGATGTGAATGGATAATCCCAAAATATTAAGGCGATCTCTCTCTTTCTCTTCAGGCCAATTGGACATATGCTCCAGGCAAGTCTCCACAAAACTTCAATGTTACTTTATCTCGATGGCTGAGATCTATCAACTAGAATAGTATATTGCTTCTTAGCTCAGCCCAGGTCTAGTGATGCATTAGTCAAACGACTCAATTATGCTCTGAGTCTGTCAATATCTCTATTACCTAGCAAATTATGTTGATTCACGTAGGTCTAACATGCGCACTTCTCAAATCTTGTAAATAGGTCAGAGCATATTGAAGGTGATCGAGAATCCAATATGAATTAACCTGGCATGAATCGATGAGCACTTAACAACTGACGAGAGATAAAAGCTATTCATTAATATAAAAATTCATATCCAAATTACAATCAAAATCGTAGAGCTAAGCGGGTGGAACACCCTTCAAGACTATTCTGAAAATAAGAAAGATTGAAAACATAAGGAAAGGAAGGAACTCAAAAGATGGTGATTTGCAATCCTTGTTTTTCTTCTCCATCTAGTCGTAATTCTTCTTGAGTAATCTTAAAAAATGTAACTCTTAATCAAACACGTAAGTTCAGCAAAAAAACACAAAACCTAAATTGATTTAAAGCGAGAAAAATCTGAAAGAGTATGTTTCTCCCTCTCGAAATCGATCCACCAAATTGAATCAAAGTATCCCTTACACTTACACCTTAGGAAGCGGGCTGGAAATTAGTGAAATGTGAAATAGTTTGAAATGAAAATCCATGTCGTCACGACCATGAATGCTCTTGGTCTGACCACACTCTAGTGTTAAAAGCGCGGTGGGCTGCGAAGATGTAATTCGACCATGAGCTATAAATGCGACCATCTTAAAAAACGTTGAATCCTGGCGATGTGCATTGCGACCACATCTTATAATTGCATGCAATCTTCTCTAGTTTGGGGTGTGGTGTGTATGGATGGTTGTAGTCCGCTCATGACCAAAAATTTACCATAATTTCTTCAATTGTTGTCCAAATTAATTGATTCTTGTCTTATTTTGTTTCATTTTCTACAAAATTCTTTTTATAATAGAAAGTTCAGACCATAAAAATAAGTGAAAGGGTGCTTAGTTAGCATCAGAAAACCTTACCAGAAATATACAATGTTTCAATGGTAAAGCTAACATGTGCACCCTAACAAACCGTAACCCGAAAGGGGGTCTTTGATCGAGGTTGTGATTTTGAGAAAGAATACGTAGTTGAGCGGGAAGGCATTGAGATCTGCAGGGGAGGATCACATCCATCATTGATGAGGAGTTCAAAGCTTAAACTTGCAATAAAAACTTGTTTTATCTTTTTCTCCTTCTTCTTTGAACTATGTTTATTTTGAGAGACAAATTCGTTGGTTTGTTCATTATTATGGATAGCTAAATCTTTCAGATAGAGAAGATTGATTGGGACCTAATGTTTTGTTTCCTTTAATCTATTCAGGTCTCGTTATTTTCTATATCTTATAAGCATGAATAAATTGATGTACGATTTGATTTGCATGGAATTGGATTAAGCCTTGGGGTTATTGTTGAGGTGAAACTAATGTAATTACTTTCGTATCTTAGTATCGTTCTTTAGAGGCGCAGGGCCAGAAAGGTGATCGATTCTCCACATGGTCTATAGCTTTTATCGTAGGTTCAGGTGTTGATAAAGACCTATAATGGAATCTTTTGATATTGCTTCTTTTTCCACTATAAGGGTTGGAAAGTATGTGAAAATTGATGTTGAAATTGGAACGACATGCGAGTTGAGGCTCATACCATTGACCACGCCGACCAGTAAATACCTTTAATAAACCATGGCTCAGGCTTAAAAATGAAACAAATGCATTAGGAACCGTAATTGAACTAGTATCACATTCCATTGGGGAGCCCAAATCTTGTGTTGATTCGACTCCTCCTAGTTTTAAATCAAAATCCTCTTCAAATCACGTTGTTTAAATCAAGTAATCTGCATAGGTCAGGTGGCTTAGATAATAAAATTTAGGTAACTTGGTGCTTGGTTAGTTAGGCGACATACATATCTTCCCTATGGGATCATTATTCGGACTCCTAGAGTCCACTCTATTACTTGTTGACCTGTACGCTTGCGGATTGATCAGTGCACACACTTAAGCACGTAATAAGTTTTTGGCACCATAGTCGGGGAAGGCAATAGTTTGATTGACCAACACTAGAGCAAAAGAGAATTTTAGTGTTGTTCTTTTATTTCATTTTATTTTTTTTAGTTTGTTAAATTTTTGTTTTTATCTTTACTTTTTTTTTTTTTTGTAGGTGTAGATTATATGCCTGGCTTGATTCTGAGAAGCTTCTCCATCTTGATTTGGAAATTGAAGAGCAATCTGAAACTTGAGAGATAGTTGAAATGGTCAGAGCCCAGACATGTTTGAAATCAAAATCGATTATAGCGATTGAATCGAGATCGCGAGTTGTGGTACATAATGCACAGGAACGTACATTAAGGAGGCAAACAATTGATGTCAATAGCTTTAAGATCAAGTCGAGTCTCATCTTTATGGTGCAGTAGCATCAGTTTGGAGGGCATCTTTCAAAAGACTCCAATACACACATATCTACATTCTTGGAGTTGTGTGATACAATTAAGATGAATGGTGTGCATGATGTAATCAAGCTCATGCTTTTTCCTTTATCATTGAAGGATAAGGCTAGGAATTGGTTCTAGGGATTAGAAAGGGGCTTCATCGATACATGGACATCATTGGTTGAGAGATTCCTAACAAAGTACTTCCCTCCGCAAGTGACATCGTAGCTCAGAGCAGAGATCAGTTAGTTTAGGTAAGGGGAGACCAAGACTTTGTATGATGCATGGGATAGATCACAAGGGGACTTACTAAATCTGCCTGACATGGTTTGACTTGGTTCGGGCATAAACCTTCTATAATGGGTTGAATTACACATGAGATTTGCTATTGATGTAGCCTTAAGAGGGTCACATTGAAAGCGGAAGGCGCGATAGAGAGGCATTTTGGTTGTTTGAGGAACTCAAAAGAAATAATTATCATGTATCATTTGAAAGAAGTTTAGGTAGGAGACCCATTTCAGTTTGGAGATCGGCTAACTATAAACCATCTGAAACAAATTATCCACTCTGCAAATCAATTAAATGACCTGATCCAAAATAATTTAATAATGGAGGAGATAGCAATGATCTGAAGCTCGAGAGCCCTATCTGGTGACCAAGCCTATTAGGTTGGGATGCCTGGAAATATATTAATATGAGAGGAGGCTATGTGTTTAGGCCCAGCCTGACAACTTGCCTTCCAGATTAGACTAGGAACCATAAGAACCTATCTGTGGGAATCGGGGAAGCAATCGGAAGATGGCCGTCAGTTTCGAACCAAGGTGCATCCGGCAATTATCAAGGCGAAAGAATGACCCAGTTAATTTTGACCGTCTTTATTTTGACCTGTTTAATTGGGTTTAACGCTTTTTGTGTCTTAATGTTGAGACCCAGCCATGTTGCACATTTATGCATTAGTTATGCATCAAGATTACAGGCGTTATCACGAGGACTATTGTCTAATCCGACAGCGACATAAACTTGTTGAGCATTATCTTATATAAACCTTAATCTCTTAGAGTAAATCATTTTTAGAAGTTTGGTTTGGTACGATGTGCAAGTGCCGCAATTGAGTAGTATTAAAATGGATTTGAAATCAGAATCTGAGTCCCACGAGAGATCTCAGGAATTTTTAAATCAACTACCACGACTACTCGATTTCCATTACTATTTGAACCCTTAAAAAATGATAGTAGGATCGGCATTAAGGTCTTCGGAAAATTAAACGAGCAAGGAAAATAATTGAACTATTATGGCTTGGAAGAAGCCAGTAAAGATAATGAATTTTTAGTTAGGCGAATCTAGAATAATTATCCTCGGAAGGCATTAACCAAAGCGATTATGGTATTTATCAATTCACGTAAAATGTCGATGGGTTTCTTGATTATCTCAAATTTCAAAATCGTGGCGTTGTAATGCGGTTGGATCTCTCCACCTCCACATTTCATTTATCTAGTGCTATGACTGATTCTCGAATACGGGGAATTAAATAACTACTTTTAAAGGGACTCCCTTAATCTGGGTATTTTTTCTTTACTGATACTTCATACCCATTTGCTAGTTGTAAACCTTAACCCAGTTATCGATTAATGAGGATATCTGACTTCCGTTAGCCATCCTCGAAAATTAGAATGAATCGACCCTTTCCTTGATTAGATCTCGGCTAACACGGGATTGGCCTGTTATAGAGATTAGAGGTGAACTCTTTGCTTGTTTAAATATTAGATAACTCATTGACTGTTCTTGATTCCAAGTGAGAAGAGGATTTATCTAAGTGAGACTTACAAAGCTGAAAGTCTAATAGCGAGGTTAATATACCTTGAAGAAATGTACATTACTCTCGGAATGTCTTCCACCACAACATCACTGGAGGACCTCCTTGAAATCGGAAGCGATAGCGCGAAATCTTAGCAAGACATAAAGCGATAAACCAGATCCCAGAAAATAAACCCAGCCAAGCCAAATTTATTCTTGAAATTAACAATCGCGGAAAGCGACTACGGAAAGATAAGTCGACTACTTGGTTCTTAATGGAAGGCTGGTTCTCGATTCTTGAATTACACGATCTGCGTTCCTCTGATCATAAGAATGGCTGATTGAAGCTGATAGTAGATTCCATAAAATTTTATTGTTCAAATAATTCGAAAATAAAATGAAATACGCATTCGGCTGCTCCAACGATAACATCAGTTCGAGGAAAATACAGCGAAAAAAAAATAAAAATCTGAGAGCATAATACGCTCACAAGCGACGGAAATGAAAAATTAAGAAAAATAAAAGAAAGAAGAAAGAAAGAAAATAAGAAAATGAGCTTTGGTATCGGACCTCGTGCAGGCCTCAATTTGCTTTGTGGTGGATAGGCTGCGTATTTATAGGGTTTTCAGTTAGGCCCTAATCCCGATGTAGCTTCTTTGTGGATTTTTAAGTATCCGGGCCCGATTCAACTGTTAGTCGACCCGGTTTCCTTGTCGTGACATCATCGATGTCGCGACCTCGATCACGTCGCGACTTCGAAGCGCCGCATGTAGCGCTTGATTTAGTCATTCTTGGTGTCGCTGACATCGCAATCTTATCGACATCTTCTCCCGCGTCTTGGCGGTTTGATTGTTCTGCGATGTCGCTGGCGTCGATATCTTGTCGCGACCTCGGCTCCAGTCATCTGCGCGATCTTCAAGCGATGTCTTGGATGTCGCGACGTAGTCTTGTCGTGACATCATCTTAAAGCGAAGTGACCAGTAGTTGCTCATGTTGTCGGCATCAATATCTTGTCGCGACATCTCTTTAAGGCTCGCATCATTGATCTGGTCGTTCTGATGTCGCGACCGAATCTGTGTCGCGACATCGCTTAGTTCTCACGAACCATTTGGTTAGCCGATGTAGCGACTCGATCCCAACCGCGACATCGGCTTAAGTCATTTGCGGTTTCAACGCCCGGATATCAGCGACTTGAAATTTGTTATCGTGACCTCACTTCATGAAGCTTCATCTTTTAAGCGGCGAATGCAGTGCTTCGCGACTTGATCTCATGCCCGCTGACATCCAGCATAGCTTCTGATCTTCTCATGATGGTTCTTGATGCGTGACCCCGACCTCTTGTCGTGACATCATCGATGTAGCGGCGTAAATCCGTCGCGACATCGACTTAAGATTAGGCGGCTTCATCGGTCAAACCTCATAGCTTAAAGGTGTTTTACGTTGTCGACCTCTTATCTAGTCCGCGGCATCAGAAGCATTGTCGCGACCTCGAATGTGTCGGCGTCGTTTGCTCTGATTACCGCCGAGCTGATGGGTACTTACTATCGCGACTGCGTATTGAATTCCTTCTTGATTCTCTTGGTGTCGCGACCTCGGGGGCTATTTATGCAAACCCCCCAGCGCATCAATGGATCAACCAATTCTTTTCATTTTACGCTCTGCCATTCATTCCCACACCTTTCCTCCACTTATTCTTTGTATTTTCTACTTTCTTTCTCTCTTCTGCTAATGAATAGGTGAGTTTCGCCCGTAGTCACAGCTATATCGATTATTCGAATTTTATTTGTAAATCAAACGGAAAAATGGACTAAAGAGATGACTTTTAAGCTCATCAACTAATCGACTCAAATAGCGATTGATACATTGAGGTCGAACTTTCACTCTTGATCACATTTTATGGCTATTTTTGTAGTTTTGCGAGGCCCGAATACTCATTATCTTCAATCAGGTTCAAACCGCATTGGGCAGGGCGAGATTGAAGATGCATGATGAACCGGAGAGATTTGGAGCAAAAATACAGAAGAGAAGGAAAGCACAGTGGAAATTTGGTAGGGTTGTGAAAATTCTTAAACACGCGAATTTCGCGGTTCTGGCATTCAGCGACCTTTGCTCTCTTGCACTCCTGTTGGCGCACGACCGCTTTGTGGTTTGCAAAATCTACCTTGATGTAATTTTGGTCCTTTATACATTTTGTAATTTCGCGATGCGGGCATGCATATAAAGCTCGGTCGAGCTTGTAACATCGATCGACTTTTGAGTCCATCGATCCTTCGATAAAATTGGGCGCTAAGTTTCCTCTTACTCAGTTCTTTGTGTGATTTTCTCTCCGCACCAGCCACGGCTTTCTTGCATTTTCTCACCAGCGAACACCCCATGATGATGACAAATCAAGGATGTTACGCTAAAACCCCCTCATCCTTGAAGGGAAGGCCGTTGGGTGCGATTTTGGTAAAAAGTGGCTATTCTTTGCTTTTCGAGTAAGCATTTATGGAATTAATACGCGTTCTGCTTCTCACCTTAGGTTAAATCTCCTAGGCATGTCACCATTTAACATGTATTTGGCAAGATTTTTGGGTTCGATAGATGTATCACTAGATCCATTGATCTTCGGTTGGTTATGCCCGCAGTGAATTCTTGTAGGGTAGGTTTAGGAGGTGTGTTCTCCCGATGCAGGAGCATTTATGTATTAAATGCCATTGTTCAAGAGGAAAACTTTTTAGGGTTTAGGTTTTTAAGCTAAATGAAGATCAGGTTCGAGAAATGACTATAGGTCATCCTCAGCGAGAAAAAGACTTCGAGGACATAATCGGTTGACTTAGAACCACACTAGCCCGAGTGGCGAGACTTCGGAGTTCTTTTATACTTTATTTCGAACTATTTTCGGTTTTTAACCATTCACACATTGTGTTTATTTAAAATCCTTAAATCGAAGAGGAAACACCATTTTCAATCCCTTATGACTCTTATACGCGAAGAAAACCCAGTACAGTGTTCGACCACACAGTATTTATCTTTGCAGTAGCTCTCTTGCGTAGACTCTAGGATCTGAATTTTGATTCCGGATACACCTACTTTGCATGCGAATCAACAACCCACTTTGGAAGAGAGCATCATTGTATTTGTGAATGATTCAAGGAAGATGATGGATTTTTAAGACAGCCGCATGTCTAAGATGGAAGCTCACATGAAACAAACTTCACTAATTTAGGTGCTACAGTAAAAAATTTAGAGACTAAAATTGGGTAACTAGCCCTAACTATAAAGGATCAGTCTTTGAGGTCGTCCCCTAGTGATATAGAGAAGAACCCAAGAGAGTGTAAGGCCATGATTTTGAGGACTGGAAAAGAATTGTCAAGTTTGAAAGTGATTGAGGAAGAACAAGCTGAAACTGAAGAAGTGTTTGAAATGAAGAAAAAAGAAGTAGAGAAAGTGGTTCCAGGAAGGATGGTTTCGCCAATAACCCTCCTATGCTCATCCCATCACTACCGTTCCCTTAGAGATTTAAGAAGAAGAAGCTACATGAACAGTTTGTTAAATTTTTGAATATCTTCGAGAAGCTAGATGTGAATATCCCTTTTGCATATGCCTTAGCACAAATACCCAATTATGTCAAATTTATGAAGAAGATTATTTCAAATAAGAGGAATCTGGAAGAATATAATTCACGATGAGCCTCTCAGAAAGTGCGGTGCCATAAATTTTAGAAAAGAAAGCGTTCCATAAAGTTGAAAGATCAGGAGTAGTTTCACCATACCTTGTGTTATTAGGGACCATAATTTCAGCAAGGCACTATGTGATCTCGGAGTGAGCATAAATATGATGCCCCTCTCAATGGTGAAATAAGCTTAATCAGGGAGTTAACTTTGTGACTTTCTCGCCCGGATGGTGAGACCAATCACTCCGTACCGAGGAATCCTTAAAGATAATGTCATTAAAAGTTGATAAATTTATATTACAATGTGGATTTTTCGGGTTAGATATGGAAGAGAAGGATCGAGAAATTCACGTATATTAGGGAGACTATTTCTTGCTGCCTACTTGCCAGAAGCTTTTGATTGATGTGAAGAATGGAAATTGACTCGATGGGTAGGAGAGGAACAAGTCTGATTCAATTTCTATCAAAGTATGGGCATCTTGGGATAGTGAGAAAGCTAGGTGCATGAGTGGATAGCTTGAGATGTTTGAAGCCCAGGTCATTTATGATCTGTTAGGCGGCGAGTAGTTTCTCCCCATCCCATATATAGTAGGAAGCCAAAGAAAGCCGCACTGGCTCTTAGGGACACTAAAGAGGCAGCCATTGTGTGAAGGATCGAAGACAGAATGGGTTTAACATAAAAGGGTTTACAAAGATCTCGATATGCTTTCTTGAGAATGGCATGTGATATAATATCTGGCTGCTTTGATTGAGGAGATAGGCACGGGTTATTAGAAGCAGCACATGTAAGAAACATGGGGGCATTGCATGAATTGATTGATGTCATAAAGGGAATCAGTCCCTCAATCTGCATGCATAAGATTCTAATGGAGGATGATGCTGACCTTGTCGAGTACCGGAGAGGTGAATCTAGGTGCTTGAAAGTGGTAAGGAAATAGGTGCTTAGGAGGCTCAATGGCCAAGGGGTTCCGCCATATACGATCTACGATAGCTCTATGGGTGATCTGATTCGTATTGTTCCAAAGAAATGGGGATGACAGTGGTGAAGAATAAAACCCAAATAATTCAGTTACACTCGTCTCTGATCATAGGTTGGAGAATATGCATATTGTTGATCGGACCAATGAACACATATACAAGTTTATGACACTATTACCAAAGGACTATTGTCCCCATCCTGACATGATATCCACAACTTTGTTCATCCTTCTTTATATAACCCACCAATCTCTTAAATAAATCATGTTCAAATTTTGGTTTTAGTGCGATGTGAAATTTTACCGATTAGAGCAAGTAATAAAATGGATTTAGAATCAGGAATCTCGATCCCACAGGAGATCTACCGAGAATTTTAAATCAACTGCGACTACTTCAGAAATTCATCTTATTTTGACTATGATTGATGCGGTGTTCGACGTAAAAATTTGAAATAAACTAATGTAGAAAATGAAAATTAGAATAAGGCGAAATAAAATGAATGAAGGTAAACTAAGTTCTATAACGAAATGAATCTTGAATAATTATCATAAAAGAGACACATCGAGAGAAAGCAATTTGTAGTGAGCGATCAATTCTGTAGTGAATAGTGATTAGATTTCTTGATTATCTCAAGACAAATCATCGAGAGCAAGAGTAGTGCCATTTGGATCTCTCCACACTCCACATTCGTTATCTCATTTTCTGATTCTCTCGAATTCACGGGATTGAGATAACTACTTTTGCCAAAGAACTTCAGCAATGCAGAATTGTTTTCTTTGCAATGCTTCATACTTATTTTATGGGCTGTACACCTTAGCTCCCGAGTTATCGGTCAAGCAGGAGATCTGACTTCAAAATTACTCTTCCTCGAAATTAGAATAGATCCTTTCCTTGATTAGATCTCGGCTAACACGGGATTATGGCCTCCTGCTCCAGAGATTGAGATTCAAATCTCTGCTTGTTTAAATAGATAAGTCGTTCAGCTCGTTCTTGACTTCCAAGTGAGAAGAGGATTTATCTAAAGTAATGAACTTACAAAGCGTAACGGATTACAACCAAGCGAGGTTAGTATACCTTGAAAAATTATACGTTACCCCAGGGATTGTCTTCCTGTGTCCTTAGAGGACTTCCTTGGAAATCGGGGTAATGGCGTAATTCTTACTTGGGTATAGGAAGCCCATTGAGATCAAAATCAATAGCGATAATCAAATGGTCGTGGCGAAATGAGCGAATCTTTTGGAAAATACTACGGGAAAAGATCAATTCTAACTAAAAGCGTTCTCTTGATGGTAGGTTCCTTGATTACTGAATGCAACTCTGACATTCCAGCGGTCAATAGACGGTTGCAATTGGAAGCTGGAACAATCGAATTTGGTACATGCAGAAATTCCGCCGGTCAGGTAGTAACTTAAGTGATTTATTATTGAAACCCCAGTTCCATGATAACGGTAGGATCGAACAAAAAAAAAAAAAAAGCGAAAATGAAACGATACGTTCACAAAAATGACGAAAAGAAAAGAAAAAGAAAGAAAAATAAAAGTGAAGCTGGAGCTGCGGATCTCTCCTCACGATGCGCTGCGACTTGCGTTTCAATGCGGGTAGCTTTCTATTTATAGGGTTTCTCGGTTGGTACTATTGATGTGTCTAACGTAGTTTCAAAGTACGACCCAGTCGCTGATCATCCGTGACGCCGGTTCTTTATGCGGCGATGTCCATGCCAGCGACATCACATCATCTTCGCGACATCACCTGAGGTCGCTGGCTGTGAAATGGTCGTTCTTGATGTCCTGACATTGAGCTGAGCCTTTGCCTGTTTCAGATGATCGTTCTGGATGTCGCGACTTCGTTTCTCTTGTCGCGACTTCAGCTCTTTATACTGCATCTTTGAATGAGTGTTCCCTGATGTCGTGACATCAGCTAAATTCTCTTCAACACCTTCTCGCATTTTGTTGTGGTGTCGCGACATCGGTCTTTGCGTGCGACATCGAAGTAAATTAAGCTAACATTGTGAATGGGTGCTTCTTGGCGTGCGACATCAGCTCCCGGTTTTGAAGCCTTCAGATGTTCTCTTTGTGATGTCTTGACTTCATCCATAATTCTCTGGCGTTATCAATTGGTTGTACTTGGTGTCGCGACATCAGTCTTCTTGTCGCGACATCATTTGATCTTCTTGGAAGTTGCGGTTGTTTTATGATATGCGACCCCGGGCTTCTGTCGCGACATCACTCTTTTAATTTCTGCTCTTTCCTCGGTTGCCTCTGTTTTGTGATCCACTATCGCGACACGCATCAAATTCCTTTTAATCTTCACGATGTCGCGACCTCGGAAGCTGGTATGGAGCCTGAAATTTGCATCAATAGTTCGACGATTTAGCATATTCTGCTCTACTATCGACTGCATTTTCATCCACTTATTGCTGCATTTTTTCATCTTTCTTGCTTCCTTCACACTGACAAAATGGTGAGTTTCTTCTCGTCTTGGCATATTAAATATTCAATTTTAACTAAAAATCAAACAGAAAAATGGACTAAAAAGAGATGACTTTTAAGCTCATCACATATATTACCTGATGCTCAATAATATAATAAAAAATAATTCCGCCCTTTTATTGATCAGATGCTTGATAGGTTGGCATGACATGCTTATTATTGCTTCCTAGATTGATACCTCGGCTATAATCAAATTGTGATAGCCTCTAAAGACCAAGAGAAGCCTACTTTCACGTGTCCTTATAGGACCTTTGCCTTTAGGCATATGCCTTTTGGTCTCTGCAATGCACTAGCGACTTTTCAAAGGTGCATGATGGCTATTTTCTTTGACTTGGTGGAAAATATCATGGAAGAGTTCATGGACAACTTTTCAATCTTTGGATGCTCTTTTGAGGACAGCCTTCAAAACCTAGAAGTGGTTATGTGCAAATGCATAGAAAAGAACCTAGTTTTGAATAGGGAAAAATGCCATCTTATGGTTCAGGAAGGGATTGTCTTGGGACATCATTATATCCTCAGGGGGTTAGAATTTGATCCATGAAATCTGCACGAACCCTTTATTATACTCTTGACCAAATGGCCACTGTGGAGTGCGGCGTGTGTATATAAAAATGTATGCAACCTAAAATACTACAAATTACCCGGTAGTATAAGTAGTAAGTGGACTAGAGAAAGTCGGATATCGATCCTGGGAAGGTAAGTCTGCGGACTAAATACCACAACTAATTGATCTTTTCACTATCTAAGATGTCAATTTATGATGAGAATAAAACAAAGCTACTCTAAAAACTTCTCTAAAATAGGGGGAATGGGATTATGTGGAGATTTTCAAAGAAAAAGAAGACTTTGAAGAATAAAACTCGACGTAAAATACTAGGGTTGGTTACTTCGATTAATGTTTGTGATTTATTTAAAGGAAAAGCTCAAATTATGTGAATATATGATTGTTTTTGCTCAAGGGAAATTATTAGGAAGCTATCACTCTTGTGACACACTTCAATTTCTCACATTCATCACTTATTCACCCATGGGTTCTTCTAAGTCATTAAGTGCAATACTTTTCTAAGGAAAATTTCCCTTAGGTATCCTATTGGTCACTACTAGGTCATACTATAGGAAAAACTCGGTTTGTGCTAGATTTGATCCTTGCTAGGTCCTTCCCAAAATCTTGCACAATGCCTAGTGATGCTTAACTCTAATAAAATCCATTTAGTACTATCGCTGCTATTCCTAAATCTCTTTGATTAGGCGAATTAATTTACGGTGAATGCATTTCAAAGACTTGTTCAAGACCTAGAATTCGATTTCCGGCCCTATCACTTTGAAAGCCTAGGTAAAACTTTCTCATTATGGGTCACCCGATCACCAAACCTAACACATTTCAATTGAATAAAACCACTAATAATTCCATATTTACATCTAAAAGCATCCTTATGAGCAATTTTCACAAAATATTCAAAGATATAAACCACACATTAATGTCGAAACTGACCACAGAGGATAGTTTAGTTCCTCATTCATTTCGTATCATCCAAAATCGCTGATTACAAGATTAGAAGGAAAATCGAGTAAAGTGGAAGCGAGTTAAGAAGGAAGTTGCTAAGGCTGCGGTAGTTTGCTTCGTCGCGACAAAGTGTTCGCCCGATGCAAGGGTGCTTCGCCACGTGAAGCTCGAGTTAATATATCACGATGGCTTTGGGTTCGCGTGACAAGTATCCTTCACCACATAGCAAGAGGTTCGCCATAGTGAGGAGAAGGCTATTCTGTGAAGAAAAATGAGAATAGATGAAGCCTACGATATTCGCCCAGTGATGAAGCTACACTTGGCCTTAGCGAAGATGCCATAGCGAATCTACTTATTTTGCAGCGAAGGAAACATATATCGAGAAGATGACACGTGGCTTCACCATGGAAAGAAAGGGCAGTAGTTAGACTAGCAAACTTGATTTTAGGCTCATCGGTAGCCGTTTTCCAATGCATAAAATAGTAGTTCTTTAGACTTGTTTACGATTTGGATTTTGAGGGAGAACACCCTCTTAGGGTTTCTCTCCTCTTCTTCTTGAATCACTTTAGGGTTTGTGATTTTGTTCATTTCTAATTGGGATTTTGACCTAATATTGAAGATTTAGCTCATTGAGAGGGCTCACGTAGGCGTAGTATATGGACTTTGAGGCTAATTTTCGGACTAATGCATTTTTGTATCTATAAACCCCTACTATGTTGTCAATCTTTCGAGTATTATGTTTATCTTAAATATGATTTGTTGGATTACTTAGTTCTTGATAGTGGCCCGAACTTCCCTCCCAAATTTGGTTGTAAAATGTTGATGTTTGGATTTATATATGTTTTATGATGATTTTGTGAATTCATCTTTTGTGTGGATTTTAGTTAGTGTAGTTCTTAGGATTATTATGGTTTTTTAACTAAAATAATCCATACTCGAGTTGGTCTTCGATCCCCCGTACCAGGCACTCCCTTGGTGGCGCTTAGATTTTTGCACTAAAATCTGGTCTCAGGTTTCTTTAGGTATGAATTAGTTAGTGAAATACTAATTAGCCTAATCAAAAGAAATTACAGGGAATTAGGAATGCCTGAGTACTGGGCTAAGTTTCATTAGGAAGCCAACACCCGGCATTATGTGAGGATAGTATGGATGAGGGTGATCGGTCAGAGCATGGTCAGATAAATCTATTATGGATTGAGGGTGACCCGATAGGATTCGAGAAAGCCTTGCCTTATAAAAGTACCGTACTTCATGACACAAAGGACGAAAAGGATAATAGGGAATGGGTGTGAAAATTTGAGGGGAGAAGCAGAAGCGTAAACCTCATGTCCGATTCCTTGGACATGCACAAGTATACGTTCACTCAATCAACGCTTAATGAATATAAACCATAAATGCATCAACAAAGACAATCAACCTTGGTATCTTTCTTTTAGTTATATCTCTAATATTATCCCATTCCTTGTGAGTAGACATTGATCACACCCTGTTTTGTTGGTCTTTATTTTGTTCTTACTAAGCCATTGAGGTCGCTCAGATAGTGAGCAGAATTTGAAACTAGTCAAGGTACTCAATCCTCGCTAAAACCACACCTTCCCAGTGGGATCGATATCTGGACTTTTAGTCCACTATATTACTTGTACGACCTGTGCGCTTGCGGAAATTGTTACAAGTTTTTGGCGTTGTTGCTAAGGACTCAACGAGTCTTCGGTGATGTTGCCAACGACTTAATAAGGGCTAAGAACCCTAAGAAAAGAAAAACCTCAAGAGAAGAAGAAGTCTTACAAAAATAGTGCCCTAACCTTAATGATTGTCTCTTGATCATTTATACAACTTATTCTTTAAATACCCTCAAAAAATGGGCTAAAGTGAGCGATACACATCTTTAAAAGTGGTTTGATGTTGCCATGTCGCGACATGACATAATGGGTACTCCATAAATTCTTTTGATGTCGTGACATGAAGATCTTTCATGTTGCGACATGGCAGTAAGGTGGCTTCAGGAATTCTTCTCATGTGGCGACATCAAGATCTCTGCATTATCGACACAGCTGATAAGCTGCAGGAGCTTGATCTTTAAATGCATGATGTTGCGACATGAAGACAATTCATGTTGCGACATGACAATGCTTGCTTCTCATTCTTGATCTTCTCTTGACTTGATGTCGCAACATCGTATAAGTCTATGTCTCGACATGGCACTGTTTGAGCTTTCATTCGAAGGGGAACCCATGTCACAACATGAGACTCCATGTCGCGACATGAGCACTTTAACAATACTTCCACTTCATTTCTTCACTTTCTTGTCTCATTTGCTTGGGTATTCTTTCTTTTTTGCAAAATCAAGGTAAAGAGTTTAGCACCTGTCCGAGCAATATAAGGTAAATTGCTTGTGGGAACTCAATAAATGTAGAAATAGATGCACTTAAAACAAAGTATAATTCATCTAACAGACACATTAATATTTGACCTTCTACTACGTACAATGATAGACACAATATTTTACTAGCTATTGCTAACACCGAAAATTGCACCTAGTTGTTTTATTACATTTTTTAGGGTATAATATAAATGATAAAATTGTATTTTTTGAATTTAAATGCTAAGTAAGATAAATGATAAAAACTAGAGATTTTTCCAAGAGTCAAGGGTAAATTGGTAATTTGAAATTAAGGACCTAAGAGACATAAGATGAAAAGATGATATTTTATTATAAGAATTTGAATAAGTTGATTTGTAAATAGAAGAAAGTGGGAGGACTAAAATGAAATGAAAAGAGAAATTTGGGCTAAAATTAGTATTAGGTGAACATGGTCACTTAGAGATGGGAGACTTTTCTCATTTGGCTAGGGCTTTTACGGTGAAAAGGAGAAAAGAAAGAAGAAAAGAAGAAGAAGAAGAAGAAGAAGAGAAGAAGAAGAAGAAGGAGGAGGAGGAAGAAGGAAAAGAAGAAGAGAAGGATTCCAGGTTAGGATACTTGTTTAGAACTTTGGTTTGGAAACTTTATGTGATGTATGGAAACTTGTTTAGGTTTGTGTTTAGATTCCATGTATGGAATTGATTGGAAATACTTCTCTATGATTGGGTTAGGACAACCCTATCTCCAATACATGTGTATTTTGGTTGGTATAAGTCTGTTTTGAAGTTTGTTGTGAATTGATTTTGGGTTTAGAATTGTTTAGTGTGTTTTCCCCAAACAAATTAGGTATTTTTTTGGGTTTTAGGATGAACCGGTCGACCTGTTGGTCAATTGGAAGGTCATCCGGTTGGATGCAGTAGCATCCAACCCTTGAGCAACGAAGAACCGGTCGACCGGTTGATCGATAGATCACGGTTGGATCATTAGCTCTGAAATTCTTGTACCACGGAGAAATGGTCAAACCCGATTGAATATAGTAGCTGCCGGCTCTTGCAAATTGAAAAAAGCTTCGATTGGTTGGGACTAAGCGATCGTCGGTTTGGCGAATCGGATTGTGGGTTGGTGTCAGTTCTGCGAACAGTGTTTTTTATTGAAGTCCTGTTTTGGTTCCTCTCTTCCATTAATTCTAACAATCATCCGTTGGATTAATGAGGATCTTAATAAGTGAATGAAAGGGTTCATATAAGTACAAAACTTATATGAAAAATGTTATGTACCTCGTACGCTTCGCCTCGACGATCCGGTCGTTGGGCAAACATTGTTTCTTGCCCTCATTTGTTAATGGAATTAAGAATGATATAATGAGTTCTGAAACACATAATCGTATGCCTGCTTAAAACCGAATAGTGAATGAATAGACGTCTTTGATCAGGTGCTTGACTGTCACTAGTGCTACGACACTTTTATTCACGTGGCGAGACATGTCTACGATAGTGCTTCGGCCTCTGCTAGTGCTCGTCACTTTTGCATTACGTGGGCAGTACGATCTGTTCATTATTATGCCGTACCTTAGAATTTACTGTGTCTCTGTACCTCTCATTCATTGTTCCTAGTCTATGCAAGCATATGCTTATATGTTGTTCATTCGAATAATATGACATATGTAAACATTTATCTACTAAGAATCTGAAAATTGAACAAGAAGAAAGTATAAGAAATCAATCATGTTCTGTAATGTACCTACGGGTACCTTTCTGTACAATATCTCTGTTTTGAACTCTTACGGGAGATATGAAATTTCGTTATAAGAAATATGTTATATGTAAACTCAGACTTATAAGAATTATGTTACATGTATCCTGTAAATGTGGACCACTCCAAGTGATCATAACTATTAATTGCTTCCTTTCAAAATTTATAAAGAAACACTTGCATTATGACTCATCAGTGTGGAGTCTTGAGGACATCGCGGTTTAGCATCGACGAGGCCCGACCTGACAATAGAGTCCACCCGATGTAGGTTTTTGATTTTGTTATAAAATGTAAATGTAAAGTTTTTGTAATAGTAGAATTGGTATAAGTACTGGTATCTCTACTGGTATCTTTTTTTTTTCTTTGGCTTTGCTTAATGCAAACCCTAGCTTTATTTTCTTGCCAATTTTTTCTAGCGATTCTCCTCATTGAGTTTGAATTTTAGAATTAAACAGGGGTAGAGGTGTTTGATTTTGTAGAATGGATATCAGTTTACGTCGCTCCGGTTTAGTATAAATGCTGAAATTTACTAGTTGGGATCATCTCTTGAGGCGGGGAGGTGGTGCCTGCCATGCCTTGAAACCTTGTCTAGGGGCATGACTGTCATTTCATACCATAAGTCCACAAGGACACAACCCTTCATCTTTGTAATTGATTTAAATCCAATTACTATATACCTATTCAGAGTAAAAACGGAAAATTCTAACATCACAAATTCCAAATTTTCATACTAATAAAAACTTTCTAAATCTCAACCTTCGATTATGAACTAACATAAAGTCTAAAGCAATTGTCCAAACACTTCTAACAACTCTGAAATCAAATAATCCAAATGAACAAAAATCCTCCAGCAAAATATAGGGTCATGATGAAATTCAAAATAAAATCTAATAAAGACAAATCCAGAAAATACTCTCTGGAGCCAGAATTACACGAAAAATAATAGTCGACAATGGGGAATGAAATTTAGAAGACGATGCGGTTCATGGATCGACATTTTCAAATCCTTTGGCAAAATAAGAGATACAATCAGTCATTTTCATTTTTTTTTCCAATATATTCAAATATTTAAGCAAAATCCTTTCACTTTAGATCCAAACATTTTCATATCAAATTCATTCAGATATTCAAATCAAAACTTTTACTCTGGTCACAATTATTGAATGGTGCCTATCTATGTGGGACTTTCAAATTGATGGCTAGCCTCAAATTGTTCATTTTAAGGTGAACGAAACCAAATAGTACTAGTACTAGTAACCTCTAACCGAAACCCTTGGAGGCTAGGGTTCAAATCAATTACATTTCCCCACAAAAGAATGTAAATGTCAACTATTATTCCCGTTGACAATGGTCAAATAATGTCAACTATTATTCCCATTGACAGGGCCGAACTAGCATAATAAAAAACACAGTTTCAATAATTTCATTTACAAAACATAATATCTCCCTAATTTATATCACAACAAAACATAAAGTCCAACATAATTTTTATGCAAAATATATTTGATCCATATTTTAAGTAAAAATGGAGCAAACGACCCACCCCGATCGTATGTATAAAAATGCATTTTAAAAAATGCATTAATTTTTATATTTCAAGCAAACTCGAAGCCCATATCTACTTTCACGAAAATATCGACTTAAGTCTAGCCTCACCTAAAACGAATAATAAACATAAACAGTTAAAATACAAACATTTTATTCTTGTTTTATTTATATATTTTTCTATTATTACTATTATTATTGCTATTAATATTGTTATCATTTTTAATTATTTATCATTATCTAAATTTTCTAGGCATTCATACTTATGTTTTTAAGTACACTACCCTTTTTGTCTTTTCGCTATGCTTACCTAAATATGATTATTATTATTATTATTATTTTTTCTTTTCAAAAGATCATGTCATGATCAAAAGAACTTTCTTTTTGTCTTCTTGTCTTTTTATATTACATAGGTCTCATTCATCATACCCTACATTGGTCACCAAGCATACATCTTTCTTTTTTTTTTCTTTTTTTTCTATGGTGGTCTCCTACCACCTCTCTCTTTCTCTCTCTCTTTTATTGATTTCTATGGTAGTCCCCTATCACCATCCTCTCTCTCAATTTTTTCTTCTTCTACATTTTTTTTTCTTGATTTTTACGATGGTCCCTTACCACCTTCATCTCTATATTTTTTTTTTCAAATAAAATTTTCATATTCCTAAACAGAAAGATCATCCTATACTGATTTTTTTTTTCTTTGAACTTAGTGAAAATCAAATCTTTCAAGGTTGACCAAAACCTAAAAAAACCAAAGAATCCATAGAAGGAGATCTAGAAGGATAACAAGAAAATATCAAGATCTTACATTTTGTCTTCTTTAACTCTAGATTTGCGCTCCCGGGGTTTCCTGAGATTCTTCTGAAACGAGAAACTTAAAAAAAAAAAAAGACCAAAATAATTTTATTTTCTTTAATAATGTTATTTTCTTAAATCTATATTAGAAATTTACAAAGAAACTCACCTTGAAACCGCTATTGGAAACTCTAGATGATGGAGTTATTGTCGGAGAACTATGTAGAAAAGCGAAAGATCTTATGAATAAATGTTTTCTTTTACACGAGGGCTTACTAGGAATTTACAAAGATACCCTTGGCAAATTTCCTTATTTGCCTTTTTTTTTGTTTATAGGTATTACATCCTCCCCTCCTTAATAAAGTTTAGTCCATAAAACTTGACATGCCTGGGTCTTGAAATAGTTAAGGATGCTTGTCCCTCATTTCATCTTCTAACTCCCAAGTAGCTTTTCGGATATCATGACTACTCCATTGGACCTTTACTAACTTGACAATCGCATGTTGTAGGACCTTATCCATCACATCTACAATTTGGACGGGTACCTCTTCATAGGTGAAGTCCTTAGAAATCTGAATAGGTTCCAGCTCCACCACATGAGAAGGCTAAAAAATGTACTTTCTCAAGGTCGAAACATGAAAACATTACAGCTTTTTCGACGGTACTTGGAGCAATGCCTTTTATGGCCACTACTCTCCTGTAATATCTCAAAGAAAGGACCTGGCAGGGGTAGCTTTCCTTTGCTCCCAAATCTAAATCACGAACTTCATAGGTGAGCCTTTAAGAAAACACTGGTCACTACCTTAAACTCGAATCCTACTTTATGGTTGCTCGACGCAAGCACCAATACTGAGTTGTCTTTAGTCTTTCTTTGATCAAAGCTAGTCTTTTCCAGCATCGATTGCACAGGATTCGGGCCCCAGCTTTCTTCCTCCTACATCATCTCCATGAATGGGAGATTGACACCTCCTACTATACAACCCCTCAAAAGGTGCCATCTAACGCTAGCACGAAAACTATTATTATATCTGAGCTACACTAAAGGCAAGTGATCATCGATTACCTTTTAGATTCTGAACACAGCTCGATAAATCTTCAAAAGCTGAATCACCCTTTACATTGGCCATCAATCGAGGGATGAAAGTAGTCTTTGAAATTCAACTTAGTACCCATGGCTTTAACGGGGCTATCTGAAATCGAAGTGAAATGGGGGTCTCTGCTTGATACTATATAAACTGGTACACCATGCATCCTCACAATCTCCTTGACATAAAGAGAAGCTAACCTAACCATATAAAAACTGACTTTCGTAGGTAAAAAGTGAGCAGACAATGTCAGTCAATCAATGATCACCCAAATAACATTATAACCTCTTAAGGTTCTTGGCAACCCAGTCACAAAATCCATGGTAATGTGCTCCCACTTCCATTCCAGAATAGCAAGTGGTTGTAAGGACCCTACTGGTCGTTGATGCTCAACTTTCACCTACTGACACACTAAACATTGAGCTACAAATTGAGCAATATCTCTCTTCATACCTACCACCAATAATTATGTTTCAAGTCATTATACATCTTCGTCCCTCATGGGTGGGCCTTGACCTAGAGATAGTGGCTTCCTCAGAAACCTCCTCATGTCCCAGTCATTTGGTACACACAATCGAGTCTTAAACCTCAATATTCCATCATCAGACAAAATAAGGTCAGATTTAGCACTCTTATTAACTTTCTCCGTAAGTTGTACTAACTGTAAGTCATTATTGTGGTATAATCCTCCCCGATCATATGCAGTTTGTACTCACAAGAGTGGCTATAAGTGCTCTTGGAAGCCAAAACCTTAAGATGGACTTATAGACTCCTCACAATCTCAAATAGCTGCCTGCGGCGGCCTCGATGATTCTTTAATGAGTGATTGATTTCCTACTTAAGGCATCGACTATTACATTCGCCTTTCCCGGATGATATTGAATAATACAATCATAATCCTTGAGTAATTCCAACCATCGTCTCTATCTTATGTTCAATTATTTTTGAGAAAACAGATACTTTAGACTCTTATGATTTGTATATATCTCACAGGTTTCATCAAATAGAAAGTGTCTCCAAATCTTTAGGACAAATATTACTACAGCTAACTCTAAATCAAGAGTGGGATAATTTCGCTCATAAGACTTCAACTGCCTAGAAGCATAAGCCATAACCTTCCCATCCTAAATAAGAACACAACCTAAACCTTGGCGAGAGGCATCACTATACACCACAAATCTACCTGAACCTAAAGGGATAGTCAAAATAAGAGTTGTCACCAATATGTTCTTTAGCTCTAAAAAGCTACATTCACATTCATCAGACCACTCAAACTTAACTGCTTTTTGAGTTAATCTTTTCAAGGGTAGGGAAATCTTAGAGAACCCTTCAATAAAACGCCTATAATAGCTCATTCACAATAGTAGGTCTTCTCCCGATGCCTATGGCGTCTACTTTCCCGAGTCCCGATTGAAGATATCATCCTTACTCACCACATGTCCAAGGAAAGGGCTATCTAGCCGAATTCACCCTTGTCAGTTTAGCATCTGACTACTTATCTCTGAAATACGTAACAAAATGATGACTAGGACTCATGCTTACTCTACTCCGCCAGGTACACCTTGATGTCATCTATAGAAAACCTACAAACTAATCTAGATATGATTAGATACCTGTTCATTAAGCCCATAAATGTAGCATGTGAATTAGTTAAACCAAAGAGCATAACCAGAAACTTATAATGCCCATATCTGGTCAGAAAGCGAATGTGGACCACATCCTTACTCTTCACCCTTATTTGATGATACCCGGAGCGAGTCATTCTTCAAAGAACACACATACTACTTGTAGCTAATCAAATAAATCATCAATGCGAGAAGAGGATACTTGTTCCTCCAAATCAACTATTCAACTCCCCTTATAGTCAATGTAAGCCCTCATTGATCCATCATTCTTCTTCCTGAAAAATAACAGGGGCTCCCAGTGAAACGGTAATTTGATAAAACCCTTATCCAACAGTTCTTGAAGCTGAACTTTCAACTCCTTAAGCTCTATAGGTGCCATCCTATAAGGTGCCTTAGAGATAGGATTTGTTCCTAGCACTAAATCAATAGTGAACTCTACCCCCCTTTCTGGTGGTAAGTCAAGTAAATCATTTGGAAAGACATCAGGAAAGTCTCTCACAACCGGTATATCTTCCAAACTCACCTCATTTTCATTACTTACCACATAGGCTAAAAAGCCTTGACAACCATTCCTAAGCAAGGAATTAACTCATAGAGTTGAAACCACGTACGATATAGTTTTATCTACCCGTTTCCCCTGGCCCCGAGACTCAAGATGACTCGGAATGCTAAAAGGTCTTTGTTTCCCGAGCAATCAGCGAATGAATGATACGAAGTTCTTAGGTCCATCCCAATCACATCAAAGTCTTGGAAATTGAGGCTAAAATCAAATGGCATCTCTTAATAACCAATCATCACATGACAATTTTTAAACATTCTACTAGTCACAACAAAATCTCCCATAGGAGTAGCAACAATCAAACCAAAATTCATAGTAGATATATGAATATCCAACAAACTAGCAAAAGATATCAAAACAAAATAGTGTGTGGAACGGAAATTAATCGCGCTTTAGCGAATAAAGTATGGATTACGAGGGTGCACATCACCACATCGGAGTAGCACAGGCATCTGCAGAGGTCATAGGAAAAACTCTCCATTGAGCTCACAGGTATCATCTCGCTCTATCCTCCTTAAGTTCTAGCGCCAGCCTCTTCTCTGCAGACCGATCCAGATTATATGCCTAGCTTCACACCCCAAGCAAAGCTCCACATCTCCCTATAACATGGCTTGTTCCCATGCATTTTACCATAAGTAGGACAAACTATATCTGAATTATGCGCTGCCTTCCTTCTCCTTTGATTTCTCCTTGAAGTAGGCTTTTTTTGTACATGGCTTCCATGAGCACTATCCTCACCTCTCCTTTGCAATCCCTTTCTTGATGAATCTCTTCCGACATCATTTTCTCTGATAAAGGCTACATCCTGCTTACGAATACATGCTCAACTTTAGAATGGATATCTTGTTCTTTAAGTAAGGCTTCAATCCATCCTGAAACTTCAATGCTTTATTTTCCTCTGTAGTAATTAGCCGTGGGGAAAAACGAGACAACTTTGTAAACTTGGCCTCATAATTAGGCCATGGGCATATCCCTCTGTTCCAAACGAATGAACTCTCCTAACTTTTTGTCGCCTTGCCCTATCAGGGAACTACTTCATATAAAAAGTCCCCCTAAATCTTCTCCAGGTTATGCGCCCCTACTCCTCAGTCTCTCTCTAGTCATACGCCGCAGTGATCTTTCTTGTCTAACATAAAGTACTGCGCTATGAGGCTTTTGTTCCTAAGAACAATGAGATGACATCAAGAATTTTTCTATTTTCATAATCCAGCCTACCTTGGTTGGAGTCAGAACTACCGGAAAAGTAAAATTTTAACCTCATAAATTCATCAAAAATTACCTGGAAGAAGAAGATTTTCCTTACCTATAAAGTTATTGCCAAAACCTCTGGTGGCCTTTCAGTGACCCGACCAGAAATCTCTAAATAGGTATAAAGTCTCTCTGCACTCATAGGGGGTACATCCTCGGATTAAGGAGGCACATTGTCATCAGCAAGCCTATTTTGGGAGGATGTAGCTCTCATCGTTGGCATTATGTCCTATAAAGAAAAATGTATAACTAAGTTAGTCACTAAGAAGCCAAATAAGCAAATCATAATTGAAAACAATAACATAATCCAGAGTAGACAAACTTGAAAGCAACTATTCGTCACTCATCTATTCCCAATGTAAACTATGAATTCCGTAGATCATGCTAGTCTTACGATACCCATATATCAACCAGAAACCGTTCAGGGGCATGACTATCATTCGCACCTAAAGTCGAAAGGGACTGGCCCTTCATCTACGCAATTGATTTAAATCCAATTACTACATACATGTTCAGAGTAAAAACGGAAAATTCTAACATCACAAATTCCAAATTTCCATACTAATAAAAACTTTCTAAATCTCAACCTTCAATTATGAACTAACATAAAGTCTAAAAACAAATATCCAAACACTTTTAACAACTCTGAAATCAAATAATCCAAATGAACAAAAATCCATCAACTAAACAAGGTCCATGATGAAATTCAAAATAAAAAATCCTAATAAAGACGAATCTCATCCTAGCCAATCACTCCTCGCTCGAACTAGGAGTACTTGAAAAAATAGTCAACAATGGGGGAATGAGCTAGAAGCCCAATAAGGTAGATTAATGTAGTTCATGGATCAAACATTTACAAATCACTAGCAAAAATAAGAGATATTATCATTAGTCATTTTCATAAATTTTTTTTTTTTTTTGCCTATACATTCAAATATCTAAGCAAAATCCTTTCACTTCGGATCCAAACATTTTTCATATCAAATTCATTCAGGTATTCAAATCAAAACTTTTACTATGGTCACAATTATCGAATGGTGCCCAGCCATGTGGGACTTTCAAATGGGTGGCTAGTCTCAAATTGTTAATTTTAAAACGGACCGGAACGAAACATTACTAATACTAGTAACCTCCCCAGCAGAAACCTCACAGAGATTGGGGTTGAAATGGAAATTCATTCGCAAAGAATATAAGGTGTTAAGTTAACAAAGTAAAATAGTATCAACTATTATTTTTGTTGATAGGGCCAAACTACCAAAGTAAAAAACATAGTTTTAATAATTTCATTCACAAAACATAATATCTCCCTAATTTATATCACAACAAAACATAAAATCCAACATAATTTTCATACAAAATATATTTGATCCATATTTTAAGAAAAAACGAAGCAAACATTTTCAAATCATACGTATAAAAATACGTTTAAAAAAAAAATTATGGCGCCTCCGATGCGCCACTGGGTACTTTTACTTGCTTTGATACCAAAATATAAATGTGGCGCCCTCGGTGCACCACTCGGTAATCTTACTTTTACGATATAATCAATTACCAATGCAAATACAAATCGTTTCAATACTATAGCTCTATGCTACTTGTTTTTAGATACCATTCAAATCAAATTGCAATTTCTTATTTAAAACGCATTTCACATATTAAATGAAAAATATATACATATATACTAATTGACTTAAGGGGCCCCATCATTTTTGTTTTCAATACATTTCCAACTAAATATGGCTGTGCATGTCCATTTGGTCCATTTTCCACCTTTATATATTATGCCATTTTAAGTCGTTTCAATAACAAAATTTACAAAACAAAATCAGAGTTCACTTTTTCGAATTATAGTTTCAATACAAAAATAGTCAAATCAAATTCATGTATGCATGTGATAGAGCTTTACTTTTCCTCCGTGTGGCTTTGACGATGACTATGAATCCCAATAGCCCTTGTCTTCGTACCTATTCTCTCGGTACTTGCGCGATGGTAAAAACAACGCGCTAAGCATTTTCATGCTTAGTGGTTTTATAGTTCTCTCTTCCATTTCAGTTTAGTTCAAATCATGCAATTTTCATGTGCTTTTTAACCCTTTTGAATGATCGATGTGTCCACAAATACGTATATTCATTTCATATACATTCATATAAGTTTATTGATCATTAAAATATCGCATTTCGTATCTGATAAATCATTTAAAAACCGCAGTGTACATTTCCAAAATTTTTTTATCATTTTGCCCATAGAAAATTTAACTGTTTGATTTTCATGGGATAACGAATCAAACGCGGTCTCTCGCTAAGCTACGAAATTTGGTATAAAAAAGTTTATAACCGCGATGCGATTAAAGTTGAGTTTGGCGATTGGTTATTAAAATCAGTGAGTGAATATTAAGATCTTGTCCGCATTGGGGCTATGGATCGAATGTCTGTCGTTATGTTCGGTCTGTCTTTGTTCATTTTGACGCTTTATTGGTATCACCGTCTATCCTTATCTTTCGAATTTTTAGCAGGTAACATTATCAGGGCATTCAATCATTCATACGAAAATCTGATGTAGTATATACATCTTTATACAAATAATTCATTTTCCAATACTCAAGCAAGTTTTCGTATGCAAATCATGCAATGTGAGAAATGGCATTTATAAGACTTTCAATTTGGTCTTGGCTTCAAACCGTAAACTGTTTGACTGCCATAAATTCTTATTTTCCTATTTTTCTCATTTTAACTTTTCATTTCACTTTCATTTTCACTTCATTTCATTTCATTTTCACTTCATTTCATTTCATTTTCAATTGTATTTATATATTAATTATGACCCTTAGGTGCTTCCATTTGACATTTTCTCAGAATTTATTTGGGCTCTTTGTAAAATTACTAAGGTTTTTATCATTTTTTTGTTTTTAAGTATTTAATATTTGGAAAAATATAATATAATTTATTTTCTATTTTCCGAACGTGTTATAAATGTGTAATATTTTCATTCACGTTACAAAGCGCTTTAATTTTCCTCAAACAAGCTCATAAGTCCTTAATAACTCTAGAAACATCGACTAAAGTCTTATTCACCCCTAAAATAAATAATAAATATAAACCATTAAAATCTGAGCGCTTTTATTCTTTATTTTTTTACATATATATTTTCTATCGTTACTATTATTGTTATTAATATTTATTCCTCGTTTTTAATTATTTATCGTTATCCCAAATGTTTCAAGCATTTAAATTACTAGGTTTTGAGACGTGACTTTTTTGTTTTTCATATCTTACAAATATGATTAAATTTTTTTTTTTTTTTTGCTTCAAAGCTCATTTCATGATTAAAATAAACTTCATTTTTATCTTACATTACATATCTCATTATTGTACCACCATAGTGCATGACACATCTTTAATTTTTTTCTATTAATTTAATGATGGTCAAAGCACCGTCTTACGTCTCTTAATTTTTTTCAAATAAAATTTTAATATTCCTAAATAGAATGATCGTCTTATGCGATTTTTTTCTTTGAATTTAATAAAAATCGAATGTTTCCAAAGTTGACCCGAAGCACAAATAAGTAAGAGTTTGCATAAAGGGATGCAGAAGGATAGAGAAAATATCGAATGCTCGCTTTTCGTCTTCTTGACTACGAATCGGCGTCAGATTTCACTTCGGAATTCTTACGAGACAGAAACTATTAAAAAAGAACAAAATAATTTATTTCTTTAATAATGTTATTTTCTTAAATTTAGAGTGAAATCCACAAGAAACTCACCTTGGAAACCCTTATTCAAACCCTAGATTATAGAGTTTTATGATTATGAAAGCATATGCAGGGAGAAACGAAAGATTAATGGATAAATGTATTTTTTTTCTTTTTATACCTAGGGCTTCCTTAAAGAATTTATAAAGACATCCTTCATAAAAATTTCCTTATTTGTAGTTTTATTTATTTATTTTTTGTTTGCGGGTATTACAGTGCCGGAGTAAAAATTCCTGTTCCGTCGGCTGCAGCTGGTGATGCCGATGGTTTGGGCTTTGTCTCTCCCTTTTTTTGTTGATTTTACACTAGTTTGTTTGGTTGGTGAAAAATGGAGGAAATGAGAAAAAATAAAAGAAATTATGCAAAATTCTGGTTGCTTTCTTTCCCCTATATTTTCTCAGCAACCAAACACAACATTATTTTAAATTCTATAGGTAGAGAGCTGAGACTAATGGTGTAATTGCAGCGTTACAAAGCCTTCAAAGAGCTTCTCAGAGAGATTCCCCCTCTGGTCACCAGATTCTTTTTGTTCATGTGGTTGGCCTGTTGTCACTCCTCTGGTTCTTTTCCTTAAATTATCACTCCCCTGTAAAATTTCAACGACTTTTCCTCGCCATAATGACGGTTCTCGGAACTTGCTTAAATTAGGCAATATAACTCATTTAATTCTCCCAATTGTTCCCCGCGAATGTCAGATTTTGAGATTGTCAAATGAATTTGTGATTATACTAATTAAGGGATGTCATTTGTGTGGCTCTAACCAGAATCCAATTTATCTATGCAGGTACTTCTTGAATGTAATTTTCAACATACTTAACAAGAAGGTTTATAATTATTTCCCATACTCGTAGTGAGTTATTTTTTATTCTGTCTATACTCTTCTACAGTGATCAGGTTTTGGAAAATATAATGGTTCAAGCCATCAAATATCTATGAAACATCATCTAAACTAATAAAGTTTTTCTCTCAAAGATAAAAGAGAGAAAACTAGAACAAAGTTTTGATTTTAACCTCAGCAATATTCCAAATTCTTAATAGAAGAGGCAAGTTTCTGTCAATGTAGTTTTCACTACTGTGTCTGATCTCAAGTTATCCATGTCCAAAGAACTGTGCAATTCTAATTTTGGTTCTTATATATTGTTTTACATTTTTAAAAACTGTGTATGCTTAGATAGAAAAATGCATTGTTGTTTGATGAGCCATGAGTACTACAATTGCTAGTTTTTCGTACAGTACAATAACATAGACTGATGTGATATTGTTCATTTGAATCAGTCCGTTGGTTTTTAGTAATTTGCTTGAAAGAACCGTAAGGGTGTTTAGAATTTCTAATAAATGGACTGGTGGAAAGTGATTTTCAGCATCTATAGTTCATATTATTGTGTTGTGTGCTGAAGTGCAACCTAAACACATATCTCACAAAGGTGCACAAGAAATGAACAGGTGAACATGGATAGAAATGAATTTGTGCACTGGAGTCGATAAAATACACAGCCTTTAAATAAGCAAAGGACCTTCTAAAGAACATTTTCAAAAAGATTTAATGTATACTCAAATAACACAGAATCAGTAAATCGTTTTATAAAATTTAAATGCAATTTTACATCGTTGATTATGGGTAGAAAGATTGAGAGTACTGCAGGATTTTTAAAATATAACAACTTGTATTACAATTGCTAGCTTTTCCTCTCAGAATTTTCTCAAATGGTCTATTTCTCTTTTTCAGCTTACTATCAGGAAGCCATGAGTATTTTTCTGGTATATGATGTTGTTGATGAGCCATCTTTCAACAATATATGCTCTTTTTATCTCACCCTCAGCATTTGAAGTTTGGATAGGCCTTCATTTGACTAATTTTAAGATTCTAGGTTGAAGACCAACCGTGTAATCATCTTTTTCTATGTCCTATTGATGCATTGTGTCATAGGAATCAATGTTTTCTAATTTAGAGCCTTTGTCTCTACTTCCATTGAGGTTGATGTTCAAGGATCTGCTTCTTGGAGTGGAGCTTTACTCAATCTACTCAATCTATGATGGATTTCTTAAACTAGTCTTTCATTACAATTCCTGTGAAGCTGTCATTCTTTGTATTCAGATATTAGGAACTGGATTCGTAACATTGAACAGCGTGTTTCTGATAATGTCGACAAGATTTTGGTAGGGAACAAAGCTGACATGGACGAAAGCAAAAGGGGAAGTGTTTACGAATTTTATTTTACCTTTGTTAAAATGTGATGGGGGTAAAAAAAATAAAGTAAAAAAAACTGAGTTAAGATTGCAGTACTGATCCTAATATATGCCTTTACCTTTTGGCTCAAAAGCTAAAGGCTAGACTTGATTTATTTCTCCTTGAGTTTCTCTTTCCCCCTATTTCTCCTTATGTCTTTCACATGAGCAGAATGGTAAATTGCTGAGAAAGCGAGTCCATACCAAAGTTGTGGTGTCTTAATTGGGAGGAGGATGGACAACTGATTAGGGTATGCAATATTTAGCTAACCTCTAATCTACAATTTCTTCTCTATAAAGATTCACTACAAGAAAATAATGGTTACACCCAAAAACCTTTATGGTGGTCAAGACATCTATGCTCACCCCTAGAACACCCAGAGCTCTGGATTACACTTTATGGTTTGTAAATTTTATCATATATTTATGGATCATTTGATTATGTAGAAATGGAAAATTTTTGAAAAGGGTCTGCAAGTGCATTGGACAAGTAAAAAATAACTACTTTTTTTTAATTGACATGTGAATAGTTTTTGAGGTGATCTTTATATGTTTACTAGGATTCAAAGATACATGGTTTGATGAAATACTCATCAAATATATCATTTTGATCATTGAGCCCCCGTTTCAAATGCTTCCCATTCAAGCATTACATTCCTTCTAGGCTAGAGAGTAGATATAAGATTACTGCTAGGCTAGAGGGAGATTTACAGAAAATATTTTTCATTAATGTGAGTTATACTGTTCTATCATCTTCATTCCTTAATTTTTCTTTTTTTAGGGTCTGTTTATTACTAAAATGTTGATCTACCCAAGTATACTGAAGCACATTATTGAAATATACATATCATCTTCTTAAAAGGAGTACTCAATTAACACCAAGTCTTTTTCTATATCAGAAGGACGCAGCTGAAGCATATGACAGCAGCAACTAAGTTCAGAGGTGTGAATGCTGTGACCAATTTCGAGATGAGCGGATATGATGGAGGAAATTGCAAATAGTGAAATAGGTGATTTCATTCAAATAAAGTGGTCTCATGTGACCATAATTGAAGTGATTATATAATATATACTCAAATTGAATTTCTAACATTTAAAACTTTAGTTCTTTTTAATTTAATATATACTCAAATTAAATTAGTAATGTACAAGTTATAATTATCAAGTCTTAGCAAAGAAAGATTTGAAATTTTAATTTTATTTCAAAAATAAATTTTTTTTTTAATGCTACTAATATTTTAAAAATAATATACCAAATTTAAATGTCTATGGCAGGGGTTAGGAGATAGTTATTGCAAATTGGGTGTCAGGCAGTGTGTGTATATAAAAAGTTCTGCAGTTTAAGAATGCCGCAAGTGCACGGGCTGTACAAGTAGTAAGTGGACTAGCAATTCCGGATGTCGATCTCACATGGAAGGTAGGTATAGACGGGACTAAGTACCAAGACTACTTGATCCTTTCACTGTCTAAGCTATTAATTCTTGATGAGAGTAAAACTAACCTAGACTAAAACTAAACGAAAACAGGGAAAAGTTGGGTTATATGGAGATTTCTAAAGAAAATAAGATTTTGAAGAATAATACTCAAGGTAAAAACACTAGGGTTGGTTGCTTCAATTAATGCATATCATTCATATTCGATAAAAGCAAATAATGTGACTTTCTACTTGTGCTTGCTCAAGGGAAATTGATATGAGATTATCACTCTCGTAACTCACCTCAATTTTTCACACTAAATCACCTATTCACCGCTAGGTCCTTTTGGGTGATTGAGTACAATACTTTTCTAAGGAAAATTTTCCTTAGGTATTCTATTGGTCACCACTAAGTCCTTACAATAGGAAAAACCCGAGCTGTGCTAGATTTGATCACCGCTAGGTCCTTACAAATCCAGCACAATGCTTAATTGATGTTTTTCCCTAATAAAATCCATTTAGTACTAGTCATTGCTAATTTCCTAAACTTCTTTGATTAGGTTAAGTTAATTCTATCAATTGAAATATATTTCAAAGATTCAATCAAGGCCTCGGTCAATTTCTAGTTGTCACTCTGGAAGCCCTAGGTAAATTTTTCCTAATTTAGGTCTCAATCCCAAATCTCAACATATTTCAATTGAATAAAACTGTAGTAATTACAAAATTGCATCAACAAACATTAACACAAGCGGATTTTCACAAAATCATTCTAAAAATATATAAACCAATCGTTAATGTCTACAACCAACCCCAGAGGATGGTTTAGTTCTTCATTACAACTCTCATATCTTCCAAAATCATGATTACAAATCAAAATGAAGAAGAGATGAGAAAGAATAAGGTTAGAGATACAAAACAATGTGAACTGAGATGTTATCCAACCAATCCCAAGATGTAAACACCCTCTAAACAGTCGATTCTTCAAGCTAGTTCCAAATTTCAAAGAAATCAACACAAAAACTCCAACAACCAAGGACTATGGCTAAGAACTCCAAGAAATGCCAAAACCCTCAAGAGAGGAAGAAGTCTCTCAAAATCGTGCCCTAACCCTAATGATTGTTTTCCTATCATTATTACAACTTTTCTTTAATTACCCTTGGAAAATGGGCTGAAAAGTGGGCAAAAAACGCATGTCAAAAAGCAATCTGACGTCGCCATGTCGCGACATGACAGAATGTGTACTTCAGGAATTCTTCTCATGTCGTAACATGGAGATCTCTCATGTCGCGACATGGCAGTAAGTGCTCCTCACCCTTGATCTTCTCTTGGCTAGATGTCGTGACATAAAGATAGGGCCATTTCGCGACATGACAGTAAGTAGCCTTCATCTTTGGCCCTCGAACATCTTGATGTCACAACATGATATGAGTCCATGTCGCGAAATGGCAGTGTTTTGGCTTCCATCTTGGGTAAATCCCATGTTGCGACATGAAGCTCCATGTCACGACATGGGCACTTTGACAACACTTCTTCTTCAATTGTTCATTTTCTTGCTTCCTTTTCTTGGGTTTTCTTCCTTTTTTTGCAAAATCAAGGTAAGAGATAGATTTATACTACGATTGGTATTCAGAACTCAATAAAAATAAGAAATTTATGCTTAGAACAAAGTATAATTCACACCAAACAAATACCCCCGAACTTACCTACATTTTAGCGTCACCAGCGAGAGTGCTCCCATTTTAAATCGAAAAACAAACTTATCGAGCTTAATGTGATAACATCTTGTGCTTATCTACCTCAGGGGTTGAATCATTCAATCAACACAAAGAAAAGTTCAAGACAGAATCTTACTATATAATATATTGACTATGAATTACAAACTTAACCCAAGTTCCCTTCAGTGAGTGTGCATGAATTCCTACCTTTATGCGGTCAATTGTAGTTTAGATGGAATTAGGATAACTAGAGTTGAATGGAAATCTCTTACTCAAGTCATGTTTCCATGACTTATGAGTACATAAAACTCCATAGGCTTATGAGGCATACCATTCTCCACTAATATAGGCAACTCACAATTCTTAGGATTAAATAGGTCTTTATATGGCTTGTAATGAATGGCTTAGGTAAGGATAGTTGAATAGGTCATTTAAGCTCATATTTACCCAAACACACAATTTTGCCTTTTTCATCAAAAGCTCTATCATCTGTTTGACTTAATCTAAGATACCAAATTTCTTAAACACTCTGCGAAAAGACTTTCATAGTCCTAGCAAAGGTGCCAAAAACTTGTTTGACTTATTTTTTGTATAGACCAAATTCATACAAAATTTCTAACATTTCTACCAGAGGTTGCTTAGAATCACTAGCAGTAATGCCAAAAACTTGCTTAGTTGTAAAACTGTTTTTTTTTTCTTTTTGCTTTGGATAATATACTAAAAATTCAATTTGGTCCTAAATCCTTGCAGGAATTACACAGGTCATAAGTTATAAAATGGATTATAAGTCGAGATATCGTTCCCACAAGTTGATTTAAAATCTAAGATTAACTACTCACACTACTCCAAGATCATCACTATTTGAACCTCGACTAAAACTTTGAACTATCTAAAATAAATTGAATGAAAGAATTTCTATCAAATATTATTTTAAAGAAATAAAAATCTAATCTAATAGAATCAGAGATCTCTCTAAATAGAAATAACACTGGGAATAGAATCAGTGTTATGATAATCATTTTGAAGAAGGTTAAAAAACAGATACTGTTAAGGACATGAATTCTGGATTTGTCCAAGAGCAAGGTAGTATAGCCTTGGAATACCTTATGACACTACACAGTTCACTAATTAGCTAACCATATTCCTAAACCAGGTCAATGAATCTAAATAGCTACTTTTAGGATTTTATCCTCTTTAAGATTTGATTGCTTTTCCTAAACTAGTACTTCACAACCATTTCTTAGGACTGGAAACTGCTTGCCCCCTATAGACAAGATGATGCAAGCCTTCTTCAATGCAATTGGTACCTCGGCCTTCAATTTACATAAAATATTCTCTCTCCTTGATTAGAATCTTAACTAACACAAGATCAATTTTATTTTTTATAAAATTGAGGTGAATCCTCAAAGGATTAAACTGATAGATCGGTAAGTGGTCCTTTTGCCTCGGGAACACACTCTTGCTGTCACCCAAAAGGGAACCTTGAAGTCAGAGGTTAGAACTTCACCAATTATGTATCACAGTGATCTTTAGAGTGCATTTGTTCAATGAATATTAATCTGATTTACCCCTAAGTGACTGTTCTTTACTCTCAAGTTATCCATCCCTATGTCACTCAAGAGGATCCTGGAAATTAGAGCATAGATACAACTTTTTTCTGGGTACAAAACATTGATATTAAGAACATCTCAATATAAGAGCAATACCAATTAAATCAATCCAATTTTCATACCCGAAACAACATTTAAATCTACAAAAGAAAATCAAAACAACAAATTCCTTCCCAAAGGGAGTTCGGCCTTTCATAACTGGATTACAAATAACAATGACTAGTTGATCAAACAAATTCATTGAAATTGAAATCACACTAAATAAACTGGATTCTAGAAATAATTCAAGAATCCACTCAAGTTTAGGCAGAGATGAAATTCGATGTACAATAATCTCACCTCCACATTTCAGCTCAAATCTACTATTCTAATTCTCAAAAGAAAATAAAAAGAAAAGAAAATATATACAAAAAGCTTTTGGCTCTTCCCCAAAGCTTAAGAATTTTGTACAGAAACTTTGATCCGAAGATGTTTTCTTTGCCTTATCTCTTTCTATTTATAGGGCTCATTAATGCTGGGCCAGAATTCTAGGCTAAAATTATGGATTTCAATACAGGCCTAGTTGATATCTTTGTCATGACAAAGTTGGTCTATGTGCGACATTGCATCTTACTTGTGTGTCTTCGTACTTTGTTGTGAATATCGCGACAATTTTGCTATGTCTTACGTTTCTTGCCTTGAATTGTTTGTCGTGACAAACTTTTTAAATGTCGCGACATATTTGCAGCTTCTATGTTTTGAGCCTTTGTCTTAACTTTATCGCAGCCTTTGTGAGTGACATTTATCTTGAGTGATTGTCGCGACATAATTATTTATTCTTGCTTGACAAACTTTCTCTTTAGCTGTTCCTTTTTTTGTATCCGCAACTGAGAATGTATAGTCGCGCAAAACTTTAGGCGACACCATTTGATAATTATGTGACAAGGGTTTTTGAAATGTTGCGACAAACTCTTAGTGAACTCTGGTCTCTTTGTGTTGCAACAATATTTTCTATATCGTGACATTCCTCTTCCAATCTCCCCTTTGTTGTGTCGCGACAAGGAAGTTGTATGTCGTGACAAACTCTTTTCAATTTTGCACTTAGTTGTATCGTGACAAAGAATCTGTATGTCACGACATAAGTTAAGTGTTTCTTTAGGATTTCTGCTTATCTTATGTCGTGACATATTTTCATTGTTGGGACAATTTTTTCTGTCATTTGTCTTATTCTTTGTCGAGACATTGCTTTAGAAATGTCACAACATTCTTTCAGCCTTCTAACTTGTATTATGTCGCGACATAGCTTTAGAATGTCACGACAGACTCTTTATGCCTTCTTCACAATTTATATCTCGACATAGTTGTAAAATGTCTCGACGTTCTTCCACTGTTCTTTTGGGCAATCTTCATGATCTTTGTTGCGATAAGTTAGTTATTCTGACCAGGCTTTGTTATTTTGTCTTGAACTTTTGTCGACATAATTCGAATCGCGACGATGCATTTACGCCTTAGTCATTTTTTCTGCTTTTCTTGCTGATTTTTGCTTCTTTTCTCTAATTTCCTGCAAAACATAAATCTGGGTAAAGAGTCAATAATTTCACATTACATTAAACTTTTACGCCTCAAATATACATGAAAAATGGGCTTAAAAATAGATGAGTTTTGGACTCATCATCATCCTTTCTTGCATCATTGAATCTCTTAAGCTTCCCCCAAACTTATCTTTTTGTATCTTTTTTCTCACAAAGCACTTCCCCTAAACTTATTTCATTTTCTCCACCTTTCTGAGCACAGGAGTGTTTTCTTCTTCATAGAATTCAAGAATTGGAGTGGTGAAATGTTTAACCCTCTTAAACTTTTTACCTACCCCATATAACCAACTTTAGGTCAACCACTATGGTCTAGGGTACTGGGTTTTAAAACACCCCTACGGACTTAATCACTCATGGTAGGAAGGCTACAAGGTTAAACTTACTCCTCCTTGACTTTTCTTTTCTTTATTTTTCTCACCTAACCTCCTTTAGTTTCATTTCTTACATGATTCTACCCCCAAACTCACAATTCACATAATTTGCTCTCACATAATATTGCATTGAAGCAAGCATGTTGAGGGTAAGCAAGGATATTTGACTAGAAGATATTTAAAAAAGAGGGCTAAGGTGTTCACTTTTGATTTTTTAGAAGGAAAATGGCTAATAAGGTTCAAATTGGGTGACTATGGACCCATGTATATCAGGGTTAGCTAGAAAGGCTCAACCAATCCAAGGATGGCCTATATCATCTCCTAATTGTTGTATTCCTTAGGATTTCACCTCAAATGGTAATTGAACAAGTTCTAGAGTCTTAGGAGATCACAATAGATGACGATCACCTAATTCTTCCTTAGACCAAGCAATATTGACCCTGAGGGAATTTGACTAGTGTTTCATAGTATAAGGACATATGGCTAAGTTCCGCAAACTCGATGATCGACATATTATTCTTTAAAGCTCCGCTATCTCACAGGTTTCTTGTAGCAAAACAGTTTCAATCATTTTTCATCATTGGCGACATAATTTCCACACAACAGCTCAACAAAACAAAACAAAATTGTTTATGACTTTTTGAAAATTTCAAATTTTTATGAGTTTTTGACATATGCTACTTAGATCAAATTTGGCGACTAAATGGTGTGATATTCTCGAACAATTAGCGAGCACTGACAAGTGATAGACATTATCACTCAAGATTTATATCCATAAAATAGCCTACTAAGCATGAAAGCGTAACAAATCATGATCTAAAGAAGCATATAAACACGAGGGAAATATGAGGGCTAGAGTTCCAGGCCAATAATGGCAGCAGCTGAGACAGAACATGTTTTTGAGATACTTATTTAACATAAAAAATACTAAAAATATAAGTAAAACATAGGGATAAAATGAGTATTTGAGATACTCATCAAAGGCATCGGAGGCATCGCTGATGAAGAGGAGGAACCATGGTAGTAGGCCATCAAGCTTGCCAAATACTACATGTTGGCTTCCTCTCTTTGAACTTGAAGCTCTTGCCTATGAGCTAGATGCGATCCATCCTTCTGTGAAATATCCGGGCATTGTCCTGTCTGACAATAATTGCCCTCCTTTAGTAGTCCAAAATTCTTCATACGAAGTAGGGGCCAAACTACTCATTCTCTCTGCACGAATCCAGTACAGGCCTACAGTGGCTCTCTCACCGACTTCTTCTTCTTCAGCATGCGAGGCTTGACAATTCTGCTTCTTCTCTTCGCTATATTCCTTCTCTTTCTTCTCTAGCTCTCTTAGGCATGTTATGCCTCATTGGGCGTGTTGTCTTCTTTTGTGGGTAATGTAGAGGTTGCATTAGGGGGCATCTCTCTTCATTCTCACCCCTCCCCCCCGCGATTGGTACCTCTGCTACTTCGCATAATTTGGTGTTCAAGGAGGGATGAGTGATAGCCTCATGATATGCTAACTCTAAGATGGAATTTTCTATGACCTTTCCCACATTGAACTTGTATCCCTTGACGATGGCATATGTAAGAAGTGCCTTGTCTCTTCCTACTATGGAAAGGTGCTTAGAGAGAACTACCTTGAATGATACGAAATAAAACCACGCCTCGGCTACTTTCATGAGCCACTATTCTGAAAAGACATAACTTCACGGGTTGGTCTATTCAGTGATGCTTAGTCGATCGACTCTTGTAAGATCTGGTCATAATTTGGCTCCATGGTCTCAAATTCCTCCTTTATCTCCATCAGTCTCGGCCAAAAACTCTATTGTTTGTGCTTACATCAAATGACACCCATTTACCTCATACAAAAACAATTTACCCAATCTTGTCGAGTTTGGTGAAACTCTCACCTGATAGATCTTTGCCCGAGTGGGTCTTTCGCCAATTTGATCCAACCTTGCTTCCTTGGCCAGCAAGTTGGCAAAGTTGATTGCCATATTCGTGAAGCCTCTTTCAAAGACAAATGGAGTATGCCTGAGGAATTGAGAATCATCCTCTGCCACATTTGTTATAAATTTCTCAGGATTCTAAGGTGGAGGAAGAGATGGAGTAGGCTTTGACACAGTTTTTCGCATCTTGGGAGCCATTTCCTTCATTCGGTCCTTTCTTCAAACACTTGGTGGGTGTACTTTACTGTTGTCTTCAACAACCCTTCTTCCTCTTCACAATATCCTGAATAAGCCGCAGACGAGCACCCACCCAGGCCTAAGAATAGTCTGAGCAAATAAAGTTTGAGCCTTAGCCGTCTTGTCGAAAATTCTTCCTTTTTGGGCTTAATTTGACTCTGGGGCTTGCGGTGAGTTCAATCAATTTGAAGTGGTAAGGAGTGAGTTGAAATAGGTGGAGTCGGGTTTGGTAGGGATTTATGGAGGTTTAGAACTTGAAACAGGAAGGAGAGGTTAGGGCGTGTTCGGGTGAAAAAGAAGAGCAAAATGGTTTGGTATCGGAAATAAAGGGTTTAGGCTGCCCTTATTAAAAAAATTTAACTCATGTCGCAACATGAAGACGAGACATGACAATGAATTTTGCGAAGGAATGACTTCCATGTCGCGACATGAAGGCAACTCATGTCACGACATGACAATAAGTCACTATCAATATAGCTTGACAGAGAGTGATGACCAAGGTGAGTTTTGATGTCGTGACATCAAAGAATATGATGTCGAGACATGACAGAGAGGTACGATCCTTGAGATTGGTCCATGTTGCGACATGCCAGAAAGTTTGCTGAATTTAAGCTCCTAAATTTTTATTTCTTTTGTGTCAACACTTCACGAGCGCATACCACCCTCCCAGAAGCTCAAGTGTGTGGTATCACTTACAAACTCCTCTCAAATATACTTCTCTTCTAAACCCTTCAATGTCTCATTACCCTTTCAATTTTCTCCACATTTTCGAAAAATTTCTTCTTTTCTTTGCTATTGCATTCTTATTAAACTTGAAACTCAAATACACTAAAACAAACACATCAAACATATCAAGGACCTCAAAAATAAAAAAAAGGAACTAATAAAAAAAAACAACAAAAAAAGAAATAAGAGAATGGAACGAGGATCCTCACAAAGCTTGGGTTGATTCCTTAGAAGTGCTAAGTTTATTGTCACTAGTTCGACCAAGCTGTATCTCGATGGTGGGTAACACCAAAGATTTCATGCTTTACTCATTCAACTAAATGCTTTCCTTGAAAGCCAATTCCTCTCTGATGTAATGGTTGAGGCATTGCCCATTTACTTTGAATTCTTTCCCATTGTCCGATCTCAAATCGATATCACCATAAGGAGTTTGTGAGATCATCGTAAACGGTCTTGTCCATCAGGACTTAAGTTTGCCCGGAAATAATCTCATTCTGGAATTGAAGATAAGTACTCTATCTTCTTCCTTGAATTCTTTTCTGATCAACTGCTTGTCATGCCATTTCTTCGTTTTATCCTTGTAAATATGGGCATTCTCATAAGAGTCGCCTAATCTCTTCCCGACTCATTAAATTAAGAGTAGCCTCTTTTCTCCCACGGCTTGGAAGTCAAGTGGCTTCTTAATTGCCCATAGTGCTTGTTCAAGCTCAGTAGGCAAGTGGCCTCTTGCAAAGACCAGCAGATATGGGAAATTCCAATCGAGATTTTGTAATGTGGTTGATGGCTTAGTGAATCATCGATCTCAATGACCGATCTTTTCTATTGGTGTTCATCTTCTCAAGAATACTTTGATCTCATGATTAGAGATTTCAACCTAACCATTTGCTTGTGGATGATATTCCAAACTCTTTCTATGCTTGACTCCATACTTGGTCATTAGTTTAGCAAACACCTTGTTGCAAAAATGAGAACCTTCGTCACTGATTATGGGTCTTGGTGTTCCAAACCGGGTAAAAATGTTCTTATTCATAAATTTTGTCACAGTCTTTGCATTATTCTTTGGAGTAGCAATTGCTTCGACCCACTTTGATACATAATCGGCGACAAAGAGAATATACAAGTTACCAAAGGATGAGGGAAACAAGCCTATGAAGTCAATGCCCCCATATATCAAAATTCTCAACCTCAAATATATTGTTCAATGGAATTTCATTTCTCCTCAAGCCAACCCTTTGACAACTATCACATCTCTTCACAAATGCAAAACAATCTTTAAATAAACTTAGCCAATAAAAACCACATTATAGCACCTTTTGAGATGTTTTTTGTTAAGTTGTTAGCGTATCGCCAAAGACTTGTTGGGTCTCGAAAACAATGCCAAAAACTTGTTACGATTATCCATAAGCGCACGGGTTGTACAAGTAATATAGTGGACTACAAAGTCCAAATATCAATCCCAAAGGGAAGATGTGGTTTTAGTGAGGATTAAGTACCCTGGCTACTAAAGTCATTCACTATTTGAGCGACTCAATGATTTGAGGTAAATTGTGAAAATAATAAAAACTAAACTAAACAAAAATATAATGCTTTGTGAAAACTGGAGTAATTGACTAAAAACGGGAGATAACTACTTAAGGATGAACTACGGTTGGTTATCTTCATTGATGTCTAAGGATTCATCTAGAAAGGCCCGGGTTGAATGATTATAACTTGAATTGGTCTGAGGATACAATACAAGGATCTCACTTTCGTGTTCTCCCATGTATTTTCTCGCATAATGTACCTATTCAAGGTTACGTCCATCTAGATCAATAGGGTGTACTTTTCAAAGGAATATTTCCTCGGGAGCTCTATTGGTCACAGTTACGTCCTTGCAATAGAATTACATGGGCTAAGTTCGGATTGGTCACAATTACATCCTTGCAATCCTCACTTAATACACTTGGTGTCCCCTCTTAGTGAAATCCGCTTAGTACTTGACCTTTCTAATTCCCTAAGCCTCTTTAACTAGGTTAATTCGAATCCCGATTAATTGATTCACGTATTAAGAGAATCAGAACCAGATTTTAGGGCTTAATCTTAGCATGTATCAATTAACCAAACCTTAGTATTCTAAGTATTAACACCAAATACAACAAATCAAGCATAAAACAACCAACCAAACTAAAGATTGGAGGAATCAAACACCAAATCTAATAACCAACCCTATGAAATGCTTAGCCTAACATTTCAGCCATCAAAACCCACAAATTAATGTTGTCAACAAACATAAAACGACAGATATTGAAGAAGGATTAGAGATGGAAATACAAAACAAAGATTAAGTTGAAAATGATTTCAATCTTAAATCAACTAAATCCCACACTCCATAAGATTAAGTCTTCCGATAGTTAATTCTGAACGAAAGAATTCAAAACAAACCTAAATCTAGAGAAATCTAAAGAAAACCTAACCTAAAAATGGAACAAATCTTGAAAAGGGAAAACCCTAGGAGAGAGCCTTCGTTTCTCAAAGTTCGAACCCTAAAAATGAGTGCAAAAGGTCCTTAAATACTCCTCGAAAAATAGGCCAAAACGGCCTAAAAATGGAAATATTCTAGGCCAAATCGTCGCATGGTCGCTACCATAAAGTGCTTGTGGTCGTGACCACACCAAGAATAAAGACTGTCATTTGCTGCATGAAGGGTTGTGGTCGAGACCACACAGAAAATGTAGTATCTTAGTTGCTGTAGATTTGGCTGTGGTCACGACCATACCACGTGTTGGTTGAAAATAGGTTCTGTTGTCGTGACCACATCGAGAGTTGGCTGAACAGTCTTCTTCATTTTTTATGTGGTCGTGACCATAAACTATTGTGGTCGCAACCATGACTTCTTTATTGCATAACTTCTTCATTTCTTACCCAAATTGCTTGCTTTTCGTCTTGTTTTCTTTGTTTCTACAAAATACACAAATTTAGGGGGTTAGACATGAAAATGAGTAAGATGGGTGCTTAGTTAGCATCAAAAACATGAATTATGCTACGTTTTGCACTAATAAAGGCTAACCTAATGCACCCCTAATATTTTCGTTGCACCAAAGTGGCCTCCATATGGTGAAGAGTGACAATGAGTTGGAATCGCTTCATATTCATCTTTCGGAACACATCTTCACACCACTTGGTCTGCACATCTTCGAAATAAAAGCGGGTCATCCCATTAATAGAAACTCGCATCATGGAGGAATTTCTTTCTTTGTCTAGAACTCAACTCCGGAGGCAATACTTTGCAAGCAAGAAAATTTACAATATCCGTATACCACGACAATGAAGTATCAACCACCATCAATTGTTCATCAAGAAAAAATTCTTCATTTCTTTTGTTCTTCAACTGTATTTTCCCTTTCCAAACAAGATAAATGGTTCGCAACAACATTCTCCACACCCCATTTATCCCGGATCTCTATATCAAATTCTTAGAGGAGCAATACCTAACAGATGAGTCTAGGCTTTGTGTCCTTCTTTTGTATCAATTATCGTATAGCCGCATGATCCTTGTGCAGAATCACCTTTGACCAAATAATGTATGATCCAAATTTGTCACAAGAATAAGCCTCGTTAACATCTCGCACTTTCCCTTGAGTAGTATGAATTTTCTTATGCTTCATGCGAGGGTCCAGGCTAAGCGACGGTAAATGGCAGAAAAATTTTTCTCAAAGGCGTTGCTGAGAGCGTGATAGCAAAATCACTAGCGTCCTTTATAATTTCAAAGGGTTGTTCAATTAGGAATGCAATCATAATGGGGCTAAAATAAGCCTCTTCTTAATCTCGATAAATGCGCTCAGAGGCAATCTTCATCAAACACAAAAGCCGCATCTTTCTCAAGAAATCTACACAATGGTCTCACAATTTTGGAGAAGTCCTTGATGAACCTTCTATAGAAACCCGCATGAACAAGAAAACTCCTCACCCCTTTTACATTCATTAGCGATGCAAGATTTTCTATGGTGGAGATCTTCGCTTTGTCAACTTTTAGTCCCTCCTTGGATACACGATGCCTTTGATAATCACAGGTTTTATGCCATTTTCACCCAAGAATGCATATTGAAGATTCCCGGGCAGCTCTTTAAGTACCAACCCATCCGATGTTTTCTTTTCTTCTTCAATCAAAACTACATCTCCATTCTCTTCTATAGCAAGGATGGTTTTCGACATTTCCTGAACCATAGATGCATGCTCAAACTCTAAATCAGCCATAAATAATGACTCAGTCAAACATTTCTTCAAAGGATCTCATTCAACCATGTCATGCAACACTTCATAATTAAGGGATCAAGCATCAACCCTCATCTGAGTTGTCCGCCCTGAGCCCCCTTCAAGCTAGGCGAGGCAGAGGGACGAAGAGACTATACTAAGGATCTTCTGCTTTCGGACATTGGTGGGCCCAAGTCTTATCTTGAATATGATAACATGTACAAAATAAAACTACCAGAAGTAGTGGTGTTCTGATATCAATACATACGATCCACAGTCCATTTACATACTCTGTATACAAAAATTGTACGTTTACGTTTACATAATCAAGCGCCAAAACCTACGATTGATGTACTCCTGATTAGTATCTTTGGCTGATGTGCGGAAGATCGCGGGCGTCACGCTCCTGTAGCTTCTGCCCGGATTGAAAACCCGTCTTCGATTTCGCAGCTTAATGGGGAGCATTATAAACTTGCTCCGCCCATACACATGCATTTATACTCTTTTGATAAGCAAATAACGTGCCGGATATCGGGATTAAATCGCGAATTCATATAACAAACTTGTACATATACTTATACTTATAGCAGATTTATACTTATTCAGATCTCACGTAGGGTTACAGAGCTTATGCTTATATTGATGTACCCATAGGTACTATAGAGCTTATGCTTGTACAGAAGTACCCGTAGGTACTAAAGATCATAACGATGTGCATTTCTTTACTCTTATTCATCATTCAGGTTCTTATCATATAATTGTTTATTCTTAGACCCGAAATAAAAATGGGTAGGACCTGACACAATAAGTACGGAAGGTGTCACGATCTTGGTCTTGTAGCCTGGCGGGTGCGGGCACTATTCGAGAGACGTGCTTGCCCACGTGGCGAGTGTCGTAGTCTTGGTAGAAGTGCTGAAGCACTAATCCAAGCGTGCCTGCCCGCATGCGGCGGAGTGTCGTAGCCTTTAGCCGGGAGTCTTAGGAAGCCTTTGATCGAGCAGACTGCCGCATGCGAGAAGTGTCGTGTCATTGATATACGGTGCCAGGTATTCACACAATTATATGTATTCGGGGAACTTAGGGATATTATCATAGAGGCATTTAGTTTGCCATCATTGAGCTCCACCTTGGCGAGTGCGGTATAATTTTCCTTTACATTAAAACATGAATGGACCGCCGTACATATAGGATCCTCATTAATCCGATAGACGAGTCTCGGAAGCGTGGAAGCGAGCGAGCAAAACCTGAAATTTATGTGTTATGAGCGGTAGCTTTTCTTGCATGGCGAACGAAGCTGGCCCTTTTCTTCTTCGGCCACTGTTTGCGGCATAAATTTGCCCTTCAATATGGCGTAGACCTTTACCGTTGCGTAGGACCCTCGAAAATCCCATATTTTTCTATTTTCAGCCCTTTTTCCAAAAATCCAACTAACCATCCCAAACTAAACCAAAAGCATCTCCAAAAACAACTCTCAAATGGAGTTCACAACCTAGCAAAATCAAACATAGAGATGAATTAAGGTTGTTCCAAGCGAAACTTAATCACTTGTAAGTTAGGTCGAATTCTAACACCCGAAACATGTCTCGAACACCATAAACCCAGAATCCGCCTGATCGCACCTCATCTTATGCAAACTGGTTTTTGCAACCCAACTTATTAAGTCTAGGAGTTAGGATGAATTCTATTCATTAAATTGCTTATATCCACTCTGAAATCATGGATCGAGCTTGATTCATGCTCGAGTCCGAGTCCCGTACACAAATAGTTCCATACAGTCCTTATCACGCTGAATCAAGTCAGGCCAGGTCGTGGATGCTGTGAGATCCGGGGCGGACGGTCTTTGGGACTCTGCGCGATTTTTTTTTTTTTTTAAACGGGTATACGTGGGTATGGCCCGCATGTCTCTTATAATGTGGCCTATACATTTCAGGGTCCCATTTACAAATCTGAAACTTTACACTTTTCTGATTACAAATCGGAGCACGAACCTACTGTAGTGAACCCTTACAAGTGTTGATGAAATTGTATCGCGGATGTTCTTGATGTCTTACCACACTGTCTCTGTGGATTAAGCAAGATCTTGGCTTTAACTGTGAGAAACATTTCTTATAGAAACACATGCATATACACAATTATAATAAGTGTATAACCATAACGAGATCTCAGAAATTTCATGCATTCATATCCTTGGACTTATAAGCACTTATGCTTATCACAGGCTTATGTTCATACAGGACTCCCGTAGGAGTTACAGAACTTATTCTTATGCGAGCTTATCCTTATAACGGACTTATGTGCATTCGGGACTCCGGGTAGGAATTCTGAACATGCTTATGCTGAGGGTTTAACTTATTCGGGTACTAGTAGGTACCACGAGAAATTCTGAGCGATATCTTGGTATTTGGACACGTACTTGTCTTCAGGACTTATCTTGGTCTTCTGGACTATCACGTGCAGACCTGCTTATCTTACGGATCTGAGGTACCCTTAGGTACTCTTTGGACATACTCGTTTTTATCGATGCGGGATTGCTGGTAGTCTCTTTACTAGACTTATACTTAATTCTGAACTTGCATAAACTTGCACTTGCTTTACCGTCACGAGAGTGCGGAAGTGGGTATCACGAACTTATACTTATGTTGCGAGACGAGTACCCTTGGGTACTACAGAACTTGATGAAATACGAGAGTGCCCGCCGTTGCTACGGAGACTAATCGAATACGGGGGAGTACGTGAGTGCTAACGAACTTAAGCGACCGGGACTTAATCGGGAGACGGGGACTTATTGGTCATGAGTGCCGTGGGTACCTACGAGGACTTATTCGAAATAAGAGTACCCTTGGGTACTGCAGATTTATCGGTCGGGACTTATTCGGAGACGGGAGTTAATCGAGAGACGGGAGTACCCATAGGTACTTTCTGGAGCTTCATCAGACGAGAGACGAGAACTTGAAATTAAAATGCGGGTACGTAGGTACTACGAGAACATTTTCCAGATACGAAGTGCCCGTAGGTACTACAAAGCAATCGGAGGCGGGTACCCGTAGGTACTCTGAACTTATTCGAAACGGACATCGGATGCGAAGGTACGTGTGGTACTACGAGACCATCTGAGAGAGCGAACGTCGGATCACGGGAGTACCCGTAGGTACTCACGGAACTTATCACGAGGAGACAAAGGCGTGCGTGGAGTGCGACCTGTATTCGGATCACGGGGTACGTAGGTACTACAAAGCGGATCAGATCTGACGAACTTATTCGGTCTGGGACTTGTCAGTCTGCAGGAGTACCCGTAGGTACTACGAAACAGTCAGTCTGATGCATTTAGATCTTTACACTTATTCTTAATTCGGTGTGCTTTATCGCCCATGTCTATCATTCACCTAGACCCGATCTAGGCGAGTAGGGCCTTGATGTACGAAGGTCTGATACAAAAAGCGAAGTGTCGTAGCACGGCGAAGTCTTGGAGCACCAATCAAGATAATGCGCTCACGCCTTGAGTGTATTAGCACCAACGGGGTGGGCACCAATCAAAACGTGGCTGGCTGCCTTGGCTAATGGGTGATTAGCACCCAGCCGAGTCTTGAAGCACCTTGGGAGTGCGAAGCACCAGCGGGTCTTGAAGCACCAGCGAAGTGCGAAGCACCAACAAGAGTGCCGAAGCACCAACAGGACGTCCACTCATTCATTCTTCGGTCCTAGGTAATCGCCGTCATATATCTTTCATATATTCTTGTTCCTCTATGAATCATCTTCCCTTTCAGAGAGTGGAATCATTCGATCGGATCTTCCAAACTCAAGTTATGGCATTTTCATGCCAACTAGTCGGTTTACCAATTTTACCGAGGGACAGTTTGAAATATTTATTTTCCAGTGCCTTGTCTTGATAATTGACATTGGATCTTTATACTCGTTTAAATTTAAGGTGCTAAGGGTTCTATTCAAATTTGGAATCCTTGATTCGAACCTGGAACTCAAGATTACGATCCCAGAAACAGCCCGGACTACTCTATGTTCGGCTGCAGACCAAATTTGGCTTGCACATGGTCCCACTTTGGGTGTTTGATATCTAGAGTCATAATTTGGAGATACTTATTAAATATGGTTTGTTCTCCTTGGAAATGCATTTTAAGTGGCCCACTTGAATCACTCCAAATCGGATAAGAAATGAGCAGATTATGGCCAAAATCTGGCTTAGTCAGAATAGGAAAACCATAACAGGTTGTGCCGGTACAAGCTCAAGTTATTACCGGTACAACTCCAATAAAAATGACCCGAGGAACCGAGGTGTACGGTCTGAAGCTCAGGATGTACCGGTACTAATCCCGAATGCCCGGTGGGTATTTTCTCCCCATTCCATACTTTTAGGGCCCGATCAACTCACATACCTAATAAGCACTTCAAGATCACTTCAAATTCAACACAGTCTCTTTTCTACTCAATTTATCATTCAATACACCTCTTATGAACTCCTAGTAAACTCAAACATGCTTTCTATTCATCTCTTATACAAGGCCTAGGGTTTTTTACTCCATGCATTCAGAAACTTTGGTTAGGATGACATCCTAACAAACCCTAGATTTAGAGACAAGATATTAACCATATCAAGCCTTAAATTCCATGTGATCCATACAAAATCCATAATCAAGGTAGTTTCCATACCTTGGCTTGCTTGATCTCCTCCATCTTCTTCTTCTTCCTCTTCTTCTCTCTTTTCTCCTTCTCTTCTCTCCCTTCACGATTTGCTCCCCTCACAAATGAGACCAATTTGGTCTTTATAATGCAGATTTTCTTAGGCCTTGTTTGGCCCTCAAAACCCCATTTTTTGGGTTCCTTTGTTTATTGCTTTTTGGCCTTCCCTCTTTCTTGGCCGTTATATTTCAATTTCCTTTTATTATCTTTTGGCCTCTAGTCTTTTCACATTAGGACTTTTAAGCCCCTTTTTGGACCAATTACAAAATTGTCCTTAATCTTGTAAATTTCCGGGTCCCTCGTTTCCATGTTTCGCATTAAACTCACAAACTTGGTCAAATTAATAACTTACAAAATACCTAAACATGTCAGCGACTAGGGTATATTTCGGGGTGTTACAATCCTAGTTCCATACCTTTCTTCTTAACCTTTATTAACCTTCTTCTTACCTTCCTTTCTTCTTCGCTCCTTCATGTTTTGCTCCAAAAATCCCAAATGAGGCCAAATTGTTCTTGTTGGTCTAATTCCCATAAAGCCTTGTTTGCCACCAATGCATTATTTGACTTAAGTTCATTTTATTGCACTTTGGTCCTTCAACTCTTTTCTATTTGCTCCACAAGTTATGTTATTTCTATAATAGCCTCACATCTTTTTATCTTATGACTTTTGTGTCCCATTTTGACAAATTCCACTTTTACCCTTGTACCTTGTACAAATTCAGTTTCTAGTTTCACATTTACATTTAAATTACAAAATTCAGTATGCCACCACAAAAATACCTAAATGTGTTGAAAGCGTTGGGTATATTTTAAGTGTTACACAAGTTTTCCTTGTCATCATCATTCGTCCACGTCTTGGTAAGATTTAGACTTTACTTCATCAATCACCAACTCTGTCATTGATTCTCTGTTTTTACATCAGTTAATCTATCACGGTAGCGAAATGACCTTCCTAGAATAATGAAACTTCTTTCCTCTTCATTTCAATACAACAAGGAAATCAATCGGAGAAAGAAATAAAGCTTATAAAACCTTCATAAGCGCGTCTTCAAGAATATCTGAGGATAAGTCAATGAGCAGTGACCTCACGAAAAATAACGTAGTAAGGAATTCAGCTCGCTGAATTAAAAGCTGCTACCATAGATATGACATCGATTCATGCTGGCTCTAGTCATTCAAGCTTTCTTAAATTATGTTCTGTCCTTCAGAATGGTGGTAACTAAGATCCCTTTGTTTTTTGAAGCTTCCTCCAGATTATCATACTGATTCTGATAGATTGATTGCTATATACATCAAGTTTATTCTTGTTATTCATGATCTCTTTCATAAATTTCACATAATTGGGCATTTTGGGTGTTCTTCAACCAAAGGGTATGTTCACTTCCCGGCTTCTTAACTGAACATATTAAAAAAAATGCTAGCAAATTTATCATCAAACTTGGCCTTTTGAATCTTTGTGGAAATAGCAATGGTGGGAGTAATAGGAGAGAAAGTTCAGTAGGAAATAAGACTTGTATCTGATGTAGATATTAATTTTTCTTCTCTCTTTTCATATTCTTGCCCCCTTGACCCTCTTGTCCTTGACTACATCTATCTTTAACTCTTTATTAAGCGACATTTTCATCTCTGTCTTATAATTATCAATCTTTCCATTTAGAGCATTTTTGGAATTCCCAAGTCCTTTTTCATTACCAAGTTCTTTTCCACTCCATAGAGTGATGGTCATGCAATCTTTCAAATTCTTCTATACGTATCCTTTCGGAAAAGATCCGAAATTCTATTTCATAGGCTGAAATGAGTGCACAGTGGGTGTGAATCATTCAGCATTTATAGCGTGTTTTCATTTTTTTTGTGACACAAATCATAGATTCACACAGTAATTCTTAAAGATTTTGTCCTCTGTTTATTTGATGTTTGTGACATTAAAAGAAAATAAAGCAAAGAAAGGAAAAAAGAATCTAAGTAAGAAGAATACACATTTGTGAAACAACAGTTAATGGTAGCGAAGGTATATGCGACAGTAGTTATTTGGCGAGAAGAAGAGCATAAGCCCTTCAGAGCCTCGTCAAGTGAGGGAGCGTCACACAGGGCAGAGAACTATTAACCTGACATTAGTGGGCCCATTTCAAGCACTCTGGAAATCTCCTTAGATATTGGGCATGGTGCCTAAAAGCATATAATTTCTCTTTGCTTCATGAAAACAATTTTCTATATTTAATTCTTTATACATGTGTTTCTCTGAAATTTAGTAAATATAAAATCCCAAGTTTATTAATGTAAGTATAATCTTAGTATAACAGTTATATATGAGAGAGATGATCAAATTGCGAATATCAAACTAAGCTGTTCGTAGTAAATCAAAGTAGTGATCTTTGAGTACATAAATACTACTAGTACGGTCCATGAACATTAAGAATCGGTAATCTGATCTGGATTGCGATGTAGTGACATTAAAATGGAGGTGCTTTATGTAATCTGATTACGCAGGACGAGGATAAACATGGATTAAACTCTTAAATAATATCTGGAATTACAATTAGAGTTTAAACATATCACTTCAGGCTGATCATATTTGATGATCTTAATCATGATAATAACAGACTCTTATCATTTTCAATGAACCCTTTAGTTCATGATTACAGTTGTCTCTGAATGATTTGATACATGTCTTGAGGCCATTGAACAGTGGTACAGACATGTCACCTCTACACAGACTCCTTAGGAATCTAAACCTTGTGACGGATAGATGGTTTATAGTATTATTAGGCGACGTTTGACGCTTCTAATTGCATCTGAGTTTCTAGATTAACGTTATAGTAATTAATGGAACTTAAGGATAAAAGATATCACTAGAGGGGGGTAAAACGGAAATTTGCCTAAGCTCACAATGATGGACCCAATTTTGGAGGATTTAATTGCATGTAATGATCATATCAATGGATTGCTTGAGTATCACTACGTAAATTATTATGTAATTACAAGAGTTCAGTTTCAAATTTTTAGTGGAATAATATTGGAACTAATAAATTAGATTAATTGATTAAAGAGTTTAATTAATTATCAAATTTATTGGAGCTTGGAATTATAAAACCATAAGTCTGAAGCCTACGTAAAACATTATGCGTGATTAAATTATGAGAAATCGTGGAGGCATAGTTGTAAAGAAATTGTTTTCATAGCAACATGTAGTCATTATTGGATAATTAAATGTTAATTAATTAATTATTGAATTAATTATTAATAATAATTACTATATGATGAAACGGTTAATTTGAAAAAGGTAATAACATTAATTAATTATTGAATTAATTAATTGTAAGTAATACTATATGGATGAAGCGGTTAATTTGAGAAATTAATCCTATTTATTTTTGTCATAAGTTGAATTAATTTTAATTCAATATTTAAATATGTCACTTGATCCAATGGTTGAGATCAATTCAAGGCATATTATAAATAGAGGCAAAACCCAAGGCATTAAGGGGTGATAAAAAATTAGAGAAAAAAAAAGAGAGAAAGAGTTTCACTTTTTTTGCCTCCATCTAACCCTCTTAATATCATGTGTTGAGAATATCAAGAGTTCTAAAAACAAAACCTTTGTTAATCTGTACGCCCACACATACCCTATAGTGAAGAGGAACGACTTGGAAGATCGTGGAAAACAGGGAAAAAAAAAAAAAAGGATCTTGAGTTGTCAACCCTACTTGCCAGAAAAATCTCCTTAATTTGATTGAGGTAATTCTTCTTTATTGTTTATTGATTAGTATGCATGTACCATAGGATCGTAAAAAGAGTTTTTATTAATTTTTAAAATTTACTGGACCAAAATCTTAAACTGCAAACTTTGTTTTGAACTTTAAAAACCTTCAATGAAGACATAAACTTGTGAAACTACCACCATAGTGGTGTTTAAATTGTCCGTACAAATATGCTTGAGTCCAACTACTTGTATTTACACAAGTTTCACTATCTCAAAATATTACATTTACATTTTCATTACAACAAAACTAATTCGAGGACACACATCGGAAAGACTCCCTCTTGTTGTGTTGGCCACGGCAGATGTGGGATGTCACAGCTGACCTCTTTAGTACACACGCGGATGAAACACCCATGCTAAGCTTATAAGCAGGTAGAATGAATAACAGATATGATCACTTGTGGTGGTCCTCAATTACAGTATACATGTAAAATAATTCTCATATCAGAATGTTCGATCTCCCGTAGGAGTACATAACAGAATCTCAAAACATAAGGTACTCGTAGGTACACTACAGAATAGAACTGAATTATGCCTTAGCATCAGAGCTGATTATTTTTGTTTTCTTATGTTGCATTGTTTAGATACTTATCATATAAATGTTTGCTTGCATAGACCAGTAACAATGAATAGGGAGATACGCAGCCATGATAGGTACGAAGGTACAATCACGATCTTGAACAAAAGTCTTTGAAGCCTTGAGCATGACATTAATGCGCAGCACGAAATAAAGTGTCATAGCACTATGCGGGAGTGTCATAGCACTAATCGAAGTGTACGTCATGAAGCAGAGTGTCGTCGCCTTGAGCTGAGTGTCGAGATCACTAAGCGAGACGATACCTATTCATTCACTATTTGGTCTTAAGCAGGACTACAATTATATGCGTTTTAGAGCTTTTTATATCAGTATTTATAACATTCATTTAGGCTTTATAAAAATAGAAAGCAAAACAGGTAGAGAAGAGGCAAGAACAAAGCCTGCCAAGAAGACTGGTTCGCTTTGTCTAGGCGAAGAATCCATTCGCCTAGGAGGAGCAGACAATGGTTAGAAGATAGGTCTCGGGTTCACATAGGGGAATAGACCTTCGCCTAGGCGAGCACTCCTTCGCCTAGGCGGAGAGACGTCGGGCTGGAACAGAATGGGGCATTTTGCCATTTTTCATCGAAAATTTCCAACCAAAATAAAACAAATTCAAAACTAACCTCAACTCAACAAAAGATCCCAAACATAGAAAAATAAAGGGTCTTTCCTAACACAAACATAGACAAGGGAGTTAGGATAGTTTCCTAACCTTGATTCTCTTGAAAGACTTCAACCTAGCCTTCCTTTTCTTCTTTTCCTTCTCTTCTTTCTTTCCTTCCTTCCTTTACTTGATCAAGTAGAACTCCAAAGCAAAAGAAGATAAAGCAACCAAAATGGCTTCTTCTTCTCCCAACCGTAAGCCCTAGACCCCAAGCCAAACAAATGGGGAATTCTTATTCTCTAGAGAACAAGTTGTTCTCTTAATGCCATTTGGCTCAATTTTACTCTTTTTGCTTTTTAGTCCTTCTTCTTCATTCAATTTGCAATTCAACTTATCAAAATTCTGCTTTGCTGCCTCGCCTTTTTATCTTATGTCCTTTGGGTCCGTAATTGGTTAATTACCAGTTTACCATTTTTCACACATAGCCCTTAAGTTTACGAAGAAGCTGAATTGACTTTTAATTATATTACTAAACATACCGTAAACTATGGGTACTGTTTGAGATTATAAGCCGCCGTGAAGATAAAGCATGTAAAAAGTGAAGCTACAAGTTCGCTAAGGTGAAGGCAAACCTTTACTGCGACAAAGGAGTTCGCCGTTGAGAAACAAAAGACTCCTGCAGTGAAGAAGGAGACATCTCAAAACCGAAATTTTGGCTCGCCTTGGCGAAGCCATCCTTCGCCATAGCGAAGAGCTTCACCAAGGCGAAGGAATAATCTGCAACATGAAGACACGTGTCTTTGCCACAACGAAAAAGGTCAGGCTAGGACATAATACTTTCATTTTTAGCCCAATCATTGGCCAATTTTCCAAGGGTATAAATATCACACTTGTAATAATCATAGAGAAGAACTTGGAGGCGGAACATTTTCCATTTTTAGGGTTTTTCTCTCTCTAGGTTTAGATTTTAGGGTTTTTAGATTTCCTTGATTTTTAGCTTGTTTTTGGAGCTGAGTTGCAAGATCCAGCTTCTAGAGGACTTCTTGTAGCTGTGGAGCAGAGTTTTAGAGGACTTTTACTTCATAACTATTTTGTATTCCTAAACTCTTCTCTTTCTCTTTATCTTTTAGCATTATGTTTGGTTTAAATATAATTTTGTTAGGTTTTGGGGTTGCTATGAGTGGCTAAATCCTCCTCTAGGGCTGGTTGTTGATATTGGTGTTTGGTTTATATGCCTTCTTGAATGATTTTGTGAATATAATCTTATGTTGAGGTTTTATGGATGTGGTTATTTGAACTTCCATGTTTTTATTCAATTGTTGTATGTTAGGTGGTGAGGTTGAGACCTAGAGCTCAAAGGGTTTTCAGAGTGACAACTGGAAGTATACCCTTAGGACTTAATTTTCATTCCCTAATATCTTACAATTGATAAAATCAATTTAGCTTAATCAAAGAAGTCTACGAGTTTAGGAATGCCTAATACTAAATGGGTTTTATTAGGAAGGACAACATTTAACCTTATGCGATGATCGTATAGATCGAGAGGTGATCGATCTAAGCATAGCTTGGGCAATTCCATTATATGGACTAAGAGGTGACCAATAGAATTTCCCAAGGATTGGTTTGCCTTAGAATAGTATCACATTGTTTGACCTAGATAGACCAAGAGGAGAATAGGGAATAGGTGTTCAAAATTGAGGGGAGACTTGAAAGAGTGAACCTTTTATCGAGTTCCTTGGGCAAGCACGAGACTACTTTTACTTAATCAACACTTAATGAATATAAGTCATAATTGCACCAATGGAGACAACCGGTCCTAGTGTTATTTTCTAAGGTTTTTCATATAATTCAATCCAATCACTTGTTAATCTTCAAGAATCAATTTTTAGTTTTATTTAGTTTTATTTTCAGTTAATCATCAATCCCAATAATTGTTCCACTCAAATAGTAAAACTATCAAGTAGTTGGGGTACTTAATCCCCACTTAAGCCATCTCTACCCTGTGGGTTAGATATATAGGGTTTTTAATTTGAAAGCCTATATTACTTGAACGATCTGTACACTTGTGGTGAGTTTTAGCACTCTACACAAATAGAGGCTAACAAGTTTTTGGCGCCATTGCATGATTTAAGTGGAAATGATTTATATTCCAACAAAAGAGACATTTGCTAATTTGAGCATAAATCTTTTTGTTCATCAATTTTATTTTATTTCTTTTATTTTCCTTTTTAGTTTTATTTTTGTTTTTATTTTGTATTTAGCTTGTTTACTCTATTTTCTAGTGGTGTTTTATGATTTCAGGCACCTAATTTTATGTAGAGAAGGTCCAACTCCGAGTTATTGCCATTTGATCCTGAAATAGAGAGAACATTGTTCAAACTAAAGAAGGCTAAAGCCGATAATAATGAGATGGAAGATCATAATAGTGACAGATTTAGTGAGGGCCACTCGGACCAAAATGAAATACCTAGAATTCGGGAACTAACACTTGGTGACTGTTGGAGACCTATGATGAATGAAAATTATTTAAGGATTAGGCATCAACCCATAGATGCTAACAACTTTGAGCTGAAACCTGAGTTAATTTCTATGGTCCAACAACAGCAATTTGGGGGAAGACCATCTGAAGATCCAAATGGGCACTTGTAGATTTTTTTGCAATTATGTGGCACTATCAAGATGAATGAAGTAGACCATAACAGCGATTAAGCTGAAGCTCTTTCCTTTATCTCTAAGGGATAAGGTAGAAATTGGTTCCATAATCTAATGCCAGGTTTAATAGATACATGGGGAGTGCTAGTGGAAGTTTTCTTGACAAAAATTTTCCCATCACAATTGACTTCACAGTTTAGAGCAGTAATCACACAATTTCGACAAGGAGATCAAGAAATACTGTATGAAACATGGGACATATTTAAAGAACTGCTAAGGAAATGCCCACAACATGGGTATGAGCTGAATGCTCAAGTTCAAATACTTTATAATGGTCTTAACTATTCAACTAGGGCATTAGTGGACGCAGCGTGTGGAGGCTCGATCATAATGAAAACTGCGAGATAAGCCAATTTGATGTTTTAGGAGGGTTTATGGAGTTTTGATGAGAGTAAAACTCAAAAGATCCACAAGACATTTTTTAGAGTTTTCCTCGGTGATTTTACCACCCAATCAACTACTCCTACCTCATCTTATCATATTTTTGTTGACTAAGAATAAGTACTTTTTGCTTATCATTCCTAGCTAAAGTGATAGAACGTTCAACATTTTAAACATGTAAAAGGCATAGGGAAGGGGTTTTAGGTTCGAGTCACAATAGAAACAATTTACTATCTTGAAAACTAAAATATATTCAAAAAAAAGAATTAGTACTTTTTTTTTATCATCATTCCTTTTTTTTTTTTTTTTTGCATTTATTCACTTACATGTGAGCTTGTAAGTTATTCTTGAGGATAACCTCCCATTCCCATCACACCTTTTACCGCTTGAGCCAAACATCAAGGCTTTTTATCATCAGTCTTTATTATATAAATTTATGTTTTAAATTAAATAGTAGATATCCTAAAAATATTTTAAAATAAATATTGTTCTTTAAACTATGGGAATCAATAGTACATGCTTGCTTTTATTAGGGATGTAATGGAAAGATCTAATGACTTTTATAAAATTAAAAAGTCAAAGGATATTAAAAATTATAACTTTTAAAGACTATGTTGTGTGAGATTTGAATTAAATAAATGAACAAATATAAATCTCACATAAATTAAATTAAATGCAGAAGCAGATTAATCATACATCTTCTACATGTTCAATGGATTTGCATTTGAGATGGGGATCTTTTAGTTGCCTACTCATCAGGCTCATAATGGTGTTGGAAAAATATGATATGAAAAGCAGGGACTGACATATATAGACCATATAGGGAGTGTCATTCTATATAAATGTTACAAGTGAGTGGGTTTAACCACTCACTCCCACTTTTGGACGTGGAATTGGTAGGCCACAAAATTAGGCCTCAATGGAGGACTTGTTCCTCCCACTTGGTCTTCCGTTTTGAAAGACTCAATCAACATTCTCCCACTTGACCCATAAATTCAACATCTGCTTCAATAAAGGAAACAAATATATGAATAATGGCGACAAGTCCTCTAAAGGCGAGTATCATCTTCCATGTCTCATAGTATATATGTCCCCTTAAATAACGGTTTTTAACTTTATGAATAAACCCTATGTTTATTTTGGGTCAAAATCTTCATGATATTTCTCTAATCACAATAAATTGAATGCACACAACTTTATGAGAAACATCAATTGAATAAGAGTTTCATTAATAAAACTGAATATGTACATTTGAAATTGAGATTGCAAAACGGACCCAAGTCTCATATTGGTTACACGATCCTTGAAATTTTTTATTGGCATGCCTTAGTCAAAGGATCTGCAACCATTAACTCACTGCTTATGTGCTCAATGACCATTTTCTATCTTTTAACATGTTCCTTGATGGCTAAGTACTTTAGGTCGATGTGTTTACTTCGACTCTCACTTTTGTCATTCTTAGCTAAAAAAACAGCAGTTAGGTTGTCACAATATAATCTCAATGGCTTTTGGATGGAATCAACAACTCTCAAGTCAATAATGAAACTCTTGAGCCAAACACCATGTGAAGTGGCCTCTAAACAGGAAACGAACTTGGCTTGTAACGCCCCTTCCCCCCCAGCGTAGTCGAGTGAGAGGATCTGCACATAGGACAAGAACACTTACTTTGATTTTCTGCCATTAGTGGGCCCATTTCAATCATAAATTCATAATGACATAAAACATGTAAAACTACCACCGTAGTGGTATTTAAAAGTTCTTGTACATAAATTCTTGAGTCTCATTTTCTTGTACTTACAAAATTCAACTATTACAAAATTTTACATTTACGTTTCAAAAACAAGATAAAAAACCTACATATGGTGGACTCCTAATGCTGTGTTGGCCTTGTCGAATGCGGGATGTCCTTGGCGACCTCTTTAGTACCTACACGAATAAAACACCCTTGCTAAGCTTATAGCTTAGTGGGAAAACAGATAACATATATGACCACATGTAGTGGTCCTCAATTACAGTATACATATAAAATAATTTGTATATCAAAATATTCATATCTCCCGTAGGAATATCAAACATAAATCTTGTAACAAAAGGTATCCATTCCTTTTCATGTTCTTGCTGTTCATTACTCATCACACACATATATATATATTTTTATAACCTAAGCCTTATGCCTGCATTTTCCAATGGAAATGAATCATGGGAAACATAACAATAAGTACCCATAGGTACATCACTGTATAGGACAGTGATACCAGAGTAGAGTATGATCTAAACGGGGCCCAAGTAATGACCCAAATGGGGCCCACAAAGTTGCAGCATCATAGATCCCTATAGGCATGCCTATCTATCCACTACCCGAACATAAGCAGGCATTCAGTTATTTATGTTTCCAGATTAGTCATATCAATATCCTTAACATAGGTTCTTTCACATATTTATCATAATCGTTTTAATGGACTTGCACTAATTTATGTAACATTAATGCCTTAATTCACATCAGGCGTATCTAAGAAGGTTAGGCAAATGCCTACATTATAAACCAATTCTTCCTAAACAGTACAAAGCAAATCCCAAGTCCATTTTCAACTACAATTTCGACCTAGGAAATGAGGTTTTTAGACAAAGGGATCCCCTTACAAAATGTTCACCTATGTCTTAAGTTTCCAAAGGATCATAAATCAGGTCATTTGGACCTTTAAATTAGGAGGTATGGCCTAAACATTCGGAACTGCTCCTGGATAGTTTCTAGGAACAGAATATGGAATTGTGTCCTACATTTGAAAATTTTATAGGAACAATAGGGACATAATTTGACCATAATTTCTCATGAAAGTTGTTCTCCCATATTTCTAGTTTGTACAAAAATTTGAATCACCTCATTTGGATCAGTATAACTCAAGTTATGATTTAAACAACTGGAATTATTCGATTCGGGTGAGACGGGTTTCGGGGGCGGTGTTCCCTTACTTTGATGAATTTATGGTAACAATGGGACTATATTTGGCCATACTTACTTTATAAAAGTTGTTCTTTCAGATGTCTAGTTTGTATAGAAATTAGAATCACCTCATTTGGATCGAGTATAACTTTCAGATATGGTGCAAACAACGGGAACTACTCCGTAGGACGAATCTTGTATTTTACGTAAAGTATTTTTAGGGTTCTTAGAGTAGGATTTAAATCTTGGTCTAGACATTTATAGTTCCGGTTCTTAAGTTTCCTCTCCAACTGGAATCATCCAAATTGGAGATCTGTAGGTCAAGTTATGGACAACACAAAAACACAGGTTTTAGGGAAATTTGGACAACAGTTCCCCTAAAATACTTACATGTCTCTTTACATAATTTTTGGTTCTTATCAAAGGACAATTCCAACCCAAACCAAAACAAGATCAAAGACAACTTTAACCCTAACTCAAACCAACAAAAACAAAAACAAAGAAGGAAAAACTTAGGATAGTTTCCTGATGAATCTAAACTACGTCTAAATTTTTGGCCCATTTTTCGAGTAGATTTCAGGCTTAAAAGTTCAATTTAATGCAAAATTATGGAGCTTTCACCTAGATTTTTGTTTTGAAGAAACTTAAAGAAAACAAGAAAAATTCAGCATAAAAATGAGCAAAAGTTAGCATGGTGCAAAGAAAGGGCCAATGTCGCGACAGTGCTTCAACAGATTTCCTATGTCGCGACATTATGTGGAGAAAGTCTTGATACTATGACGATGTCACAACATCAGCTGAGGAAGGGAAAGCCAAGATACAACAATTTCGCGATATCATAAATAGCTCCAGTAGTCAAATTATGGAAGCCATCCAATGTCGCGACATCACACCAACATGGCTACGACATTGCTTGCAGTGGGAAGAACTGAATTGTTTAAATGTCGCGACATTAGCCAAAGCTTGAACCGGGGCTAAAATCGATGTTCTGACATTAGGTAAGTAATCATGACATTCGATCAAGCGACTGGTGATGAGACAAGTCAAATGTCACGACATAAAATGAATGTCGCGAAATCAACTAAAAACATTGGCAGAGGATTTTAGAGCAACGAGATCCAATGTCGCGACATCAAAACAACAATGTCGCGACATCAGTTGAAAAGATCAAACCTACAGAGGCAATGTCTCGACATAAAAAAAGTGAGCCATAAGCAATGTCGCGACATTAGGGCAAAAATATAAGAGCAAAGGCATCGGTAAACTATGTCGCGACATTGACTTAGTATGGCAACACCAATTAGCAATGTCACGACATCATATCTGAGCATCCAAGTTGAAACACTATAGAGTGGTGTTGAGACTTAGGCTTCGATGTCGACTTATCATTTCGATGCCATGACATAGGAAAGGCAATGCTTCGGCGACGCCGAATTAATCTACAACGGATCTTCAATACCGAAGAACATCGCCGACATCAGCGCTCGCGAGTGAAGTGCGGCGTTTCAATGTCGGGCGTCGAGATGCGACCCATGACATTGACAATTCTGATGTTGCGACATCACCCCGACATCAGCAGCTAGGGCAGCAATCTGGGCTTTTTGAAGTGCTTGAGTCTCGTCTCGTTTTTAGGGCCCAATACCCGAGCCTATAAATAGAAGCTCCTGGGGAGTAGTCTGCGACTTTTGAAAAACTTTCATCAAGTATTTTCTTTTGGAAAAATTTGAAGTCTCATTATATATATATAATTTTTTTTATTTTTCTTTTAGTTATTTTTGGATTTAGTTTCCGTTTAGGATTATAGTAGTGATCTGAACTGAAATTCCGAGCTGGTATTCATGTAAATCAGTTTTCATTTATGTCTAAACTTCAATGAAATCTAGAAATTATTATGGAATTCATTTTTCTTTAGTTTTTGATTGCAATTTAAATGAATTTGTTTGATCAACTAGTCATTGTGATTTGTGATCCAAATTTAAAAGGCTAAGCTCCCTTTGGAAAGAATTCTTTTGTTGGGATTATTGATTGTAATAGTTAATATTGTTTTTGGTAAGAAATTGGAGTGATTTAAATGGTATTACTCCTACATTGAGTTGTTCTGAATATCAATGTTTAGTACCCAAAAAGTGTTGTATCATTGTTCGATTTCAGGGAATCCCTCTGGTATTACGAGTTGAGACTACCCTAAGAGTAATGAGTAGTAACTTGTGGGTAAAATTACCGCGATATTATTTGAACTAATGCACTTTTGGGATTCTTGTGATATATCCTTTGTGATGATCTAGCTTTTGCTTTCAGGCTCCCTCCCGAGTGACAATAAGAGTGTGTGCTCGAGGTATAAGATTCACTTACTGATCTAGCAACTTAATTCTAAGAGGTTTCACCTCAATTGAGATGAACAACTTCAACCCTGTGGTAGTTGAGATTCTAATCAAGGGAAGAGGAAATTCTTGTCTAATTGATGGCTAAGATACTTTTATTTTGGAGAGGGCTTGCAATATCCTATCCATGGGGGCAAACAATTTTCAGTCCTAAGAAATGGCTGTAAAGTACTGAGAAGGAAAAATAGTCAGATCTTAAAAGAGGAATAAATCCTATAAGTAGCTCTTCAAACCCATTGTCTAGAGATGATGTGGTAAGTTGGAGAGTGAAGTAATGAAACTAAGAAATTCACTTCTACACTAGTTTGCTCTTGGACAATTCCAAGGTTCATATCCATTAGTTTATCTTATTTAGAACTTGCAAAGTGATGGTCACAACACTGTTTTTTTCTTCCCATGTATTTCAGTCCAATGAACTATCTAATCATGTATTTTAGAAATTTCATTATTGTTTTGATTCCTTTTAATTAAGAAGATAAATTTATCTTGAAAATTTGGGAATTCAAATAGTAATGATCTTTAGTAGTGAGGGTAGTTAATCTTTAAATTTTTCTAATCAATTCTCATGGGAATGATATCTAGACTTAAAATCCATTTTATTACTTGTATGACCTGTGCACTTATAGGAAGTGGACCCGATAATAAAATTTCATTAATACATCCACATTAGAAAACATTTTCTTATCATTTTTAGTCACCAATAAGTTTTTGACATTCCTAATGAGGATTGAATAACCCTTGGTGGTTATGTTAGAATCTAGTTGAAATCTTAGGGTCTACATTAAGAATGAATCAATATCAAGTTCTTGGCACAACTGTAGGGAACTAAATAGTTTTAGGCAGCAGTGACAGAAATTTGGTATATAGAAAATGTCTTAAGTCTTCATCTCTTAACCTTGATTTTCTTGAAGACTTCAACCAAGCTTTCCTTTTTCCTCCATTTCTTCTTAACATAGACAATTAGAACTTCAAGAGATGAAGAGAAACAAACCAAAAGTTGGCTCTTCTTCTCTTCCTCAAATAATAGCCCTAACTACTCCTTTAGGTAAAAATGAGAAATCCCCAATTCTAAGACAAGTTTGTTGTCTTAAGGGATTTTGGTTCAATTTTCCTTTTTTTGCATTTTAGTCTCATGTTTATTTCGTTTGCAAATGACTTATCATTATTACACCATAACATATAATCTTTTATCTTAATGTCCTTTAGATTAACAATTTTACAATTTACAATTATCTTTTAGACTTCTTTAAAAATCCCGGTTATGTCATTTTTCACATTTAGCACTTAAATTTCTGAAAAATACGAATTTAAATTTTATTATACCTAAACATGTCATAAAACTACTAGGGTATAATTTGGAGTGTTATAACTCTCCCCCCCTTAAAAGAATTTCGTCCTCGAAATTAATACCTGAATTGAAGAGTTGCGAGTACTATGCTCTCATTGTTGATTCTGGTTCTCAAGTTGCTTCTTCCATACCGTGGTGTTTCCAAAACACCTTTACCAGAGGGACTTGCTTATTCCGCAATTGTTTTACTTCATGGTCTAGAATAGCTTTTGGCTCTTTATCAAAAGTGAAGTCTGATTGCACTTCTACATCTTGTAATGGCAAGATGTGCGATTCATCATAGCGGTATTTTTGAAGCATTGACACATGGAACACATTATGTAATTTGGCCAACTCTGGAGGGAGAGCCAAACGATAAGCTATTGGTCCAATTCTTTCTAAAATCTCATAAGGCCCGATAAACCTTGGACTCGGTTTTCCTTTCTTTCTGAATCAGAGTATCTTCCTTCACAAGGATACTCTCAAGAAGACCTTATCTCCAACTTTGTACTCTATGTCTTTTCTTTTCAAATCTGCATAAGACTATTGTCCATCACTAGTAGCTTTTAACCTTTGTTGAATGACCCAAACTTTTTCTTCTATCTCTTTCACTATGTTAAGACCAATTACTTTATACTCATTCAGGTTTGTCTAGCATCTGAGGTTCTCACGTTTCACATCATCTGAGGCTTCATGGGGGCAATATCAATACTTATCACGATAAGCTGTTGTTATAAGCAAATTCCATAAGGAATATACTTATCGACTTAGAAAATCCGGCACCGGCATGTCCTCTAACACTTGAATCACTCTTTCAGATTGTCCATCTGTTTGTGGATAGAAGGTTGTACTAAAATTCAGTCGAGTACCCAAGGTTGACTATAATTCTTTCCAAAACCTTGAAGTAAACCGTGGATCGCGGTCAGACACTATTGACAGTGGAATCCCATGCAATAGGACAATCTCATTCATATATAGTTTCGCTAACCGATCCATGGAATAGTCCAGCTAGACTGGTAAGAAGTGAGTAGACTTTGTAAGTCTGTCAACGATTACCCAAACTAAATCATAGTTCTTTTGGGTTAGGGGAAAACCAGACACAAAATCCATAGTAATTTTGTCCCACTTCCATTATGGAATTGGGATGAGATTTAACAACTGACAAGTCAAACATTTGGACACATACTCTGTATATCCCTTATCATCCCTTGCCACCAATATTATTGTTTCCAAATCCACAGCGGTACATCTTGTTACACAGCCGTCACATTTAGGTGTCTTAGAAATTATTTAAGCGTGGAACGCTAATGTCATCAAGCATTATACTCTTTGCGAGAGTCCTGAGTCGCTCCTCCACGAAGTGGTATTCTGGTGATCCTTAAGGGTTGTTCTCGAATGTATGTTTAAAAAGTAAATTATGGGGTTGTGGTTGGTTGATTAGTGGCTGATTAAATTGACTATTTTAAAGCGGAAAGATGATTGATGGGGTTACGGGGTTTCCACTCCTGCGATCGGAGTAATTCCCACCTCTTATTCACAATCTCATCTAGGAGCCATTGATGAATGGTCTTTGACAGAAGATTTTACATTAAAAGCTCTTTTATAACGAAAAACGATCGAGCAATGATAAACACTTGTTCAAACGATTTACTCAGACTCTTAGCTTGCATTTACGATCAATCTGGCGTGTCTTAGGGACCTCGTTCACACTTTATCAAGAAGATGCCAAACTAAGGTTTATAAGATTTTATACAAGTGCTTGGCATCATACGTCAGTTGAAGTCTGAAAGAGGAATTGAGGGTTATTACCTTGATCGAGGTGAGTTTCCACCATTAGAACCCCATCATGGGAGTTTAGAACTTCATTGAAACTAGAAAGCGATTCCTATTTGATAAGAAACTACTCATAAAAGAACTTGAGAAAATCTACTTTAATTGTAAGAATTGAGAATCAAAAGAACAAAATACTGTAAGAGAAAACCGAGTTGTATGAAATAACTGAAAGATTACACGCAATTGAAATCCAAAATTTGAAGGAAAGTTAAGTATCCTACTCTACTCTATGAACTCTCACAAAACTATTAGAAAAACACTCTCTTTTTATCAAACCAAAACCCTAGGATCCAAAACTGCTCCTCTCCACCCTTCCTTTGGCTTTTATACCCTTTTACATTGTGATCTCGAATTGGTGGTCGAAGGGCCCAGACGTACCCTTACCTTTGGAACAGGTCTGCTCAAATCCGAAGTAAATATTACATGTTGGTACCGTGCGGTAAGTGTGGTGCGGTGCCACTTTGCTATTGGTGAATTTAGCGGGGAGTCTGAGTCTTAGGTTTGCATGGTCTTAGGTACCATAACCTTATTGATTTCTGCTTTGGGGTACCGGTGCGGTTTGCATGGTGCCGGTACCCTTTGCCTCTTCCAGTCTTCCTTCTCACGTAATACTTCGAAGCTTACATTGCGTGTCATCAAGCGCAATAGCATATCTGTTCTCACGGACACGAACCTATAATAATTATGCATAGAGCCAGAAAAGCACACCTGAGTCGAAAACAGAAACGATCAAAGGCACCTATTCTTCTACAAAATGTGAGCAAAATATGAAATTTGAAGAGTACTAAAATCCGATATAAATGTTGCTCTTTTGTGTATTGACACACCCCACAGCTTTGCATCTTGCTAATCCCTAGCAAGATTTAAACTAGTGACACCTACTGATTATGATTTCCAACAAAATGCGCTAGGCATAGTTAAGCTTTGAAATTTTCTCAAAAGGGCAAAAATTGAGCATAAAACTTCAACTGATCGTGTGTACAAATTTGTACGACTCAATTAAAACCCACAGTCTCAAAAATAGGCATAATAACAAACTATTACAAAACGAGATATTCATATAAGGGACAATGGAATTGAGAAAGAAGAGCTCCATGAAAGCACCAAAAATTTGGGAAATGAATGATATTGTAAAGGCAATAATTTAACATTACCAAGCAACTACTATGCATAAAAGTCAAGAGGAACAACCAACACAACTAAAATCAAAAAGGTCTTTAAGGCTTGTAACGACCATAGGCTACCTGAAATAGGAATTTATGGAACCAGAAGAAAGCGGATTATTGTGCGTGGCGTGTGAGGTCGCTGCAATTGCCAACACACCTAGTCTGGCCTCACCACATGCTACTCGACATCCTTCCCGTAAATGCATCGAAGAGAGAATCGTCCTCATTAACACGATTAAAGTCAGCTCCTCCGGAATCCTTCGAGTCGAGGAGGGGCGTCTCCAACTGCCGAGGTTCTCCTTGGTAGATATGACTCTCGAGCCTGGGGAGCCTGTGATCCTAGCTGTTTTGCTTCCCCAGTATGCACTTAAACCAACCCTTGGTGGACCGGAGTGGCATTGGGGGGGTTGGCATCACCCTAAGTTGAGACGAAGAGGCCACAGAAATAGCCAGGGATGTGAAGGCGGGTCTCGTGAATCTTACATTTCCGGCTCTTGGCCTATGTTTGGTTTGTAATGGGCCCCCGACGGAAGAATTCTCTTTCTCCCAACCACTCCTCGTCACGCAACTTCCACGGTTGTAACTAGAGTGTCGGGAATGGGATATGCCTATTACCGGTTGGGGAGCTGAAAATCCCTCCTGCGCGCACCATATAACTTGAGGCATAATCAATGATCTTCCAGTCATCACCTCATATAGAAGCGGCTGGTGCTTCCTTGCTTGGCAATTTTTCTTTACCCTTCGGTCCGATCATATTATGAATAATTTTGTTCATCAACGCATATTTAGGCTTGAGCTTCCCTAGGACGAACTCTTTGCTCATAAAACCTCATAGTAGGATGGGTGCCGCATGGCATTATGGATGGTCGGGCATCGAACTTCGATGTGGCCACGAGGGTAGGTCGGTCATGGGCGCGGGCGGACATGCGCAATCGTGAGCTGTGAGTAAGGGCTTATCTTTAATTGTTTTCCACGTCCACAGTGGTCTACAGCCGGGAATTATCACGGCCGATTTTCTCTCAAATTGGTATAAAATTCAGGCAAAGGTCGGTAGATACCCTTAATAGCAGCCTGAACAAATTGCAAGTGCATACGGAATAATAGCCGATATGATGGGTGAACAGGAAATGTGTCCTCGCACCAGCTCGCAATGAAAACCCCGCTTAGCAATCGATTGGGCCCACTTTTCCCGTTCTGAATTAGAAGGCTCGGCAAACATGGCTTCAATCTCCTCATCTTCGCTCTCCGATACTTCCTCGCTCTCAGAAGACGAATCTCTTCGCTTTCCCTTTCCCTTCTTTATGGTCTGCGAGGTGTCGACTTTCAATTTTCTTCGGCCAGCTCCATGAAGAAATTTAGGAGCCTTGCCGCGCAGTGTTCTTCGATCTTGCCATAGATATGGCAAAGAATAATCATCATGAGCGACCCAAACACAAACAATATCCCAATAGCCCATCTCCATAAGTATCGGGCTGGCCCGTTCGAATCGGATAAGCTTCCTCCACGATACCATCGGCCAAGCCTAATCCGCAGGAACCGCAACACCTGACCCGAGCCAACAAAGCCGTCCATGTGGAACACTGAAATACCACAGAAGAAAGTGCTCCTAAAGAAATGAAAGCACTTACCACAGAGGCGACAAGCGGGGGAGATCACGGGATCGGAAAAATCGGCTGGCGGGGCAGTGTGAACTCGGGTTTGCTCGTGTGAAGGAAGAGAAAAGTGGTTAGGGTTTTCTTAATGGCAGAATGGGGAGTAGGAATATGAAAGGGTTGCAAAATGGGCGGAAAAAGCCTAGATTTGGCCATGTACGCGGCGGTACGGTACCAATAAATGCGGTACGTCTGAGATAGTCAACTATACTTTTGTCTGAGTGGTGAGTGCCAGGTTAGAGTGAGTACCGATACCAGCATCCCATATAACAATATATATATATATATATATATATTTTATTTATTTTATTTTGTAAATTTGGAGCATTAGTGTCGATATATAGATATACCCTTTTGAATGCCCTCACGTCTCAGTTCCTTTGAATGCTCATTTCTCTCTGCTCATACTGCCTTGACTTTGATTTGTGTTCACGTAGCTAACAATTGTACTTCCCTCTCTTGACACCTTCACGCTTACCATGGGGATCCATTGTATTTCTTATGATCATGGTTCCTAGGGTTCGAACTGAATTGGCAACTCAAGGCTCAAGATGGGTGCAAGGGTAAAAAAATTGAGAAATGATTCCGCAAATGAAACACATAAATAATGGCCTCAAATCATTTTCCAGTTATGCATGGTGTTCCTTAGAGAATATGATGCATGTAGTTAACATGGAATGCTAAAATAATGCACAGGCGGAAGCAAAAGCAAGCAAAACAAGAGTTTGAAACAGAAAGTCTGTGGCTTGTGTAGGGAATTAGAACATAATTCGAGCGTGAGTCCTTGATATGAACAAAAATTTTATGCATGCTTGTTATTGTGTAAATGCATTGAGATTGCATGGAGTGCATATACGAAGTCATGTGGCTACAAACATCACATGTCAAGTACTATACCGAGAGTCGCCGTCGAAATATTTTTCCATCTGCCCCGAACATGTAACATGCGCATAGTTAGTTCAACCGATTATGCCACCACAGCTACTTGATAAGCATTGTCCCAAGGCACCTGAGTACCCCCACTGCAAAATGGAAGAGTTTGTCGATAAATAAACGGAGGGCAGTTGATTTAACCCCTTTAATTTATTATTATTATTATTTTTTTAAAATAAAAGCAGATGAAATAAAGAAAGCAAAAAGAAATGCAAGAAAGAAAACAAAAACTATATACAACAAGGTAGGATAGAATTTACTCTGAAGGAACATCTTGGTAGAGCGGATCTACCAGGTCCTCACTACTCTCCTAATGGTCAAAGTGCTCGAGAAATGGCTTTAAGCGTTGGCCATTGACTTTAAAGGATTTCCCATTTTGCGGATTTTCAATCTCCACTGCACCATATGGGTAGCTTCTGCTTGACAACGAAGCGGGCGGTCCGCTGAAACGAAGTTTTCACGGAAACATGTGCAAGCGAGGAAGTACATTACAACAATACCTTTGGTTGAGTTCAAAGGTCTTAGAGCAATTGTCTTATCATGGAACTGACTTGAGCCTTTCTTTGTAAATCAGGAGCTCTCATACGGTGCGCCTCGATTCATGACTGTTCATCTGCGGCGATTCTTTGTTTACTTGCCTGGGCGAATCAAAAAATTAAGAGTTTTAATGGCCCAATATGCCCCGGACTCCATTTCTCTTAGGCGGGATGACAACCTTGCCATAAACAAGCACATAGGGAGACATACCAATAATAGTTTAAAAGCAATATGGTAAGCCCAGAGCATCGGTAAGTCGAAATTTCACCGATCTTTGCGATTTGAAATTTCTTTATTTTCCAAAATGTGTTTGATCTCCCTATTAGCTAATTCGGCTTGACGTTGGTTTTGTGGGTGATATCTTTGTTGAAACTTGTGGGTGACCCCATACTTTTCAACAAATTATCGCGGATCGATTCTGAAAATGGAGCCCGCCCATCACTAATGATTGCACGAGGCACTCGAGCGAGAAAAATGTGTTCTTTTATAAATTTCAAAACAACCTTGTGGTCATTAGTTCGTTGGAATGGCCTCCACCAGCCGACACATAGTCAGCAGGACAACAAAATGTAAAAGGTACCCCTGAGAAGGGGGAAAAGGCCCCATGAAGTCTATACCCGACAATCGAAGATCTCGATGATTAAAATGGGGGTAGAGGCATCATGTTCTTTCTTATGACCCCTCTAATTGTTGGCACGAGCACAAGTTTTAAAATTCAAAGCAATCTTTAAAAAAGCGTGGGCGGTAAACGGCACCGAGATTTTATCATTATTTTCACTTGCGAAATGCCCTCCACTGTGAAGCTTAGAATGGCAAGTAGAATCCCAATTTGATCGTCATTGGGTACACACCTTCTCATCAATTGGTCTGGACAGTATTTAAACAGATATGGGTCATCAAAATAATATTTCTTAATGTCCACCAAAAATTTCCTTTTTTGTTGAGAAGTCCATTAGGATGGAATTTGACATTACCGGATAATTATTCACGTTTGCATACCATGAGCGTGAACAAGAGCAAAAAACATATTGGAAGCGTAAGCCTATGAAGCACGTGAAATGGATTCGAAACTAACGAGATAAGTGGTGGCTACCACGTTCTCAACTCCTTTTATCTTTAATAGTCGAGGCACGTGGGATCCGCCTAGTCGATCAAGGCAGTATCACCTTTAGAGTAGGTGCTTGGCCTTTGCGTGATGCTGTGAAAATGGTTACGGAGACCCTCTGATGTATGACTGGAACTTTTCTAAGGTAGGCAGTGACCAAAAACTCTTTTTCCGTAGTTGTGTAGTTTGCTTGAGCGGAATCTAGAGTCTTCTTGGCATGATAGATCTACAAAACCTTTTTATCTTCCACTTCCTCCCCAAAAGCGGCAATCACTAGCGTCACATGATCTCGAAGCGGAGTTCCAATTAGGAGATCGCATGATAGAAGGAGACACTAACATAGTTTGAGTTTATCAAAGGCGGCCTCATGACTAATGATCATCGCGAAAGGGCGTTCTTGGCAAGCGAATTGCATAAAGTAAGAACTGGCAGGAAATCTTTTATGAATCTCCTATAGAGATCAACATGTCCCCGAATGACTAATATCTCTCTAACACTTAGGAGTAGGTAAGTTGGAATCCTTCGACTTTAGCCTTATCCACCTCGATTCCTTTTTTCGATACTATGTGACCTAGGACAATCCCTTGTGTCACCATGAAGTGACACTTTTCCCAATTGAGGTTCTTCTCTTGACATCTCTTCAAAACCGTAAATTCTCGAACATCCCTCATATGAGTCTCCAAGCGAAATCATCTGAAAATTTTCAAATGATTTCCTATCATATCCTTTGAAAATCCCATCATGCACCGCTGGAAGGTTCCTGGTGCATTACATAATCCAAAGGGCATTTTCCTAAAGGCAAATGTGCCAAAGGGACAAGTGAATGTAGTTTTCTCTTGATCTTCTAAAGCTATCTCAATTTGATTGTACCCTGAGTACCCATCAAGAAAACAATAAAATTCATGCCCTGCGACTCTCTCTAACATTTGATCGACAAAAGGTAAAGGGAAGTGATCTTTCCCCAGTGCGCGTGAGCTTCCTATAATCTATGCACACCTCGACCTAGCGTGACACGAGTGGGAATTAGCTCATTATTTTCATTTACCACCGGTGACTCTAGATTTCTTAGGGAACTACTGAGTCGGTGACCACTTCTTTATGCAATGGGTAAATAACACTACGTCGGGTTTTAGAACTCTTTCTTGACCACTTCTTTCATTATTGGGTTCAGTCATCTCTGTGGTTGTCTAGAGGGTTTAACATCCTCTTCCAAATGAATCCTGTGGGTGCTTATCAAGGGGCTAATTCCCTTAATATTTGTAATTGTCCATCCTAGGGTAGTTTTGTGGATTCTCAATATCTCCAACAGCTTATGTTCTTGTTCTGACTCTAAAGATGAAGATATGATTACCGGGAAAGTTTCTTCTACCCCTAAGAATGCATATTTGAGATGTGATGGTAAAGGTTTCAACTCAAGTTTAGGTGGTCTCTCTTCTGAAGGTAATACCCTATCCTCAATTGGTGGCAATGGTTCAAATTTAGGGGCCCACCCATTCGCTTCCAATACCTCATTGTGTTCAATTATAGAGTGTAGGAACTTCGACTCAGATGTGGTCACCTCCTCGAAGCCGTGGGCTTACTAGAGCCGAAGACATGAGAGGATCATCGTATGAGACATTATCTAAGTATTTCTGCACCACAGAGTCAACCATGTTTACCTCACAAACTTCCTCCTCATCTCCCATTCCCTTGATAACATTAAAGATATTCAGTGCGGAGTCATGTTACGAATGATAATGTCATTAGTCTCCCCTACAATGTATGATGGCATTAGCGGTAGCGAATGGTCTACCAGAATCCTTTGCAGGAATGAGTTCCTTGGTTCTACAGGTTGAGTGTAAACACTACAAATCCTTGGAAAATAGAACTTATCCACTTGCACCAATACATCCTTCCGCCTTTATCCCTACAGGAATCTTCCTGCACTACGGTCGGCGTTAATTGAAGGTGATATTGGTTGGCTCTAATTCTCCTAACCTAGATCTATATATCTTGGGTAAATGACAAATTTAACACTTGCCCTAAATCCACTATAGCATGTCCTAACAAATTCCACCACTATATGGAAATAGTAGGGCTTCACAGGTCTTTGTATTTTGTGGTGGCAAGTGTTTTGAAACCAGTAGGGTGGATTATCGATCATAAATGCCTCCTTGTTGACACCTAGTTTTCTTTTCACCATGCACAAATCTTTTAGAAACTTGGCATATGACGGAATGCAGCAATAGCATACGGTAAGGAATGTTCAACCACTTGTTTAGACGACTCATAAATTCGGAATGATTGTTCACTTTCTTTGGGGCTCTCGGCTTTATGAGGGTATGGAGAGCCAGAGGGATATGGGGCCTTGTCTTGCTCACGGCTGCCGTGTAACATCTGTCCTAGGAACATGAAGGCTTGTCAGTAGCCCATCATCCATTGGTTCATTTTGAGAATCTTGTGGAGTTCCTTGGGTTGAATGGTTTTGTCCCGATTACCTTACCACGCCGAAGAGTGGTGACAACTACAATGTTCGAAGGTGCCCTTACTTTGACACGAAACTCCAACACTATTTTTGACCTTGGGGTTTGGATGGTTTGAGAAGGAGTTTTCCTTTCTTTGTTGAAAATTTCCCATAGAAGAGGTGCGCAGTGTTTGGGGATACTCACATCATTCAAAGGCGGTTAAATTCAGTGTTGGTGGTCTGTTGGGTCTGTATGAACTATGTCACAATATCCTCCAAACTTCTCTTATGTGGAGTTGATAAAGGGTGTGGTTGGATTTCACTTGGTTGTGGATGGAAACCTTGATTAGGGTTCACAGGAAATCCTTGAGGACCTAGATTCTGAAACGGAGGGGTTGGGTTTGAAAAACCTTGGTTTTGATAATTGGGGCCTTGGTTGTTTATGTGGGCCTCCCTCATTTCTCCAACTAAAATTCAGGTGCTTACCCCACCCTGGATTATACTTTTCGGAGTATGGAGAATTGAAAGGTTTCCTTTGGTAGTTAAGAGCATTAGCTTGCTCTATTTGGATTGCTCCCTTAACTTGAGGAAGGTTTGGGCGGGTTAATAGTTAGTGCGTAGGGTCTTCGCAAATGATGCATGGCTCTGGCTCTAGATCCATAGGTATAGGGGTACTTGAGGCACACTGAGTGCCTCGTTCACCTTTTCAGCTCTGTGGCTTCCAAACACCCTCGCTAAATTAGCTATTTTGCTTGTAGATCATCGTTTTTCTCTTATTTGATGATTCCTCCCACAACGTAGGTGTCTTATGCACTTTACTTGGTATCTGGAGGTATTAGTCTCCCATGTTCGAGGCATTTTACGCTATGGTGTCAAAGAATTGAATTGCCTCCCTCGCACTTTTCTCATAAAACTCTCCCTTTTATCATTTGGATGTATTGTTCATTATTCAAGGATGGCCCTTGATGAAAATATCATGGTTGTCCAACATCTAAACCATGATGAGGGATAGCATGGAGGAGGTCTGGCCTTGTCTTATACTACGTGAGTTCACGAGTTTCGGCAAAATTTTGGATTGCTCGCATGAGAGCATTGGTACGTGCGGGAGGAAAGAACTTGTTAAGGAATTCATTTCGCATGTCCTCCCAGGTAAAGATTGAATTGGGTGCAAGAGAATGAAACCAGATTTTGGCTTTTTCCTTTAGAGAGAATGGGAATAGAACCATGCAAATTATGTGGAGAGGTGATCTAGTGGAGAGAAATGCACTACAAACATCCTCAAAGTCTCTCATGAATGAATAGGGGTTCTCAGAATCGACCCCTTGATACACAGGTAGAAGGCGGATCATCTCCGACTTCATGAGGAATTGGTTAGCCTCTTCAGGTAGGCGAATACATGAGTTTGTTGTGGTTCTTTGAGGTTGAAAAATCTCTCGGAGAGTTATTTCCACATTAGGTAAAGGGGCAGGGGAACCCGATATTGATTTCGCTGAAAGTTAACATTTCCCCCTCCTACTGCTGGGGTTGCTAGGAGTGCAACACCATCTCCATGTGGTGGAGGTTCATGGAGTCCTTGTTGATTAACAGGTACCCCTTGAGGATTTTGATTAAAAAGGGGTTGCTGACTCCCGGGATGGTCCATTTGATGTGTAGGGTTCTCCTGAAACAATTGACTCACTATTAACTCTTCTGAATTTCTTGGAGGTATAATTCTTACAAGTCGACGTTGCTCGTTGCGAGCCCAAACCGACATGCACCAACCCTACTCCTTCCAAGCAAATACCCACTTAGATTCCTCCGCAACAAATTAAAACAAAGGTGAAAGCGTGCAGTTTGATACATTGCAATTACCTCACAGCTCTCTTTAGATCGAATTAGATTGCTTTCGCCACTCCCAAACCAGCGGGCAAAAATAACCATCTATTTTGTGTGCGAAATTATTCCCAATGGAACTAATGTCGTCAAACATTATACTACTGCAGGAGTCCACAGGTCATCTCCACAGGGAGTGGTATTCTAGGTGATCCTTAAGGGTTTGTTCTCGAAATGTATGTTTTAAAAATGTAAATTATGGGGTTGTGGTTGGTTGATTGAGTAAGCGATTAAATTGACTATTTTAAAACGAGAAAGATGATTGATAGGGTTACGAGGTTTCCAGAACACTATCGTCCGAGGTAATTCCCGCCTCTTATTCACAATCTCTAAGAGTCATTGATGGGTCTTTGCGGAAAGATTTTATTTAAAAAGCTCTTTTATAACGAAAAACGATCGAGCAATGATAAACACTTGTTCAAACAATTTACTCGGACTCTTGGCTTTGCATTTGGTGATCCTACTTTGCGTGTGGGGACCTCGTTCGCACGTTGTCAAAAAGATGTCAAACTAAGGTTTTATAAGATTTTTATACAAGTGCTTAGCATCATACAATCCCGTTGAAGTACAAAAGAGGAATTGAGGGTTATTACCTTGATCGAGGTAAGTTTCCACCATTAGAACCCCATCATGGGAGTTTAGAACTTCATTGAAACTAGAAAGCGATTCCTATTTGATAAGAAACTACTCATAAAAGAACTTGAAAATCTACTTTAATTGTAAATTGAGAATCAAAGAACAAAATCTTGTAAGAGAAAACCGAGTTGTATGAAATAAGCTTGAAAGATTACATAATTGAAATCCGAGAATGCGAGAAGGAAAGTTAAGTATCCTACTCTACTCTATGAACTCTCCAAAACTATGAGAAAAACACTCTCTTTTTATCAAACCAAAACCCTAGGATCCAAAACTGCTCCTCTCCACCCTTCCTTTGGCTTTTATACCCTTTTACATTGTGATCTCGAATTGGTGGTCGAATGACAAACGTACCCTTGCACTGGAATTGGAATTCTGCTCAAATCCCGCAAATATTACATGTTGGTACCGTACCCGGTAAGTGTAATTGCAGTACCACTTTGCTCTTGGTGAATTTACGCGCAGAAGTCACCGTGTCGGTTTGCATGAGTGCAGAGTACCCGCGCACTCTTCGATCTTCCTTCTCTCCGTAATACTTCCCGAAGCTTCACGATAGCAGCTGTCATCAACCACAATAGCCTATATCTGTTCTGCGGACGCAAGCCCTATAATAATTATGCATAGAACCAGCTTTGAGTCAAAAACAGAGGCGATCAAAGGCACCTATTCTTATACAAAATGTGAGCAAAATATGAGCTGAAGGTACTAAAATCCAATATAAATGTTGCTCTTTTGTGTATTCAACATTACCTTCAGGATGCATGGTGAATACGGTATTGTGTCTTTCATACATCAACTTCTTTTTCAATTCTTGGACATTCGGTACACATAATTTGCTCTTGTAATAAACGCTGTCTTATAGGAATGAGTCCAGTCTTGTCTCCATTTTTGACTAATTGTACCCTTTGTTGTAACTTGACATCATTTTTCTGAGCATCAATCATCATCTACCTCAACTCAGGTGTAGTTTTTAATTGGGCTAACAAAGCTCCATCAAATTCAAATCTCCATGTACCATGTTTCAAGGACAAACCAAAAATAATTTTTCTTCTTAAGGCATCCACCACTTCATGAGCTTTTCCTGGGTGGTAATCAACTATGCAGTCATAGTCCTTAAACAACTCTAGCCACCGATGTTGCCTCAAATTCAGTTCCTTCTGAGTTAACAGATACTTAAGACTCTTATGATCCGTAAATACTATATATTTTTCACCATATAAGTAGTGTCGCCATATCTTCATAGGGAACACTACCGCTACCAACTCCAGATCATGTGTGGGATAATTTTGTTCATGCGGTTTCAACTGTCTAGAGGCATATGCCACCACTTTCCCATCTTACATCAATACACATCTCAAACCAATCTTCGAAGCATCACTATACATGGCATATTCTCTACCCAAAGTAGGTTGAGTCAGCACTGGTGCTTCAACCAGTATTCTCTTTAACTGATCAAAAGTTGATTGACATTTGTCATCCCACTCATACTTCACTCCTTTTCGAAGTAACTTAGTGAGTGAAGAGGCTATGACAGAAAATCCCTTTATGAACCATCGATAATAGCCAGCTAAACTCAAGAAACTTCTCACTTTGTCACATGTCGAGGCGGTTTCCAACTTACAATCGCTTCAATCTTAGCAGGGTCAATTCTAATACCCTCTACAAACACAATATGACCTAGGAATGACACTTCCTTAAGCCAAAAATCACACTTACTTAACTTAGCATACAATTGTATCTCTCTCAAAGTCTCCAAAACTATTCATAAATGTTGTTCTTATTCTTGTTCAATTCTTTAGATACACAGGGATATCATCTTATGAATACCACTTCTGTTGTGGTCTAAATAAGGGTGGAATAGCCTACATCACATCCATGAATGCAACCGGTGCATTAGTCAACCCAAATGGCATTACTAAAAACTCATAATGACCATATCTAGTTCTAAAGCTTGTTTTCGGAACATCTTTCACCCGAAGTTGATAATAGCCCGATCACAAGTCTATCTTTAAAAAGACACTCGCTTATTTCAACTTATCAAAAAGATCTTCAATTCTCGGCAATGGGTATTTTTTTTCATTGTTACCTTATTTATTGGCCGATAATCGATGCACATCCGAAGAGTGCCATCTTTCTTTTTGACAAACAAAATAGGTACACCCTAGGGAGAAACACTAGGTCAAATAAATCCCTTGTCCAGGAGCTCCTGTAATTGAATTTTTAATTCCTTTAATTCCATTGGAGCCGTAATGTAAGGTGCCCTAGAGATAGGAGCCGTCCCAAGTAAAATTTCAACATACAAATCTACTTCCCTTTTAGGTGGAAGACCAGGTAGCTCTTCAGGAAACACATCCAGAAATTATTTTACCACCCGAATATTTTCCACTTTTCCTTGTCCCTGTTTAGAGTCGGCACGATGCAGGCCTCTGGCCTTTTCTAAGAAATCCAACGGGCTTGCATAGTTGAAGTTACACATTAGACAATGGGCCAAATCGATACCTTGTACTATCACGGATTATTTGGTCGGGATGTTAAGTACCCGTATTTCTTATCCGCGATCAGCTATGGCACGATGTTTAAACCAATCAATCCATCCCCCGATATCAAATCATACTCATGAAAGGCAAAGCAATTAGGTTTGTAGAGAACTTTCTATCATGAACTGTTATTAAAAATTTTATATGCTTGGTTTATATTTAACATCTATGCCCTATGGGAATTAGTCACATAGTCACATTCTAATTTGCTCACCGATGACATCTTATCAAATAAACGTTCTATGGTAAAACATAGAATGATACAATCCGTGGATCTATTAAATCCGCGCATTCTAATTAAAGAGAGAAATAATTAGCTTATAACTTCAGCATTTTGACTTCTCAGCTTACTTCAGTTAAGTATTAGGCAGAAATTGGCTTAGAACAGGGCTACTCAACGTTTTGACAGAGTGCCTCCCACTTTCTACTGCCCAAAAGATCCCAACTTCCACTTCATCATGACTGAAAGTGAATTTTATCCCTCCTTTCAAAATGAGATTTAGTGCCTCAGTATGTTATTTTGAACCTATGTTCATTTTGATGTCTGATAGTTCTTCAGTAACAATCAGCTGCAGATCAACCAAATTTTCACACATGTCCACTATTTCACAAAGATCAGATTCATATGCACCACAGTTTTTGCAAGCTATTTATGTCAAAATTACGAAACAGATCCAATGACAAAAGAATCTGAATTAAACTTAGTATCATGATCAGATGGACTAAGGAAAGAAGATAAAATTACGTAAAGGAAAAGGAGACAAAGATAGGTACCCTTAGTAGGTTTGCAAAATTCCTCTGCAGATCTCACTAAATTGGCTTCCTTCTCGCATCATGTTTCAGCAACTCCCTTGCCATTATTCATTCTGTGGCCCCGTTTCCTTCATCACTGCTGCTTTTGTCTTTGTTTTTCCTGTTTATCCTTTGTGTAAGAAGCTTTTGATTTTATTCTTTTTGTAATTTTTCAATGGGCAAGATATATCTCATAATCAGAACTAAAAAACTTTGCCTTATTGAGAGGTGAAGTGGAACTTTCATAGCTTCCCGCTCTTCTTTTTTTTCTCTTCACTTTCCTCTATTTTAGACATCTCTCCCTTTCGATTGTTAAAACACCTCCAAGATGACAAATCTTTAGATGATTTTGCCAAAACCCTTCCCTCCTTTAAAGGGAAGGTCATTGTATAGATTCTTATGGGCCGGAGGGTTCCATGTTCTTCAAATGCAGTATACTCACCCAAAATAGATACAGTTCCCTTCTAACTTTTGTGCTTGTCCCTTCTCAACCCTTGAACACTTATTATTATAAGTTTTAGGTTCAATGGATGCTGGCATGATCCATTGAGATTCATTGACAATTTCAGACCATCATTGAGCTGGTATACTCTATTTTCATCACGCACTGTAATCACGCCAAAGAGTACCCATTTTCAAAGGATAATTATTGGGCGTTAGGCTTTATACCTAAATGAAGATCCGAATTCAGAGATGACTATAGGTCACTCCCCAACGCGAAGAAACGCCACTCCTGTGTCCCCCGGCTTCAAGCCCTAGGATCCAGTTTTCCCAGATACGATACTTTCAAGCGTTGAGCCCCATTTTTACATTTTAATTATATTTTGTATTTTCAATTTAAAACCTCAAAACCTCATCATAATATAACTGAAAATCTAACCAAATTCACCATTTGGCCTTTGATACATCGAAAAAAAGAAACCATCCCAGTTCACTTTCTAGAACTAAGATATTGGTGAGTTGCTACACAGGAACCTGTGATATAAATTCTCATGACTTGGAGACCTAACAAAATTAATCGTGTACCACCTTGAGGATTCCCACCTCTAGATTCTTCTGAGCACCATAAGAGATGGTCTGGAGGCTTCTCCACATCTATAAAGCATCCCAACAACCACAAATAATTGAATGCCATTATGGTAAATGAGGCATTCTGATGTCACCTTGTCCAATTAAAGCCCCATTTTAATCTGTGTGCATCAGAGGGTCTGCCTTTCCCCTAGTAGCAGAGTTTATATACACCGATTCATCTAAGACTTCATTCTTTACCTGAGGAAGAGCCTCCTGCAAACTCTTTCTCATGATTCTTTCCACACTACTTAAGCACTTTCCTGTAAATCTCCCATAGCTATTCAACTACCTTCTGAGGAAATCTGCACCATAGCTAATTGGTATGAGCACCTTTTTTATGGATTCACGTAAACCATCCCCAACCCTGCTCACACGGTAATGCCTACACTACTCACAAGAGATTAACGAGGTGGCTTATACCTTCATATTTAGTCATGCTCATGTAATTTCTCCGCCCAACCAAGAATTACTTCCACTGACTCTTTATACACATCAAGAATATACCAATTGAAATCTATCAGCAAATCCCAAGGCATCAATCAAGTTTAATTTAGGTGACAAGTCTTCCACTAATCATATGCCTCACTTTTGCGAAAAGTAATTCAGATACGAAACCTTGTTCGTGAGGACGCTACTTCATCTAACACCCAGCTTCCTCTAGGCAAAACCCAAAACGCTTCATTCTTCTGTAAACTTTGTTTCATGAAATTCTTAGTTTGTGTCTTCATCAGTATCAATTGAGCTTTGGGGGCTATCGCTCTAAAACCTTGTTCTATCAGTAAACTACAAAGCCATGAAGTTGGTTTGGTAGAATATCATGATCACTTAATCACCCAGAAGGATAAGAGGTCATAATTGGTTCCTTGAGAACACACTTTCAATAACTTCTTCAACGCTGTCTTGGTCGTCCATCATATTCGTAAATAAGCATGATCCGAGATTAGGCTAACAGAGCTGATAAATACATATACTCTAACTCAGTGAGCCATCCCACCCTGGCCAAACCTCGGGCTTTGATACCACTTGAACCGTGACGCCCCTTCCTCCCAACCTCACACTGCTGAGGGACTTTCTACACTGTGATAGGACTTCAACCATTTTCCACATTAGTGCCCATTTTAATTCATAAATTGTTAATGACATAAAATTGTAAAAACTAACACCAGAGGGTATTTAAAAAGTTATTGTACATAAATCCCTGTCCTATTTATCATACTTCAGCAAAATTCAACTATTACAAAATTTTGTATTTACATTTCAAAACAATATCAAAACCATATATACTTGACTTAATGCTGTGTTGGTCCTGGCTGACAAGTGATGTCCTCGTAGACTCTTCAAAGACTCACACTATTAAAAACCCCGTGCGGTTTATAACTTAGTGGGAAATCAAATAACATATATGACCAGCATGCAAGGGTCCTCAAATACAGATATATAAAGAATTCGGGATATCAAATATTCATATCTCCAGAGGGAGTATACGAATTGAATGTTGGTGACTTGTTTTCTATGTCTATGTTGTTCATTATCATCACAGCACATATATATTTTTTTATTTTAATAACCGTTCTGATGCATGCATTTTCCAATGAAATGAACACTGTGAATAAACAATAAAGTACTCTGCTGTGCTACTACTCAGATATGATAACAAAGTAGAGTATGACCCAACGAGGTTTGGTAATGACTCTAACGGGGGCCATAGACCATAAGCCAGCAAGATTTGAGATTCCTGGTAGCATGCATATCTATCCAATTATTCAACATAAGAAGTAGACATTCAATTATTTATGTTTCTATTTAGTCATACTAGTATCCCCTTAACATAGGTTCTTTCACATATTTATCATGATTGTTTCACTGGACTTGCACTAATTTATGTAACATTAATGCCTAATTCACGTACATCATTCATAGTTAGGCAAACGCCATATTATAAAACCAATTCATTTCTAAATAGCATATGCAAATCCTATAGTCCATTTTTGGACCATAATCGACCTAGGAAACGAGGGCGTTTGACAAAGTGATATTTTTGCAAAATGTTCAATTTAAGGCTCAAGTTTTCCAAAGGCTCATGAATTAGGTCATTTGGACCCCTTAATTATATGGTCAGACATTCTGAACTACTTCCCGGATAGCCTAGAACAAATATGGAATTGTGTCCTACATTTGAAAATTTCTTCTTAAACAATAGAGATATAATTTGATCCATACTTCTTCAGAGAAAAGCTGTTCTCCTGTGGATGTTTAGTTTGTATATAATTTAGAATCACTTCATTTGATTAGTATAAATAGTTATGATTTAAAAATCGGAATTCATCTAGCGCCCAGGGACCGCTGAGACAAAGCTCAAGGACAGATCAATATCTTATTTTTATCAAATTCTCTAAGAATAATGAAGACTAAATTTGGTCATTACATTTCCTTATAAAGTTGTTCTCCCCAAATGTCTAATAGGCAGAAATTTGAAGCACTTCATTTGGACTAGTATAACTCCAAGATATGGTGCAAATAACATAAACTACTCCCCAGAGGGGATATAATCCAGATTTTGTCATCAGAAACTCTTTTCTGGTTCTTAGAGTAGGATTTACATCTTGGCCTCTTCCAAACATTTGTAGTTCTGGTTTTTAGGTTTCTTCTTCAACTGGAATCATCCAAATTGGAGGTCCGTAGACCATGTTATAGCCACCACAAAAACACAAGTTTTAGAAAATTTGGACAACACTTCCCCTAAAATACCTATATGTTTCTTTACACAATTTTTGGTCCTTATCAAAAGACAATTCTAACCCAAACCAAAACAAAATCAAAGCCAACTTTAAACCTAACTCAAACCAACAAAAACAAAGAGAGAGAAAATTAGGATAGTTTCCTAACTTTGATTATCTTGAAGACTTCAACCAAACTTTCTTTTTTCCTCCATTTTTCTTAATATACTGCTTGTTTCTCGCTTCCATGACGTAGACTCGTGGACTGACTTTTTTTTTTTAAAGCCAAACCTGGCACCTGCAGGGGTGGCTCACATCTTATAACACAGACCAAAATATTATGGTATATATAATCGAAATCCATTTCAAGATACATACAAATCGAACTTTTACATTTTACAAACTTATACTGCAAACTTACATGTAGTGAACCCTTACAAGTGTGTCAGTCTAAATTGGGACATGGATGTTCATCATGTCTTCTCCCTCAGACCTACACCTGACAAAACTGGCTACTTCTTTTTACGCCTTAGTGGGAAACATTTTATGCATATACACATTTAACGCATAATAATGTATAATATAAATTTCATGCATTTATATTATGGGAGTTTGAATGAGTACTTTCTTCTTATAACAGTTTACGCTTATTCGGACTCCTTAGGAGCTGCCTGCATCTTATTCTCATGCAGAACATATCATCCCATAATGCACTTTATGGTATTCTCAGACTCGTAGGTTGCGTAATCCTATAATTTATACGGACTTATGTTTATCTGTGGACTCTGTAGAGTTGCCGTAATCAACTTATACTTATTCCCACGAATATTAATCCTCAGATTTCCGATCTATACGGAGCTTATTCTCAGATTTCAGATACGTAAGCACCTGTAGGTACTATAGAACATTTTGTCATACAAAAGTAATTTAGGTCACAGGATGACTTTATACAAGATATAGTTCGCAGTGCATTCAAGACTTATGCTTATCTTACTTGACACGTGATACCAGAGGTAATATGATACAAGAGGCCCATAGGTGCCTATCAATGATTTATACTTAATCTACCAATACTTGGTACTCATAGGGTAATGCATCAAGCTTTTAGCATGTGACATGTGACTTATTGATAATGTAGAGTGCACTGAGGTAGCCGCTGAATCATTCAATGCAGGAGGTACCTGGGAGGTACTGCAGACTTATTCACACCGAACTCAGAGTCGATGAGTACCCAGAGGCCACGTAATACATCGACATTTGATGTGACTTAATCTGTATCGAGGTCCAGTAAGATTGCTGTAATTGGGACGACACAAGACAATCTGACCAATGCAGCATACCACAGGTATCATGAATGTGACTGATAAGGTGATACACCTATTCGACATGGACTTATCAGATATTGTGAGGGCCCAGGGAAATACGTGATTCATGTTATGCAGATGAACTATCGGGATGGTTAAGAGTACCCAGAGGTACAATGCGCAACGGGATCGTGACATGAATGTGACTGTTCGATACATGAGTACCAGAGGCGCTCATGTGACTTATTCAAATACAGGAGTACCCTTGTAGGTGATTTCGCCTTAACTTTATCGATCGGGACTTATTCGGGTGATGAGTACCCATAGGTACTACGTAACTACAACCGTAGAAAGAATGCAATGTAACTTAATTAAATAATATGAAGACTATGAGTGATTTTGATTTTCTTTCAGATACAGAGCACCTGAGGGTACTACTTGACCCTGATTCAAATACAGATACCCGTAGGTAATTACGTGTGAGCTTATATTAAATACAAGAGTACCCGTGAGGGTACTTACAACCTTATTCAGAGATGTGAGTACCCGTGAGGGTACTGGCTGGAATGCATGCAGGCACATTCAGATCTTTGGTCTAATGTTCAATATATGTCCTGTCGACTCACCTAGACCAATTATAAGAATGAGTAGATGACAATAAGATCCAAGGTACGACATAGACTGGGGTGCCATAGCACAAGAGTACCGCTAAGTGGTCAACAGGAGTGCCGTAGTACCAATCAGAGTACCGCTATTTAACTGAGCGAGCACTCACACCAGGACGCCCACCATTCATTCTTGGTCCCAGGTAGCCATATGATCATATGTCTTCATATATTCTTGTTCCTCTATAAATCATCTTTACTCAGAAATTGAATCACTCCAATCTATCCTCCAACTGCTATGGCATTTTCATGCCAATCAGTCGATTTAATTACTTTTACTGAGGGACAGATTGAATTACCATTTTCCGAGGTCTTAATCATATTTTTGGACACTAGTCCTTGTACTTATTTAAAGTTTCAAGATATTATGGGGTTCTACCCAACTGAATCAATCTAATTCGAGCACTGAACTCAAGACATTACGTCTAAACAACTCAAACCACGCCATGATCAACTCCATGCAGGAAATGGCCTAAAGCACACCCCCACTTTTGATGATTTTTCTGACCACGAGTCAGAATTTGTGAGATACCTCTCCAAAAGCCTGGTTCCTCCAGTTCACGACAGCCACTTAATAAAATCCACTGCTAAATCGATAAGAATGAGTGCACACGCAAACACAAACCTACAACCCAAATCAGACAGGTCCCACTAGAGGACTTTGGAAGTTCCACCCAGAGACTGGCCAAAAACGACTAACTGAGTTCCACCGCAGGACCAAGTTCTAAATTGTAGGGAGACACCTTAATGTCCGTACGTGCTTTCTCATGATTTTTCCACACTTGCATCCAAGGATCACCACTTCTTCACAACACACATCAAATTCATTCCACTCTCACTGGAATCTCTTTTATACCAACCATCTTCACTTTATATCACCTTCAAAATCATCACATTTCTTCCAAATCCCTTATAATATGGCTAAACTCCATGTACACAACCAAACATGATGTTGAAGAATGGTTCAAAACCCAACTCAAATACTCTGGTTCAACTGAATCCATCCTAAAGGAGAGGATTCTATGATTATTCTGTACACTTAAGCCTAGACAACCTTACTTTCCACACCCTTTAATAAGATGAAACCTCAGGAAACCCAGGTTTGACATAAAATAATCATCCTACAAACCCGAAAGATATGCCAAATCTCATGGAAATCAAAATCGCGTTATTTTCATACCAAAATCAAGTTCCATACCTTTACTTTGCTTGACTCCCTCCATCTTCTTCTTCTTCTTCCTCTTCTTCCTTTCTCCCATCCACTTCCCAAACGATCAATCACTTTAAAATCCAGATTTTGTTAAGGCCTGTTTACTAATAAACCCATTTTGGGTTATCTACACTGCAATACTTTAACCCAACTAATGGCTATTTATTTCAATCTTTTCATTGTATTTTATTCATCTCTGTGACTCATATGCTAACAATCTCCATTTATTTCTTCTCACTAAATCTTTTCATACATATACATTGTGACTTTAAGGTTTCTCCCTTTGACCAGTATTACAAATCTGTTCCTTAAGTTTTGTAATCCTCCGCGCCTTCTCGTTTCCTGGGCCAGCATTCACCCATTTAAATGTACTAATTATATTTACAAAATACCCAACATGTCAGAAATAACTGGCAGGATATATTTCTAAAAAACTGCTATATGTGATAATTATAATTTCATAGATATGTTAGTAAACCAAAAGTTTCGCCTTCTTCTTCTCTTCCTCAAACTCAGAGTCTTAACTCCGCTTTTTAGTTAAAAAAGAGAAATCCCCAATTCAAGACAAGTTTGTTATTCATGGGATTCTTTGGCCACTCTTCCATTTTTGCATTTTAGTCTTTCATGTTTATTTTATTTGAAATCATTTAATATTATTCCACCATATTATAATCTTTATTTTAATGTCTTTTGAGTCCTTAATTTTACAATTTACAATTATCTTAGATTTCTTAAAAATCTCTGCTATGTTCTTTTCTATTAACATCGTACCTTCTTAAAATACAAATTTAACTTTTATTATACCCTAAACACGCCATAAAACTACTGCGATAATTCGCATGCCACTGACCATAAAGAAAAGCCGCCTGCGACATCGATGCCCTCCAAGACACAACCCACTACAAGATAAAATATAATACGATGCACTTTCCTGAGTCCGCACCGTTCATCATCGAATAGCCACAATTTCCAAGAATCACAACGATCTGCACGTCAGCATGAAGTCTTCAAATTTTATGTAGTGACACACTTTTACAACCTCATGGTCGATCTCGGATTACTTCGACACTGGTTTAACACTCCAACAACAGAGCCACGCCGGTATAATGCAAACTTGTTCGGCACACGGTATCAATGGGCGAGATACTGAGGTCTCTCATCTTTTCCTGGCCACATCAGCTCTCTGAGTGCAGACATCTAAAATCTAAAACCCACACTTTATTATGGATTTGATCACTTAATTAATTTCATCATCTAAAAACTGGTCAAGATTTTATATTGATAGATAGTGGCCTCTCGGTGACAAACCCAAAACTTATTCAGAACTTTCTTTATGACTTTTATATCATCATTAGTATACAAGATGCCTGGATCAAAAAGTTGTCCTAGACTAGCAAACAATTAAAATGAAATTTTGTATATTTAAAAATAAAGTTTTTTAGTTCATTATATAAAGACAACAATTTTAAAATTTCAGCATTTAAACAGTATTTTTAACTTTTTTATTTTAATCTTGTATTTAAACTCTACTTTGCTTGTTTGTTTGTTTAATTATTACAGCAGAAATTTACTTGGATGGAACTCAGCAAATCACTTTACTCGTTTTCTGATTAGAACTATGAGTTTTTAATTGACATCGCAACCGTTTGATCAGCCAGACGTTGTTTCGCAGCGACGCGGGCCCATTCAAACAGTTACTTCACTCCAGCAAAACCACATCCAAATACAACAGTCTCCTGAACGTCATCGCTCAGTTCTCACCGAGAACGACGTCGTTTCCACTATAAAAACGTGTCGTTTGATGAAAGACTCAGTCCGGCCACACTGAACGGTGGTAAAGAAAAACACGACGTTTTGAGTGAATCGGAAATTGAACCCTCTGGCGTCCACACGCTGAGAGCCGGTGAACTCGTGTCTTTCCATGAAGGGAACGTCAGTCAGTCTCCACCACGACTGCATGTCCTAAACGACGGTCTCACAACGACGTCGTCACTCAGTCGCACTGACTCAGCTGATATTTCTGCATCCCATTCTCATCTCTCTCCCCATGATCGCCTTGAAAGCTTCGAGCTTCGCCACCCTGCAATTTACGTTCAACAGGAACCCTGAATTTCATAAGTGCTTCTCCATGAATTCTTGGAAATCGCATTTTTGTTCAATTGATTACCCAAAATGGAAACTGAACCCATTCTACAAGAATAACAAATCATAGTGATAGTGAAAGGGAAGGAAAAGAAAAAGTTTATATATGGTAATGATGATGATGATGATGATGATGATGATGATGAAGACAGAAGTAGCAGGCGAGAGAAAGGCATTGCGAAATGAGGAGACGTGAGAGAGTGCAGAATCAAGGCTGAAATATCAGAATGCCATATCAATCCGTTTGGGATGCCTCACTATTTATGAGACTAGCTGATTTCATTCCGAATCTCGTTAGCATGGTATACTCCAAACTGCAATTTTAATTCATTTTTTCTGTTCGTGCCATTATGAGTAAAGCAAAAAGAAATGATCAATCTACGCTGCCATTTTCATTTAAACTAAAGATGAAAAACTTTTTTTTTTTTTTTTGCCTTGTTTTAGTGGTGGAAAGCGGAGGAAAATGTTATCTCTGTTTCAAATATCGTTCATTCATTTTTGTTGTTGTTACAGTGGCTTTTCTGTAAAGGAAAGGAAATTAAGAAAACTAGTTGGGCGATTTGAATAGAAAGATCTATGTTTATCATTACAGTCTTTTGTGGGATTTGAGATAATGCTTTGTTAATTTTGTGGGAGCAGTTATTAGGTTGTCACAAATTTGACACTCACTCTGAAGCAGCACACTGCTGATCTAAATTCTAGTTGTATGATGATATCTTATATTAGTTAATTACTTTCAATGCTGCTGGAATTTTCTCCAAGTAAACAGAAAAATTTTGTCTTTCTTTATTGTTATCACTATGAAGTTTTAGCATTAATCATTTATAAGAATGTGACATTGTGGAAGAATCAGAGCTTTTAAATATGTCAATGGATAAAAGAACCTGGTTATGGTTTTGCATTTTGTTATCCACTTTGCAGCCAATTTGCAGGCCCCGTCATATTGTATTGTTCATATTAGTGGGCTTTTGTTATGACCCTTTTACTCTGTTCTACAAAACGTAGCATGTGATTGTTATCATAATTTTGACTGAATTTCACATCATTTGAATGTCAGCGGGAGAATACCTTGTCCACATCCTGGAAGAATATGGCTAGAACAGAGGGGCTTGGTAACGCAGCACTATTATTGAACATTGAGTCTGTGTTATCTCTTGGATTTGCAAGAAGTCACCCATGCAGTAAGCATATCTTAAAACTAAAATGTCTGTGTGCACATATTAAGTACAATGTAGTTGAAGTTTGGTAACAAAGGAAATCTTTCCAGACATCTATGTAGAATTTTAGGCAAACAAGATTCATTTCTATGGAAAACAGACACTACTATGACATTTTACTCCATGATTTGGCTGATTGATGGTATGAGCTGCCTTATAAGTAGAACCAAAACCTATATACCCCTCCTTCCTTCCACCAGATAATATACATTTTATACCAGTGTCTTAGAACCTTGTCATGTGTAAAGTTTCATCAAATAATTGCACTGTTTTTGGATCGGCAGGTGAATCTATGTTGGAAAGTTTAGCTAGCTATTTGGAAATTGTAATTATGATAACCTAACGGTTGGGGCCATTTGCTCTATAACACCTTTTATATATCAAAACTCTTTTCTTATTTTTGATGGTCTCAGAATCTAATTTTTAAATTGAGGTTTTTGATATTTTGCAGAGAGTTTGTGAATAATTGCTCCTGTTAATTCACTAAGCTGGGCATCACTGAGTAAAATTATCATGTTGTCCGCGTAAGATGCAAGACATCCAGAACTTGTTAATAGATGAGCAATGGACAAAATCACCTAATTTGTGTATAAGTAAAGCTTTTCATTATTGTTTAAAAATAAGTCCTGTTGTGTGTAATCTTTAGGCATCAAATTCAGAGGAGTACATTAAAAACTGAATCTGAGAGTGAATGCTGTGTGAAAGAAAAGACTTATATACTATTTTTTGAACTTTTAACATTAGAGCACCAAAAAGTCCAATTTTTAAAGAAGTGACTTTTAGACCAAATACTTGCTGATAAATAGGTATGAACAGTGTTTGGAATGTACATCAGATATGAAAGGAAACACCATGGAAATAGACTAAATGTCATTTGATCTTCTATTTCTCGAGTTTATTTTCTTCTTACTTCTTAACAATTTTTACTTCACTAAAGTGTCTTAAAAACACACTTATGGTTCAGGCTTACCAGTCGCGAGTCGCCCGCTTTTCTATGTTGATGGGGACTCTAAGAAGTTTGAAGGCAATGGTCCTTAAAATCGAAAGAGGCATAAATTCAATAAAATGGTTGGAAATAAAACACCACATATATGTTGTAGATGCCATCCTCTATCACTCTTTCTTTCTGTTCTCAAATTTTGGTTTATATAGATTTCATTTTTCTTCACTACGTCAAATTCACAAATGTTATACATGTGCTTTCCTTCAGAAGTCTTCTGCACACTATTTATTAGACGACTAAACATGGTTATTTTCTAACTAAATTGAATGGGTTATAGGATAAATTTAAGTTTCTTAACCGAGTGGCAGAGAGATTCAATCTTCTTTTCTTTGCAGTAATAACATTTGGTTCATATGTTCTTGTTTGTCTTAAAATATGCTTGTTATCATTGCTCTCAAAAGTTTCGATCACAAAGACAAGTTGGATAAAAGCTTACTTCCTGTTTGTTAAAATAAAAGCTTCTTATGTTTATTTGATTTGTTTCCTACCACTTCATGCTAGCAAACCGTGTGTCACAAGGGGGAAATAAAAGCAAGAACCTCCTGAAAAGCACTAAAACATAGAGTCAATGGGTTCCTGCAAGCCAACATCATTAGATCCTCTTTTGTTGACAATGACATATCTCAGTACTAAAAGCCTCCAACTAATGGGGTTCCCAAGAAAAGTGAAACAAACAACCATCTATAGACCTTTTGGAATCAAGGTCTTTTTGCATATTCTAAATCAACATATCCAACTTTAAGTTGTCCTTTCTCTATAAACAAAATTTCTGAACCATGGGTACCTACGAGGTACATAAGAACCCATTTTACAACATTCTAATGCCCTTTTAGGATTCATCATATACCCACTAACTACACTTACTTGATGTCTAATATTAGGCGTAGTATAAATCCTTATATACGTTAAATGGACGAAAACATTAGAGTAAGAAATTTTTGACATAGAATCCACTGCATCTTTTGTACTAGGACATAATTGAGATGATAATCTAAAATATATGGCAATAGAGGTATTCAAATGTTTGGCTTCACTTATATTAAATCTGTACAATAACTGACCAACATATTGATAAGCCCCAAGTCTATATAGCTTATACAAGGAAGAAAAAGGGGAAGACTACTACCCCAGGTGACAAGTAATGAGACTAGATTTCCAGGTGATATCAAAGATTATTGTCGGTGGTTCTTTATAATCTTGTTGAGCGTTTTTCGGGTTGTTTTCCTGGGTGATTGTGCTAGGGTCGCATGGTCTTTTGTGGCTTCTAGAATTCCTCCTGCTAGTTAGTTAGTCAGGCCATGGCTGTGGTCGGGGAGCAGCCATGGTTGTCAGGCTCCAAGCCGTAGAGGCTTTATAAGTGTGTGATTTTTTTTTTTCGAGGAGAATTGCTTATGAAAGGAAAGAAGGGTCTCGAGGACTCATCACAGACGAGCACGACCTTCCGGGTTCATGGTGACTCGAGAAGACATGGTTTGAAGTAGACAAGGGATAAATGTTGCACACAAGGTTTTGACAAGAATTAGATGGGTTACAGTCCTCAATCCAATAATTAAATCCAGAAGAAATCAAGGAGGGGATAACCAAGATTTCTCACCTTGAACGATCGATCGAGGCTTTAGGACGAATGTGGAATCAAGATAAAAATGTTGTTGATGGATGGTAAGCCGTACACGACATCATCCTCACAAAGAAGGATTTTAGCTTCATCACGAACCAGGTCACTACACCTATGGGCAGGATCGGGGAGGGAAAGCCCCATGGGAACCTCAACCCCCAACAACAAGGGTGGAGAATATGCCGAGACGATCAGAACTTCCTGTTTTTGAAGGGAGCGACTCGACTCGCTGATTTTGTGTGGTCGAGCTTATTTCTGAGTTCAATGGCTTGTAATGAAAGACTCAGAGCTGCCTTGGTGTGTATGGAAGGAGAGGCCCTCGCTTGGTACATATGGGCAGAGGGGCAACACCCTTTTCGTGGATGGGAAGAATTTAAGGAGCTGTTATTGCTCCGATTCCAATCAAGCTAAGAGGGTAATCTCCATGAGCAACTGATGTCACTCCTTCAAACATCCCTTCCTGTGCGTGAGTATTGACGCGCTCGACTACACATTCCATTCTTCCAAGGGCTTCCCACATCGATTACGCGCTTCCGACTGAGATCTGGGCCGGAGTCTACAATTGGAACCATGGGGCTATTGGGAGATGAGGCAGCACAAAAGATAGAGGATAAGCAATGGCCTTGAGGCCTTATCACGTTAGTGAAAATACCACATTGCACAAAACCCCTTTGTCAACCTACTGGTCACCATTGCATGTGCCTAATGCCCCAGCTGTCCCTTGAGCAGTGCGCCTGCTGCCACCAACTGCTACAACCAATAACTCTCCCACCCATCAATTCCCACCACCCCACCCACCGCCCCTCTCCACTACCTCGGTAACTACAGCCCTATCCCACCCATCTCCCCCACCCTTTCGAAGACTATCGGAGCAGTGGAGATGCAACACGATGAAAGGGGTTTGTGCTTCACGCACTGGAAGCTTCCTGCCAACATCACACAAGCAAAAACATTACAGTTATGGTCATGGATGTAGTTGGTTAAGAAGAGGCATAGATATTTCAAATCTGGAATCCGATCCAAAATGAAGAAGAGATAATGATGGACTCCAAGATCATGACACTTTGTGTCCCTCCTTGCGGGGTTTGAAATTCCTCACACAAATTATGAAGGTCTGTATCGGATTGACTTCCCCGAAGGTCATTGTACTCATTAACTTCTGAGCCTCCCACAATTTCATCACTAAAAACCTAGTCTCCTGAAGCTCACTCGATGCACTCTACGAGGAACGGTGGTTCGGGATGGGCAATGGTGACGTAAATTTAGAACTTCCCAGGTGTGAAGTGAGGGCTCACTTAGAGCCTGCAGAGAGATGGCTGTGATTGCGCTTTTTCCTCTAAAGTTGGGTACATCTGACGTCATTTTAGGTTTTCAATGGCTTGCTACTTTAGGTGATTCAATGATGAATTGGGGAAATCTTTGCTTGCAATTTATTTCTAATGGGCTTAAGGTCCAGATACAGGGAGACCTGACTCTGTCTAGATCACAAGTTTCCCTCAACAATCTGGTGCGCACACTGAAACAAGAGGGCTAGGGCATATTGTTAGAGTTGCAACCTGGCGTGAGCGATGCCGATCACACCTCAACCACAACCCAAACCCTGTCATCTTCCATGAGCAACTGTTGTTTGATTATCAAGACATTTTCAAATACCACTGTGTCTTCCTTCCCGATCTAAGGAGACCTATCTCAGACCCAGAATCACCAATCTCACGCACCCTTACAAATGATCTCAAATTTCAAAAAATGAGATCGAGAACCGTAGTTAATTGTTGCAAGCTGGATTATTTAATCCATCACAAGCCCTTACTTCCAGCCCAAAGTACGCTTAGTGAAGAAAAAGATAGAAGCTGAGATTTTGTAAGACTATCGAGCTCTAACGCTTGCTATAGTCGTGAGATAAATCTCTCATCCTCTGGGCGATGAAGAGCTTCTTGATAAACTCCACTGTGGCAAGAATATTCAAGAAGATTGACTTAAAATCCGATACCACCAAATTGCAACTGATCGCAGATAAAACAAAACAGTCGTCTTAAGACTTACCATTATGAATTTCTAAGGATGTCGCTCGCCTCACCAACACTTCATGATTCTTCAATCCTTTATGAATTATTAAGTTTTTAGAACACCTTCACTGCTTTGTTTAGTTTTTATTTTTTTATTTTTGCGATATATTGGTATACAAAGGTTTCCAAACTTTTCAATTTTACTATATCTTTAGAAAAGTTCTGATTCTCTAGGACCACAGCTATATAATGCCAAGAAGTGCTACCAACCAAGAATTGAATATTTAGTAAGAGCTATTCATGAAGAGGGAGTCTCGCCGATCTCTAACATCAAAGTGCCATAGCGCATTGGCTCCCTCCTACATCCCTCAAGGCTTGCGAGATTTTGTCTCACTAGCTATTATCGTCGCTTTTGTAGCCAATTATGGTAAATAGCTTGGCCTTAACTCCAACAAACAAAGGGATGCCTTCTCCTGGATCGACAAAAGCTACTGAAGCCTCCAAAACTCGAAGGAGGCCATGGTTACTCTACCTATATCGACTTCCGACTTTCAAGACTTCTGTGATAGAAAACCAATGCTTTAGAGTAGGGGTTGGGGTGCGCTTGATGCAGGAGGAGAGGCCTCTTGTTTATTTCAGCCATGCCTTTAGTCCACAAGCCCCAAGCAAATCAAGATATGAAAGAGAACTAATGGCCATGGTTTTCAAATTTTAGAGAAAGTGGCGACCTTAATTTTTAAAAAGATTTGAGGTAGTGCTCTGACTGTGCTGAGCCTCAAATACCTCCTGGAGCAAAGAGAAGCCGAGGAGGAACACCATATGGTTACCAAGCTTCACCACAACTTTGATATCTTCAAGATGTCAGTGGAAAGAGAACACAGTAGCTGATGCCCTTTCTGTACTACTCCGCTGAAAGACCCCAGCCACTATTTCCCTACATGGATTCGAAAGCAATTAGAAGAACAGTTGGCAACAACCCATTCTTAGCAAACATCATCAAAGTAATCACCACCAACCCTATCGCTTACCCACATTCTTTCAAGATTGGAACTACCTTACGCTATAAGGGACAAGTGGTTCTACTTGCTACCTCAAACCTTAGTTCAGCCTACTGGCTGTGAATTCCAACACTACTGTACCCCCATGGGTGGCCATGGAGGGGTCTGGTCGCACCTACAACCAACATTCATCTCACCATGGGCATCAAGAAGGATGTTCAAAGTATGGTTTCCAGCCAGGGGGTATGTCACACAAGGCCAACTCTACTTCCCTAACAGATTCTCTACAACCCCTACCATCCCTCACTCAAGCATGGGAGACATCTCCATGATCACTGAATGACTACCTAAATCACGCAGGTCGCGGACACCCATCTTGGTGGCTGTGACAGATCAGTCCCAAATATGCCTATTTCCATCCGCTGTCCATCCCTTCTCAAATCATATGCGCAGTATCTTTCGTAGATTATAGCCCATGGATTCCCGAGTATAGTGTCTAATCGAGATGAAGTTTGAGTTTTTTGGCCTTCGAATTGTTCGTAGCGTCATCGGATCCCATCTAGCGCAGCTTTGCACTTACCACCACCCCTAAATGTATGGCAAACCGAGGTGGTTAATCGATGTGTTGAAACTTATCGTCGCTGTTTTTCAGCGGATAAACCTTCCCTACTGGTCCAATGGTCACTTGGGCCGATCACATAACTATAATACATCTTCCATATAGTCACAGTGACCCCTTTAAAGAGATGGCCGTGGGACCCACTGATTCGCTTTGAATGGGATTCCACCGCCAACCATGAAGTGGAGTCTCTCTTACCTAACGTGACGCCCATCCCGTTGAGCTCAAGGCCCATCTCCACCGGCCCAACAAAAACAAGCAGTGACTGATTCGCGCAAGGAGGTCCAATGGTTCATAGGATCGTGGCGTTAAACTACACACCCACTCCACAAAAACAGACGCTAAAACAACCTCGGAGAGAGTTAACGAGAAGTTGGCACCCATTTATACCTATTCTAAAATTATACAGAAATGGGACCAAAGTGACCTACAAATTGAGATTTTGATTCAAATTTCGCCTATCCGCTTTTCCATGTTTCGCAAAGGCAGAGGGGTCCTGAAATGCTTCACCATCCATTCCTCTCCATTCTGATTCATATATGAGAACTTTATGAACTAGTCACGCCCTTGGTCTCTCAGCCCCTCTCACACCCCCTGAGATTTTGACAAAGTAGTTCTTATTCATCGCATGATTCCCAGCCTATGAGGACCATGAAACCTTGTGCATCCACTTCCGCTTTCCTCATTTTAACCTTGAGGACAAGGTTGTCAAGAAAGCATGAGTGCAATGATAAGCCCCAAGTCTATAAAACTTATGCAAGGAAGAAAAAAGGGAAGACTGCAACCCCAAGTGACAAGTAATGAGACTAGATTTCCAGGTGATATCAAGCATTGTTGTCGTTAGCTTTTCGAGGTGTACTTGTCGAGTGTTTTTCTCGCGATTGTGCCAGTAATAATATGGCCTTTGTGGCTTTCTAGAAGCCCTAATAGTTTGTTAGTCAGGGCCGTTATCAGTCGGGGAGCAAACAAAGGTTGCTTGTGCTCCAAGCCAAGAGGCTTTATAAGTGTGTAATTCTTTTCGGGGAGAATTGCTGGCTCAGTGGAAAAGATACCCAAGGACTCATCACACATGATCTTTAGAGACATGCACAAATTTTCAGCTTCTTTATTGATGTAGTTCAATCTGATGAATTTTCTTGGCAGCCCCATGAATTCATGTATTGAACTCATTACTCAAGTTATAGTTCAATTTTAGAATTTCTTTACTTGACAAAATTAATATAAGGATCAAACTCATAGAATAAGTAATGGGATCCATCATTAATCGCCTAAGATAACACATACAATAGTTGCGCTTGCAATACAAATTCTTGAGAGAAAAATCTAAAATGTTATATGCTTATACTGGAGGGCACTTAATTTAATTTTATACAGAGACCTTTCAATCTAATATCGATCTTTTATTTCTTAGTTCCAAAATTTTTATTATGCTTTCACACATGCTTTATCCTCTAATTTTCATTAGGCCATTTTCACATCTAGTTTCTTTAACTCCACGTCTAATATCACAACAATAACTTGAATTCATGTTTCATGACAATAGGAGAAACACTTCATCAGAGTCCATTTTTCTTTCCCACTAAGCCCTATACCTTTCTCCTTGTCCTTTATCCTTTTTTGAACAACTTCATTTTCCCTACATATCCATTGACATCCAAATGCTTAATTTTTTCGCAATTTATTAATTCTAAGGTTTTATACTTTTGTGATGATTGCATCTCCTCTAACATAACATCTAGACACTAATCCTAAAACAATATGGAATCTCACTTTTGAGTCTTAGCCTCTGCATTCATAAGTTATTTTTTCTTTTTTCCCATAAAATAATGGATCTTTACTTCTCTTAAATAATACAAAAGAAACCATGTTTTTGATACTATAACTTATTGGAGCTTTATGTGAATGTCTTGGTCTGTTTCAATGATTCACCTTTGGTAGGCATTTCTTATTTCGTTTTTCCTATCAAACAAATGGACCTCTACTTCTATAAATAATACAAATGAAACTATGTTTTCAACCACACCTTATCAACAGTCTACAAGTGCTCTTCTATTAGAGTCATGAAATATAATTAATGGATTGCTTGAGATATTTCCATTCTTTGATGTTCATGGTTTGTGGGTCTTGCGTGAATTACCAAAAATTCATGTCTTGTGGTGCCAAACTCCAATTGGTTTTGGTGTTTTGTGTGAAAAAGAGTGCGAGATCTAGGTTTTCTCTGGGAATTTTTTGTGTTTCTGATTTCTAGAATTTTTCCTTGGACTTGATCTCCATCCTTAGGCTTCTTAATGAATAGTATCGCCGATAAAAAGGCAAATAGTAGTGCCCAAGTGGTTCCGTGATGTTCAAAATCAAGGCATCATGTTAATGTATCTAATTATTTGATCGGAGTAAGACAGCTTCGCTTTCTACCTAAGCATAGATATGGATAATCATCTCACGAGGACCTCCTAAACTCGATGATTCAAAAACAATAGTGGATGCTAAGGATGCTTTGGTTTCTTATATCTGGCAATTCCATTAACTATGTGAGTGTAATTGGTTTAATTAATCAATGTGAATTTGTTAAGGAGCTAATGGATTATTTATCAAGGAATATCACTTGTATATTCAATGAATAGGTGAAGAGTCAGAGAAGACAACCAAGAAGAGAATTGAGGAAAGAATTCCCCTCAGGTGTTTTTCATTGAATTAACATGTGCATATATACAAGAGGGATAGTCTATATTTCCTAACTGCTAAGGCAAACTTTTACATAAAGATTCCTTAACAGTTACAACCTATATGTTACGCTTTCAACTAGTTGGCAACTTCATGAGTATGTTAACATCTCTCAAGTCGAGCATATGTCAATCATGCTCAACTTGTTACATAAATAGCAAACCCGGTCCCCACTTAGAGCCTTTGTGAAAATATCACCCAACTGTTCTCCCGTCTTTACATATCTTGTAGAAATCAAATTGAGTTGTATTTTCTCACGAACGGTTAATAAATCAATCTCTAATACGCTTAGCGTCTGCTCATGGAATATGTGGATTCGTAAAATATGAAGGATACCGTTATCACACTAAAGTTTTGGTTGACCACAGCCTTAATGCCGATTTCCATCAAGAGTTGATGTGCTCTACATGATTTTTACTAACACGCATCTGCCATTACTCTATATTCTCGACTGCAATTGAAACGTGAAACAACCCCTTGCTTTAGCCTTCCATGCGAGATTTAGATTTCACCAACAAAATACAAGAACTGATGTGGATCACCTATCTTCCTTCGACTCACCTAATCAAAGATCTGCAAGCATTCAACCCTATCAGCCCATGATTACTATATGAATACCTTGTCCCTGAGTCTTTCAAGAACATGTACGTTCAAGCCGCTTCAATTGTCAACACGTAAGATACGGATTGACTTGGCAACATCGATCGAGCGCTGCGAATATCGTGATGCCATGTGGCGGTAGTTTACTTTCAACTAGTCTTCTATATCTCTCAGATCCCTTAAATAAATCTCACATTTCTAGTAAGGTGTACGCCCGGGTTATAGGGGGTACCACATGGTTGGCCCTAATTTTCCAGCCTTTAGACATAATAAATCAAGTAATATATTTCCCTTTGAGAGCGTAGAAGATTCTATGTTTAATTCGCATAACTTCAACACCCAAGAATATCTAAGATCCCCAGTCCTTTTGTATGAAACCGGCTGCAAAGGTATGACTCATGGGCTGAGACTAGAGTCACTCTCATGATAACAATATCAAATTCACATACACCACCAAATAAATGATAATTAACCTGAGCTTCGGGTGGCAGATGGAATGGCCAAATTCTACTCTTTCCGGCAGTTTAACTCTCAACCCATTGGTCAATTTACTCAACCAAGCACTCGGACTCTCGTCTAAGCCATATAACGACTCTATGACAAACCTTCCCAATCTCTCCTTGAGCAAATGTTCCCCGAGGCTGCTCCATATACTCTTAAGATCGCCATGAAGAAAGGCGTTTTAATATCAAGCTGGAGCGAAGATCCAACACAGTGCAGCCGGAAATAAAAAGTCAAAACAAGATGCCATCTTAGCAACTTAAAAAGGTATTTAATAGTCCACACCATAGGTCTGTGCATCTCTTTAGCCATGCAAGTCGTGCTAATCTGTAACTGAACTATCCAGATTAACCCTTTGACTTGAAAGACCCAATCTATATCCAAATCCGCTTTCTTCCTAAAGATGAAAATGTTTCCAAAGATTATTCCCATTCTCGAGATATAGATGAGTCTCTCCAGATATAGATGAAATCTTTCTTTCTCGTTTTACCTTATGGGTGGTTATAACGCAGATGATAATTCAAATTGGGTGGAGCTGGGCTTGATGGGGCTTCTAGTAGAGAGTGTGTTCCAGGCTCCATACTTCTGGTAAATTGTCGAGCTTGGTGCTCTTTTTTCACATCAGAGATGATACACCGCTTTTTAATGATCAAAAAAAAAAGTACATTCTATCCAAACATCCATCTATCATGTGCAGACTACGCCAACCAAGTATAAGGCTTTAAAAGTGTTAGGGCAACCAAATAGAGTCCAAATAAGCAATAAAAGCAACATGACTAGAGGATAACCGTAAGAGTGCAAATGAGGAAATTGATGAACACAATCGACGCCTACCTTTAATGGCAGTTAATAGAGATTATCATCGTGAACTGGATTTGATGTTATAAGAAGCAAATGCAAGGAGGACCAGATGACTGGGTGGTTCTCAAAGCACTCAAGTGTAGACCCGAGGGAGGAAAGCCTTTACTAGAGCAGAAATGTGAGTGGCCACAGTGGAGGCAATAAGATACACCAAGAGGTCATCCGCCTGACTAGTGCGTAAACAGGCGAAGAGAAAGGGACATTCTAAAAAACTTGACATCTCTTAAACCAAGAGACTTAATAAGATTAGATAAGACACCAGAATGCCCCTTCCTCAACCCTAATCAATGTTATAGGTTTAGATTTATGGCTTCAAGTTTGACATACCCGAGGACTAACATTCAGAATAAAACAAGTGTGGTATCCAAATATTCGAGGCCTGGTTAGGAATAGAGGTTTATCGGGAAAAGGATGTGACATTGTGTCCAAATTCGGCGACTGCCAGCGCATCCGCTAATTAAAAACAAGCCGCGGGAAACAAGATCATCCCAGAATGTTTGGGTACATGACCTCAAATAGCCAGAGATCCGACTGGGGCCAAGTGGAGGTGTCTATTCTTTCTCTCAAAGAACTCCATTATGAGCAGAGGCCAATATAAGAAGTCTCGATGAATGATGCCATGCTGAAGCATGGGCGGATCAAATTGTTCAAATATATTCTTTGCGATTATCACTTAGATTTTGAATATAAACATGAAATTGAATATGAACTTCAAGATAAAAATTTTAAATGAGAAAACAACTTAGAGCGTTTTTCATTAAATATAACCTAGTATTTGCAGAATAATCATCAATAAAAAGTGACAAAGTATCGAACCTATTGGGACACAATCGGAAAAATAATTTCCACACATTTGAATGAATCAACCTAAAAGAGTACTAGTCTGCTTATTGACTCAGGACTATAATCTACATGTGGATGATGTTTTGCAATCGACAAGACTCAATAACTAAGGATAAAGAAACCTCGAAACTGAGGACAATTTTTAATAATTTAGGTGAAAGAAGCCACCCAACAGACAAATCTGGGGAATGGTGCAGCTGACTTTGTGGTAATAAAGCAACAGTCTTAGGATCAGAGGATCGCGATGAGAACACTCTATCTTTGCTACTACCAATAATCTGCTTCATCATAAGATCTTGAAAGAGACAAAATCAGAAAGAATGAGATATAACACTTAAGTGCTCGAGTTAACTCCATAACAAACATCAAAATTTCAAAAGAAAATTGGGTAAATCCCAGAGGATGTCAAAGGAATAGGAGATGATAAAGTACACTGCAGTTTTAACTACACATCAATTTTTTGATCCATCCGCTTAGATGGTTGCCAAAGTGAAGGTGAAGGTTGTGATTGAAAGGTCGAGAAAATACTAGAGTTACTAGTCATGTAATTTGTGACTCCGAGTCAATGACCCATTCTAAGACGAAGAAGATACAAGGCATTTATTCTGTTACTCGACTGCCATTAGCAAAGAATCTATATTTGAGATCTTAATGAATCCCCATACACTGGAATTTGGCTAATCTCCAACAGAACTCGAATTCGATCGATCGGATGCCTCAAAGAGTAGAAGTTATATGAGCATATCGAAATTTACTTCGATTCTGTTTTTGCTAATCATGTATCACATGGCTGTGCTTATGGCGCACAATAAACAACACCTTCTGTAATCCAAAGCCCTCTAGTGTTATCGCTAGGCCACTGCTTTTATTTCTGCCTCTAACTCAATGGTCCGGTCTAATAAGAGCAATCTTGTCCTGCGTATACAAGGGTGCAGGGTGAAAAAGAGGATGATACCTCGATGTGAAGAATCCTACTAAAGGTCTCCTGGAGAGATGATATCTCAGGACTGGACAAAATCTAGGTCTTAACTGAATCATACTTAGAAGGAAGAGCGGTAAGAAATCCCATAACTCTGCCATCTCCGTTTCGTCACTTTAAGGAACTTTGGATGACTGAAGGGTACAAGCATAAGCCCTTCATGTATCTTTTGTAGGCCATAAAAATTATGATGGAGATTAATCTTGCTTTTAATCATAGAATGTTTGCATCAAATATACGAAACATTCTCTTCTGCAAAACATAAATCTAAATAATTCATTAGCTTCTTAACAAATTTATTGATTAACGAGGTCCAGATTTTGTCACAATAGAATTAATGGATTCGGGGTGATGTACTGTTAATTCCTCTCTGACCATTGCTCTTTCTAATCATCACGCGGATCCTAGTGAGGTGACCGCCCATACGTACGCCTCCCGACGTGAGATATTCCAATTGTTTTGGCATCCATTCCCAAATAGTTGGGACTGGGCCAATTTGTTTTCCGTGATTTTGGACATCATCGTGGCCACTTCGAGCTTCGGTGTTGATTTCTTCTCCTTTCAATCATTTATTATGATACTATTGTGAAAGAAGATCAAGAGCAAAGAGCACTTTAACCTATTTTGAAAAACTGCCAAAACTCCTAGAAAAAGAGGGTCATTTGATACAAAAGCAGAATTTTTAACCACTGCATCCAAGAACCAAACAGGGAAACCAAGTGTACTAGAGGCCTTGTCGGCGACGGACAACCTTGGAGGAGGAGCCCGGGGTCAGAATAGTACCCCACGAGCCCACACGCGCGACGCCAGGAACCGCCAGGTACCCGCGCATGCGGTGAGCTTCGGGCGCTGAACTGATCACCGGATTTTGCGTACCGCTCGTCATGCCAAAGAAACCTCTTATGTCGGCGTATGAGACTCCATCGCTCCCTAGGTGTGTTTCAAAAGTCACCCCTTCGATAACCCTAGATTGTTTAAAATCCTCCAAAAATTCTCCTAAACTCAATCCCATCATACTATAGAAGACAACTAAGAGAGAATTGGAGGAAAAAGAATTCTTGTATGCTTTTCTTACTGAATTAATGTATATATACAGGAGGGATAGTCTATATTTCTTTAATCATATAACTCTATATGTTAGTTTCAATCTATATGTTAATGTTGACTTCACTTATAGATTTCTTGAGGAGATAGCTCTTTTTGGAGTGGGTTGGTGAGAGTTTTTTGTTTTGGCTGCTTGTATACTTCCTGTATACCCTATTGCTCTGTTTTTTGCTTTGCTTATCTATTAAAAAAAATAAATCAATGTGTGCCAAGCCTTTTATCGATCAAAGAAATGGATCGGTCTCTCACGACTTATTTTATGGACTTTAAAAGGATATATGAGGAACTTAACATGTTACTACCCTTTAGTCTAGACGTGAAAGTTCACCGTGCCTAAATGGAATAGACGGCGGCTGCGTGCTCTTAGTTTTTAAGTGTCCAGAAATGTCGTTGATTTATCTTCCTCTCTAAATTGGAACCTCTCCTATTTTTCTTCCACCATGTACTCTCCTTCCTATTCTCCACTAAAAGTTATTTTTTCGTATTATATTTCGGTACCGATAACATGATCTGACTTCAAAGGTTCCTTTCCATTCAGTAAGGTTGTTACCAAATTGTCATATAATAGAGGAAGTGATGCCAACTACAAAATCAGTTTGCTTTTTTGTTCAAACGTTACCCACCCTCGTAATATCCCCCAAAGTCCGTCTGTTGAATGTGTATTTTAGTGATGCAGTAGGATTTGCATTTTAAAGGCTATATAGACCTGCAATTCCTCCTTCACATACTTGTTTGACTAGTTTTTGATCATGTGCATCGTCTCCAAATTGTTCCAAATCTGAAGAAGGTTTCTTCATCAGTTAACTTCATATTATTTATTAACTCATCAGAGGCATGTAGATGGATCACATTATCAGACTTACTCATGCATCTCTTCAAAAATCTCATTTATCATATGTTCAGTCTTCTTCAATTTTTATTGCAATGCCTAATGAATTCCTGGTTGAATGAGCAAATCCTGTATTTGATGTTGTTAGATAAATGAGAATTATTCAATTATTCCCAGAAAACAGAATATTCATCTTCTACCTGAAAAATTGTACATCAAGGTTGAAAGGATGGACTTCTCTTGATGTTAAGTATATTTCAAATGACTGAACTGCATATCCATGTATGTCCATAAAGTAATTATAATATTTCTTAATATTGCAGAGCTACTTTGTTGAGATTAACATAAAAAAATTACTAATTACTAAACTCAATTTTAGGATTGCACAAGTTTTTGGCTTGTGCATGAATCAAGTGAAAGTAATCATGCCGAGGAAAAATTAATAAACTAGTACTGAAACTGATTAAATTTTTTTTTTGCATGATGCATAACCAATGATAAATCTAAGAAATCTTCTTTTCATATTTGAAGACTTCTATGATAGTTAGTTTAATATTTTTGACAAAGTTAAGGTGGCTGCATTTTTCCTGGATAATTATTCTCCTTTCCCATTTTTCATGATCAACATTTATGAAATGTCAAAGATTTTTTTTCACTTTTCTGTGCTTGATTATTATGCATTTCACAGGTCTTCAACAACTACTCTATCATATGAAGTCAATGTGATTCCTAGATTTAACTTCCCAGCCATCTTCTTGGGGAGGATAATCAGATCAGATCTCCCTATAAATCTTCAAGCCTTGGCTTGTAGATCCAAAAATAAATTTCCAGGAACTAGAAGATACCATATCTCATGGAGAGCCCTTGGTACAGCATCAATTGCAGACATTGCCAACCCTGGCATAGACCTGGATTGTGCTTCATCAGTAGAGGAACTGTCTCCTGGAGTCTTCAAGAAGAGTTATGCCAGCTCTAGTTTTGATCCCTTGTTCCAATCTTCTAGTGAGCCGAGCAGTTATTGGGGTGTGTTTGGGAAAGTTTGCAAACTTGATAGGCCTTGCATGGTGGATGAAGTTCATCTTCGTAGATTTGATGGCCTATTGGTAACTGATTGACTCTAGACTATTCTCATCTGGCCTTCCTTTCTCAGAGAAGGGACTTTTGTTTTGACAATTGCTGATAAAATGGTTTTGGGCTGAAGGAAAATGGAGGTGTTCATCGCTGTGTTGTTGCTAGCATAATAGCAGTTCTTAGTCTGTGAAGGTGGAATGTTTTGACTGCTTATGAGACACTTCCTGAGTAAGTAAATCTATGCTTCTGTTTCATGGTCTTGTTGTAGAAATGTCAGGCTGGATGTTGGGAAGGGAATTAAATTTTTGAATGTCATTATTCTTCTTCAACAATTCCTTTGATCCTTCTTGTATAAATCAATCTAAAAATAGCCAAATAATGGCAAGTTATGTCTGTAATGAGCCATTCAACTATTTGATAATATAGTCATAACTAAAGCTAAATCAACCTCATGGACCTAATGAATTTACTTGTAAGGAAATTTTAATCTTACAAAAAGCTTGAAAATATTTCATTTTCTGTATGTGACTTTCATCATCTGAAACTTTCTATGGAGAATGGTATAGAAGGGAAAGGAATTGGAGTTGTAATGTAGTTTCTTTTAAAAAGGGCATGAGACATCCCTTATGCTGTAATTTGTAGGATAGTTGATGCTTGGCATGTTGAGCTATTGTCCACACTGCACTTGTGTCTACACTGATCCACCAAATCCAATATTAGTTTGGATGCTGGGAATAAGGTGTCCACCATTGTTTATTTCAGAGCTATTACAAAGTTGTTCAGTAATTTTTTTTTGTCTACCATGATCTTTTCGGCCTAATTCAAGCTATCCATATATAGCCTTCAAGAAATAGTGAGGGACCACTTCTAAAATTATCAGGATGATTTTTTTTTTCTCATTGTTCACAGTGCATCTTTTTTTAGATGCATAACTAGTATCTGAGCATAATTGCACTAATGACTGAGAGTTTTGTCTAAATACTTAACACAGCTTGAATCCTTTTGTGCCATTTTCTGTATCTGCTTATATTGTGTTGAATTATTGTTTATCAAGTCTTTTCTCATAACCCATGACTCATCTTTGTTTTCCTTCTAAACCTCATTAAGAATATCTAAGTTCTAAATAAATTCAAGTCAACCAGGTGCAGATTAGATTCATATTTACTCCGAACGCTTATAGATAACCTTTTTCATTTTATGTTTGATGTTAGGAGGATTTAAGAACTTTTTAATCTTACCTATTTTGCTGTCTTTTCCCAAATTTTTATCGTAATTAATGCTATGATTCCAATTGAACAGATAACTAGAAGAAAATAGATCAACTCCAATTTTGCAGGTTTCAATAATGTAAACATATAAATGGGGAGAATTTGTTAAGAGATTCATCCATTTCCTCCAGCGATTTAAACTCATGAAGAGTTTATACTATAGTCATAAGAAGGGTTCGTAGACTTACTCGAAACTCGTTAAATGACTACCCTCTTAAAAAGCTCGCTTATAGGATTTGGATTTAATATGAATATCATGCTTTTAATATCTCTCCCCTATGTGTGCACCCCATATTTGCACATGGAGAGTCAAACAAACCAAATATAGAGTCCTTCATGGATTTTCAAACAACAGGAAAGAATTGCTAAGAGGTGGCTCAACCTTAACATATTCTTGCCAACCAATCTCTAATACCATGTTAAACGACCAACTCTCATAAAAGCTCAAACTTGTAGGATTTGAATTTAATATGAATATCATGCCTTTAACAAAACCAAATGATTGTTTTTGGTCTAATGTCACATGGCTGAACAGTTTTTAGCTCCCTACTCATACCCATTTCAGTGAACCTTAAAGATTTGTCTCCAAATTGATAATAATACATCAAATAAATGGGGCACATGATGCATCCATGTAATGCGCATTCATTCAAGATCAATAGATTACTTGGGATTCTTTTGACAAATTCTTGGAGCTGAGAGATTCATTTATATGGTCTGCTTGACAGTGAACAGTGGGTTGGGGCTGGGTGTGTTTGATGAAGGAATGGTGTTGAAACTGGAGAATGGGTGGGAGCATATTAAGTCTCATGTTGAGTCCAGAACATGGTGGGAGCTATAAATGAATTGTTTCTAGGGTTTTTGCTTGCTGGTGGATTGTTTTAGAAGGAGGAGCAACAGGAAAAGCATGGAGAAATTAGGATTGATAGGCAGAGGACCTATAATATATGGATGGTGATTTCAATGTGATATGATCCCCACTGAGATAAGACTTTATAACAGGACTAACGCAGAGATAATAGAAGCCTTCAGATCTTTTCAATCTGCTGAGGCCATGATGAACTATCCAAAGGCTGCAGTATACATGCTGAACTAATAGTCAAGAGGGCAGTCATCACCCAGATCAATGGGTTTGTGGATTTGCCAGAAGAAAACTTTAATGCTCTATATCCTTTCTAGACCTGCTGCAGGCCATGTGCTAATTTTGCCTGGATTTTAAGAAAAAGACAAAACTTTACCCTAGCTCATTTTCATTTTTTTTTTATCGATAAAAAACAATATAAAGATCAAAAGAACCAAGAGGTTCCAAAAAGTACACAGGAAGTGAACAAGAGGGAACCAAAAGGAACCGAGAAGGAAACCCGACTATGGGTTGTCAACCCTACGAGCACCCTAGCCAGGCCAAAAAATCCACAAAAGAAGTCTTGTTGCTGTTACTATAAATTCTGATCACTCTATAGAGATTGGCTCAAAAAATCGATTTAATTTTGACGCATAACCCTGCTATCAAACATCACCCTATTTCTTTCCGCCAGCAAAGTCCGTAATGTGCATGAAGGGAGCAAGCCATATCCAGATTTTCGCTTTTTAATTCATATGCTTCTCCCGCTGCTTAAGAGGGTATGTTCCATTAACAGGAAAGACCTAAGTGGTTCAATCATCACAAAAGATGCTCTAAAGCATCCCGGTAGTCTTGCAAAGGATTACCATGATCTATAGTCTCTTCGTCCTTCTCACAAAGGCAACATCCGGCTCAAGAGCTCCTTCCGGCCACGCTTGCCAATCTAAGGTCACTTTTCCCCAGGAGGCTTCCCAAGCGAAAAAACTAATTTTGGGAGGAATCACAGCATTCCAAACAGGGTGAAAAGGAAAATCAAAGTTAGCTGAGGGGTCTAAACCATTATACATGGTCTTGATTGAAAAATTGCAACACTGGTTCTTCAGGCTAAAGAGTTTCATTCTCAATCACAGTATGATTTCTCTTTGTGATAAAGGAAAGGAATCTACCCACCTCACCTCCTCTATCTCCCAATCATTAAGGGGCTTTAGAAAGATTGGAGCCCAACCCCCTTCCCTCCCTCAAATGGTTCCACAGATCAGACACCATGGCGTCTTTTTGCACTGCTAAGGAAAACATAGAGGGGAACAAGGAACACAACGCCCCCTCACCACACTAAACATCTTTCCAAAATCAAATCTGATCCTCCACTGACGCCAGGAGAAGGCACTTTGAGGAAGAGAGGCCATTCTTTATGATTTCCTTCCACAAACTGCCACCTCAAAGCCACTTTAATGTCACGCTGTGCTATCCGTGAGTCTCCCATATTTGTGCCGCTCACAACCTTTTCAGAGGGCATTCCTCATTTGCAAATCTCTCCAACCCCATTTGTATGGTAAGGGCCTTATGTAGCTTCAGAGAATTTTCTGGCACTAAACCCCATTTTTCTTCTCCTGAGCAACCCAGGGTCCATTCACCAGATGAGGCTTCTTCTCGAAGTGCCAGCCCCCACCCCACATAAACCATTCTTTGGAATTTTCAATCTGTGAGCAAATCTTTGAGGCATGCAAAGAGGGATATGATAAATTAAAGGCGAGACAAAAATAATGACCAACGTATCCTTCCACCCCAGAGGATATACCCATCTTCCATGGGAGGCACTTCCAACCTTTCTTCAACTGAGAGTCCCAACCCCTATAGCCTACGGGGGCTCCCAGGGGAGCATCCCAACAAGAGGAAGGAAAGGACCTGATCCTGTCAACAAGTCTATAGCTAACCCAATATATTGTCAACCAGCCTAACCTGGACAATCTGACTTTTCTTGCACTTCGTGTCCGCATCAGCTTCTAAACCATATTAGTCCAACCTGTAAAATTTTAATGTGGTCTTTGGCTGGTTCAGAAAAGTAAGATGTCATTCATGGTAACAACAGAGATGACCTCCCTCCTCCTCCCCCGATTTCGGCGAACCCCTAAGTACTGTAAGGAACATCAACAGATAACAGATCAAAGGGGCGTCGTAGTGCTTCCACGCTAACCACTAAAAGGTATATGTGATCTCCCCTGCCTGCTCTCAGCCCGGGAAGAAAACCTCCAGGAGAGCCACGGAAGAGGACTCAAAAGAGGCCGGGCTCGCTCGGTGTACTTCAAAACCCTCCCTTCCCCTGTCCCCATCCATCGACTCAAGCCCATGTCATTCCATAACCCGGAAAACAAACCCCAACCGATGCTATCAGAGGCTTTTTCTCATCATCCACTGGTGAAACGGTACTCACTCTATTTTCTTCTCAAAATTGAGTCCACAACTTCATTGGCAATAAGGACTGCATCTAGGATATGTCTTCCTTCAACAAACGCAGATTGAGATTGGGAAATGATCCTAGCCATGACCCTCCTTATCTTATCGCAAATTTTGATAGAATTGCACGCACCTCCCACTGGGCTGGCTGTGTCTTAGGTCTCTAGATCTTCCACATTCTGCTTTCTCGAGTAACTGAAACAGAAGGTGACATTTAAACTTTTAACAACCGCTTCGGGCCATGAACTCTTGAAGAATCCAATCACCCTATCTCTGTGAGCCAAAATCCAGCCAGAAGATCCAAAAGCCATGGGAAAACCATTGTGGATTAGAGCCTTGTCGTTAAGTCTCGTAAACTGCTTCTTATTTCTTTCTCCGTGAACCAGCCCAACTTAGAAACTTCCTAGCCTAATCACGCAGCAAGGAGTCGAGGGTGGAGGAGGTGTCACTGGGTCACGTTATATAAACTCAATGCTTCCACCTCAGACCTCAATCTCATCCTCCCATTCAAGCTCCTCATTATTAATGTCAAATTTTGAGAAAGTTTCTCTCCCGATGTATGCCACATCCAAGTGAAAGAAGAACCTTAGGTTTTTGTCCCTCTTCGGGCCTAGGTTTCCTCCTGATTCACAAGCAGAGATCTCCACAAGAGCCTAGCCTAAAATCATCTTCGCCTTAGTTCTTTCCTATAGTTCCCCTCTAGGCCCAACCCTATCCTTCTCAAGATTCCACCCAAGAAGACACTCTCCGGTAAAGCCCCACTTATTTGGCCTGACTTTACCAAAGACCTTCTCTGCTCTAAACTTCTTTTTAGATGTTCTTTCAAACCCTTCATTTGGCCGCCAAAATAAAATTGTAAGATCCATGAAAGACTGATTTTACACCACCCTTTCTTAATTCTTTAACTCTATACTTTAACCAGCATTACTCAAACCTAAAAGGAGGAAGGTCATGTCCCGATTCATGCTATCCAACAGATGGAAAAAACAGCAGAATAGGTCAAAGGCCCAACACTACTGACCCATTTCCACCTGGGCAGCCACCAAAAATCTATCCGGGCTTGGACATATTCATTGCCGCCTCCCTCCGAAAAAGGGCCCCCTGCTTTTGATATCAAGACCAAACATGAATAGTTTTTGAAAACACTTAGCTGAAGAGATCATCATCTCAGATTCTCAGATAGGATCTCATAAATCCTCCTAAGCATCATGACCCAGCTCCATGCTCTCTCCATCGAACTGAAGCTCTTCCTGTAGCATTTTTATGCCTCCCTTACCAGAACTGGGTGACACTCCAAGAAGAATGATCCACATAGAAAGTCCACTTCCACCATGAGTTAAACACTGCAAAGACAAAGACAATATTGCCATACTTGGACTCAATTAGAGATAGTCTCTTTATCCCGCACAAACAGGATGCCCCCTCGTGCACTACTCCAGACAGACCTTCAAATTTCAAGAAGTGGCATCTACTTCAATGCTATGAACCGTAGCCTATCTATCCCTTTTAACGTTTATTACAAACTAACTGAACCTTTTAGATCTTATTGAAATTTTGATGACCTTTTTTGCAAGGTCATTCATCCTCAATATTCAGAGAAGATTTTCATCTTTCATTTTAACTTTAGTAATAAATTACCCCTGCTTCTACCCTTCTTTACTCATCCTCCGATTATAATTAATGAACCAATCCAACTTTTTTGTTCCTGTCGATCCGGTGGCTATTTTTATCCCCTCTTTTCATTTCACATTTTGTCATTTTTTCTTTATAAATCCTAATCTCCTTCTCAAGTCCCATCGTATGAAACTTTAAGAATTCACTAAATTTGGTCCAAACATCTCTCCCACTCTCAAACACCAAGCCTCCGAAGACTCGGGGCTTGAACCTCTCCGGCCTGTTTATCCTCCCCAAGACTTACTCCTGCCTGGGAACACTTGCTTCCAGACTTTTCTCAAAGACTCTGTCTACCCCATCGTCCGCCACTCACCCCTAAATGTTCCAAGCCGGTGGTCAAGAGAACCTCAGCCTCAAGAACCCCTTTCTAAAATCAAGTGGCTGGGTCAAAATGTAGAAAAAGGTAGGAGGGGATTGTCTTGGCAGGGCTTTCCACATACCCATTGAAAGCATTCATGAATTCCTTGCCTTCCTTCTTCCCTCCTCTCCAATTCCTTTGCTTCTCTTTACTTGCCGCTTTTGGTAAGCAGGAGCCGGATCCAGTCAAAATCGTCAACCCAGTGAAATCTTCCAAAGGTTCTCGAGTGGGCTCGCCATGGTTAAACCAGCATTACTTGTTTCTCGTGGGGCCGTGGAGTTTGGGTCGGATCTATGACGTTCGGCTCACCAGTCCGCGGATTTGGCCCGGCCCCCGCCCAACGATAAGGCCTCATTCTCGCTTGCCCTCGACCTCTGATCCGCCATGGATCCGCCGCCGCCTGTTTCCTGGCCAACAACCGCTCGGTTTTCCGCCTCGTGGACATCCTATCCCATCACCTTCTCCACGCCACCGGCACCCACGCCTCCCGCCAGCGCACCTTCCTCTTCGCTCTTCCTGCGACTGTTTCGTCGGCCATCATGGCGGCGCGTTATGGATCTAACTACAAGGATTTCCTAACAAGTTTAGAGCTATATCTGCTTCACCCTTCTGACACTTCATGTGAGTGGAGGTTGGAGTTTCCTGCTCCATTTCACTCTGGGATTTGCTCATCAGAGATCTGACTGGCAATGCCGTGGTTCATCCATACAGAAAACACCACACTATCACCAATTCTTCTATGATGGGTATGACTTCATTAGGTGTATGATAATCCTATAAGTCTAACTTGCCACCTCAAAATTTCTATTTTGTATCCATCTTCTTCGCCATTTTCAGAAATATGAAAACCCTTAAATTCCTTTGTATTCAATTCTTCCTATAGGAACTTTTTTCATTTTTCTTTTATTGTCACTCCCAAATAACCAAAGCCCTTTTCCCATTTCCCCCACAAATCAGCTTAACTTCCTAAGTGTACCATACGTTCTTTAATGGCTTCCTTAATTCTGAACTGCAAGGTTCTTCTTCCACTCATCCCACTACAGATAAAGAGGATAAACTCCTTAGTCTCTTTGCAGTTTCTTCTTCCCCCATAGTTACCCTGATTGCCTCTATAGAGGCTCCATGCTCTTTCCCCCACTAATGCTTCGCAAAGTGACTGTGGATTACAGCTTTTCTTCTTTAGTCTATTTTGCGTGTACAATTCTTCAGGCTTTTTCAGTCCCACTCCCAAACTTTGGCAAGCCTTTCATAGCCGCTTCCAACCCTTCAAGACCTTGCCTCTCTTCCAAAGCATAAACAAAAAAACCACATTTTGCTCCTAACGTCCCACTCTGATCGATGAAAGAGTTTCAAGCACCGACCTTTTCAGCTTTCTTCTGGTATTTCATTCCGGGCTTATTCCATTTCCTTAGAACCATTCTTGGTTGTGTGCACATTTTCGCAGTTTCTTCAGCCCAGAGTAGATGTCGGTGTCGCTATCTCCAAACTTGATCCATGACAAGTACTCTCTTTTGCAGTACCTTTCCTGGGTGATGGATCCTTTCAATTTCTTATCCTTCTTCATCACAATCTCAAAAGACTTGGCCTCTACGACTATCCAAGGTTTGCCCCCTTTACTGGGAATATGCTTGGGCATTGGACAGGGATTTTCCCTAGCTCATTTTCATTCTTGTATTGTTTTTTCTAGTATCCACACAATCAAATATGTAATTCTTATCATGCTGGTTTCTGTAACTATAATAATACGAATCCGGTAACATTGTGACAGAGAAAACAAGATACACTTGTGAGTCATATGGTGTACATCCTGTTAAATATCAGAAAATTATAGAAAATGCTATAGTCTTCTTCTTTATTTTTGAATCATGTTCTGTCAAGATGCTCCTGCCTTGCTACTCACAGCAATTGTAACTGTGTGACTAACAAACAAACAGTGTCCAGCTCCAAATAATCAGTGTCCAAATGCAGTCTAGAGGAGGTACCTTTCTCTTTTGTTTTTTTCTTTTTTGCCACATTGGGACTTGAACCTGGAAACTACCATAACCCCACCCCAAACCTTCATCCTTATCTTTCTGATATTATTTCCTTATGTATAGCATTTATCATTCTCTTGAACCTATCCTTATATAAAGTTGACTTGGGTCTTTCCTTACTTTCCCGGTCATTTGTATTTATCTTCCTGATATTGTTTCTTCATGGAATTTACCATTTTCAGGATCGTCCCAAATTTAGCTATTAGTAAGATTTTGTCACGAGAAAACAACAACGTTCGAATTCTTCAGGTACATGCCAGATGTTCATTATATTACATGTTAGACCCAATGCTTCCTTCTAAGGGTGTTTATTTATCCCTACATAACTAGATTAAAAAGAAAAACTTTGCATTCCCAAAGGTGCATATATTGTGAAATTTCCCTGACTTTGGATTGCTATTACTTTTTAGAGCATCAACTAATTATGAGGCAAGAAACTGGCAGTAGTATTATGCTATCAAAGGGGGAAAGAGAAAGAGTAGAAAAAAAAAATTTGTTTTTTTAAAACATAAGAAGCTAAATTTAGTTGGGACAATACAATACATAAGACAAATTAAGAAATTATGCATTTAGGATAAAATTCAGGGCCTCTCAACTTGCCCCAGTTCTTGGGTGAAGTCCCATCTCTTACCAAGGGCATTATGAGGTTTCTGGAGAACACATGACCTCAGTGGTTCCTAATTTGATCTTTTTTATAGATCTTTTAACCATTTTGGCTTGAAACAAAATATGCTGTCAAACAGTATAGCGTTGGAACTTTTCTATTCTACTATTTTTGTTGCCTGTTATAAGAACATTACGATAAAATTACAAACGCGTAGGGGTTACTGATTTCTCTATTGCAACATAGAATTCTGGCAAAGTTGTTGGCTGTACTCAATTTAATTTTTGTTATCTGAAAAGAACTTCTACTTAGACGTGCTTTCATTTTGTTTCAATTTTGCAGGAAGGCTGCAAGGGTCTATTGTATATGGTGCTTCATGCACGTGTTGTTCTAGACTTATGTGAACAGCTTGAACAAGAGATTAGTTTTGAGCAGGTCGAGGGAGACTTTGACTCATTCCAGGGGAAATGGATTCTTGAACAACTTGGCAATCAACACACACTATTGAAGTACACTGTCGAGTCAAAAATGCGCAGGGATTCCTTTCTTTCTGAAGCCATCATGGAGGAGGTGTGCAAATCTTATATTTTTGTGGCATCTATGGCTCACAATTTTTCTTAGGCTCTATTTAATTCTATTAAATGACCAACTCTCCTAAAAACTCAAGCTTGTAGGGATTTGGATTTAATATAAATATCATGGCTTTACATCCTTCCTCACGTGCAGCCCGCTACCTCGCACTGAGAGTCGTGAGCCCATTATGTACTTTCGTGATCAATAAACAGACCAAATATTCAAATTTGTAAGGAGAGTGGTTCGAACTCAAGACCTTCACACAAACCAATAATACGATGGAAGAATCATCAACTCTCCTATAAGTCAGCTCCTTTATGAAAGATTGATTTAATATGAATACCATGGCTTCACAAATTCTTTCAACAATAAGGAAAAAGAAAAGAAAAATTCTTGAAAATGATTCCTTCAGTATTTGATGCATTTTGTTTCATTCTTTTCACACCCTGGTCAGTGCAAGGAAAACAAAAAAGAAGAAAAGATGGCTGATGTACTTATGGTGTTCAAATTGGTTTTTGGAATAAAGAAAAAGATTTTTTTTACCTTTATTTTTTTTATTGATCTAAGTAACAAACTGTATAAAAAAATGTTATTTTAAATATTTAGAGGCCATGTCCTGTGAAAAGTTGTCACTTCTGGCTTAGAAAGAACATAATATCTAATGCTTGTTAGCCAATAAGAAATAGAAAGTGACATGGATGGTTACAACTATGCACCTTCACTTTTCAATCATAGATGTCTATCTATTCATTATGTTGACCTAGAAAACACTCACTAAACAAGAAAAGAATGCTTTAAATTGTATATTTCAATCAACTTTGTATGGAACCTTGATTGGAGATATGCAAATAACTTTGTCAATTATTGTAGGTTATATATGAAGATCTTCCATCAAACCTATGTGCAATTCGAGATTATATTGAAAAAAGGGAAGCATCCAACTCTTTGGAAACATCTGACTACATGAGATATTCAGAGGAACAACTCTATTCATCAAGCAATAGCAAAGATGTTGATTGTCATTGTAAGTCCGCTGAGGAGGTTTCTGATGTCAGTGGTCCAAATCCACTTCGACAAAGACCCAGGTCCTGTGCCTGGTGCGGATATTAGCTCTTAAAAGCCGAGCTCTGAAGTTTATTATGGAGCATGGGCAGGAAGGGTTTATGCCCATGAGAAAGCAACTCCGTAAGCACGGAAGGGTGGATATTGAGAAGGCAATCACACGTAGGGTGGTCATGATTGCATCATGATGAATTCTCCTCGGCTTACAAACACCGCAAACCATAAAGGTTACTCGGGACAACTTTGAGAATTTAAAATAGCAGGTGAGTTAAACTTAAGTCCGACTAGTGGTAGGTCACTCAAGCATACATTCTTCATTCTCTTTTCAAGTATCTGCCTTGAATCCAGAGGACTTTATAAATGGTAAACAGCCAATGAGAATTTATGATTTAAAGATATTATTGTTAAAATAATGATAATACAAGGATTAATATATTATTATTATTATCATTAAACTTTGAGAGATGTTCCTTGGGTTACTATGGTTAGACCAGTAGTGAGGTGTGATTGGAACTTACTTTATTGTAGTATCAAGAGCTTTCTTCAAGCAAGAAGGTGTGAGTTGACTATTATTGAGGCATATATTTTGTTTTTGTTGAGGGCGAAACCTTTAGGCCTCTTCACCCTAACCGCAGAGGGAGATTATGCCATTGTTGCATCTTAATTAGGTCATTAATGAGGAAAGAAGTTCATGAAAGTTTGATAATTGGATATGCAAAATATTATATGTGGTTAGTGAGTTAGGTTGCTTCCTCTCTTGGGTTCCTCGCTCAACTAAACAAGCTAAGCATTTAGCCTCCTTTATTGGAGACTTTCTGTTCCACTTTCAGTGTGCTATATTCCTATGTTTTGTATTTCTTCTGTCACATCCCACATCGGATAAGGGAGAGTTTCTGCACTATATGATGGGATTCCTCTCAACCTATAGACGCTTAAAGTCATGAGGGCTCCTTTAAGGACGTTTGTCTCGCATAGGGGGGTCCACACTATATAAAAAGTATTTAGCTTTCAACCTAATAGACTTGTTTTAAAGTTACGGGAGGCCTAAACAGGCAGTTTTTGACAATATCTATATTTATTTCAGCTTCCATTTAAGTTATGATCTTCTATGTGGGGCTTGATAATTGGATATTTTTAGACCTTTTTGTACATCCTTGAAGGGTTGCTAGTGCTTTTTGTATTCATCTTTTTAGGATAAATGAAGTTTATTTTTGTTTAAAGAAAAAAAAAAGGTAAATGGTCAAATTTAAGTTTGATTAGTGGTAGTCATCTTAAGCTTCCAATTTTTCATGGTTTTAATCTTTATCTATTTCCACTGTAATTAAGGTAAATAGAGATAGGACAATAAAAAATGATGGAAGAATTCAAATATGATTTCTAATGCACTTATCATTCTACTAATTCTAGTAGATATACTGTCATTATTATTACTATATTGATTTCTTAATGTAAAATTATTCTATCTATGGTACTTATTTTAGTTATGATTATTATTATTATTATTATTATTACCATCATCATCATCATTTCTATTATCTTTATCATTTGTTACTTTTGTTATCACCATTGTTGTTCTTGGTATTATTATTTGGGTGACAAGTTTATTTTTTATAGTAACATGTGCAAATCTCAATCTTGTTAATATTGGTCCTTTCAAATTTTACAGATCACTCGTTTCCAGAGGAGTTGGGGTATGGATCCCTCATACATGCCGAGTAGAAAAACTTTTGAACGAGCAGGTATGGAAAATATATCTCCATTGCTTATTACGATAACATTTCTTGTTGTATCAAGCTGCTGTCACCTTCATTTTGCTTGTTTTTCTAGTTAGTCACTGACAACTCTACTTTGTAAATATTAAGTTTCAAAGAAACAAGACTCATTGGCTAGAGTAACCTCCAATGTAGCTTTAGAATATAACTGAATTCTTTGTCTTCTGCCACCAATTAAGAGGAAAAAGTGTTGGAAATATCAAGTTGTAGGAAGCTTCATATTCTTACTTTTCAAGTCCAAGTATTCTGAATTATTTTAATAAACTATTGAAATGTTTATGGAAATTAGAGAATTCATGGCAAGAAATATCCTTGTAACATCAGCACACTTACGATGCAAATAGGGGTTGTTGACAAAAAGTTGTAAGGTTCTTGTTGTGCTCCCACCAATGAAAAGCTTTATTGGTGTTTCAGGCGTTAATCAATGTTAATGTATACTTCAGAGTTAATGTTTTAAATTTTTTGTAACTTTTAGTAATCAATCTTTTTAACCAAATAGAGAAAGGTTAAATATGTGTTAAAAACTTGAAAAGGTTGATTCACCATTCTAACCTCCAACCCTTAAATTAGATTATCATTATGAAATAACCACTTTTTGCTTTAATTTGATTTAAGTTTTATCAATCGCTTCCAATCATTAGCTCTAAAATATAAAATAATAAAATATTATTATTGGTTTCGTATGTGTGATAAGGATAGCTTTTCATTGATAATCTTATTGTTTAATAATTTATATTTTTCAATTTAAAAATATGTAAATCCTACATTTTGATCATAAGAATAATATACAAATGATTTTCTTGCACTCTAAAACAAACAACTTAATTTCTTCGTAGAACAAAATAATTTAAAAAACAAACAGTTTAATACTTATTGTTATTATTGGTATTTAGATTTGATTTAAAAAAACAAAATAAAACAAACAAAACACTTCTACCTTTTATTAGCTTTCCAGCAAAGTAAAGGTTTTGGAACTTTAACCTTATGTTAAAGTTCATTTCTTTCTCTGCAACTGAAGTGCTCTATAACAAGTATTACTCTAGACAATCTGTCAGTAGAATGTTGAGTAGATATTTGATTAGAATAGTTAGCTATTCAATTTTTAAAATATTTACAGAAGCTTCAGATATGTTTGTCATCTCATCATAGGAATGTGTAGTGAATGTTTAGGAGCAGAGTTCTTGACTGAGAGGAATACTATAGATGAAACCTGTTTGCATTTAATGAATTGTATAATTTTGCTTGGACTTTAGGGTGTCCAAACAAGGTATACCTCTTTGTCTTTGTCAAACATGAATGTTATACGTTTTTTTGGCTTCTATTTCCATAATCAAACTATGCCTTTGTTTGGATGGATGAGAAGTTGTCATTTGACCCCCGCGTACTGGGGTTATTAGCATCTGCTTTACTTGTAAGGATATCTGTGTTTCTCCTATGATATTCATATTATTTCGCAAAAATCTCCATTTAATACAAGGAAAATATGTATCGTGTTTTTTTGCTCGTCATTTTTAAGACATCATTATACTGTTAATCAAAGCAGTCTTCAAGATTCCTGACTGATATAGTTTTGGAAATGTTTTCTGCAGGGCGTTATGACATTGCACGGGCACTGGAGAAATGGGGGGGCCTTCACGAGGTCTCGCGTCTTCTTTCCCTCAAGGTAAGGCACCCCAGCCGACAGCTAAATGTCACAAAACATAAGAGAAGTGACTTTATATCATCTCTAGATATAGATGATGATGAAGAAGACAGGACAAAATCCAAACCGTTTGTGCCTCTCTCGAGATGAAAAAAAAAAATGGCTCATGAACCTACAAACATTTGACATTAACTGGGTTGAAATAGTAACATGCTTTTTATATATAATTTTTGGTCCATATATCTTGATCATCATCTTTGAATGCTTTATAATATATATATATATATAAAGAATTAGAAAATCTTTCAACTAATTGTAGCCGCCTAGTTACCATGAGTAGGGATCTTAAATGGATGTCTGTTCACTCAAAGCAGGTGAATCAAAACATATCCCACTGATGGTAGCCAATGCATAGTCTCCTGGGGCATAGTGTTTGAGTCAACTGAGGTATAAAGAACTGTCCCCAATGGTCCAAGTGATAGAGAGTTTTCGTTAATCGAATTTGCTTTGCCTTTTCAAGAATTTGATTTGATTTTGGGGATGATCGTTATCCAAACATCGGGCTATAATTAAAATTGATTGTGATAAGAATAATGAAAACTTACATTATTTCAAAAAATCATCATTATATCCAATCTAAAAGGAAAAAGGCATGAAGGGTATGGAGAAACTACTTGAAAGCAATCAACCATGAGAGACAGTAAATAAAAGTGAGGTAAACCACATATGCATATGCATATGGCATCAGAGGAAGGCATCAGATTCCAGGCAGTATGAAGGCAGTAGCAACATATCTTGATGTCATACATTCACTGCAGTCAGATATCCCATCCCATGCAGAGGAAGAAGAATCCAATCTTCCCAATCTGTTGTTTGTTTTGTAAGCATTACCAATATAGTTTCCACATTTTTTGCAGAGAAGCTTGCTTCTTCTTCTAAACAAACCCCATGAGCTCCTAGAGTTGAAGTAGGGTGAGCATATAAGCTCATCAGTTTGGGTGAATCTAGTCTCATCGATCGAGAAGAACGATACGATCCCTTTCTTTATGGATTTCTCATATTTAGAATCCAAGACAGACGTCCGATTTCCAGAATTCAGGTTTAACTCATATCCACAAGAGCCACAGCTGCAACATCAGCAGCCCAATATCAGTTTCATCAATAAAAATTCACCTACTACCTCAAACAGTTTAAAGTGCCTTATAGAGTACTACTGCCATACATACTCCTCCTATGTATAAGTTTGAAGTGTTTTTTTGCCCATGTCCCAAATATCACAAGAAGATGGCAGTAATCTCATATTCACCGCTCTATGCATGCAACAAACAGGATGAAGAAAATATAAGGTGAAATCCAGAGACGGTCCTGCTGGTGATTAGGTCTTGTACGACCAAAAAAATGTGTTCACCATCTCAGTTACAGAGTATGGAAGTAAACAAGCATCCCAACAACTAATTGTCCCAAGAACAAAAGTTAGAAAAATATGCGGGTGAATGATTTAGCATTGATAGCCCCATGATTCAAACCCAACAAAGCTCTGATAATACCCATTTATTGCATTGTCAATGCTAACATCAGGACTTCGAGGAAAACTCTCAGATATTTAAAGAAAAACTATAAAAAGTTATATTAGACCTAATGGGAATCTACTTTTGACAAATGGTAAAACAAATTTGCCTCCACTATAAAACCGTGGTATAGACCTAATAGATTGAATAAAATCCAGCATACTTAAAACCATGATGTGTGTGTTGGTGTTCTACTGACATGTAAATCAATTAGCATTCACACATACTTTATAGACCTAATGTGTTCTACTGATATGTATATGTTTGAACCTAGTGACTGTATTCGTGATTTTAAAACCCATCTGTCATTCCCTTATAATTGTCCGAAATTTAATCAATCCTCAAGCCAACTGAAACATCATAGATACCAGCAACAAATATGGTAAAGCCCTTCATGACAGGCATGGCAAAACAAGTTTTTGCTTTGTGCCTAACAAGCATCCAAAACATTGTGATGTTGCGACATCAAACCTGTCAATGTCGTGACATCGAATGAAAATTGCGGCTAAATATGACCCAAGTCTCTTCATTTCTCACATCTCTCTTGTTTGTCTTCTCCATCCGAGTCGAGCACCTCCCTTCTTCTTCCACCATTTTTGAAGCCCTAACCTAACTCTCCATCAAACTACACCAAACTCATTTCTAATCACTTTCATCCACTCCATTTCATTTCAAACCGAATCAAACCTCCTCATTCAAGCCCTAGATACAGTTTGTGCTACAACGAGGTTTTTTGCATTTTCGTTCAAAATTTCTCGGTTTGCTTTTGATTTTGTTAGGCTGGGAACCTCTGTGGATGGTTTGTTGTCATCGAGGGTGTTTTGGGTGAGGGAACCAAGAGACAAAGATGACACCACTTGCAAGGTGTCAGTAAAAGGGTTGAATGATTATAATGGCTCCTAAGAAGAGAAAAACCATTTCAAACCCTGCTCCACCACCTCCTCCTCCTCAGAATCCTATAAAATTTGTGACAAAGGCAGCGGAGGATGATTACCCATTTTCCAGCCACACTCCATTTGTCCTTGAAAGAGGTTTTACGAGCATTGCCATAAATTTAATACTTCACAAGGAAGGAGGGAACCGAATTTGCAGAACCACCCCATCACTGGTGGCACCGTAGTGCGTGAGTTCCGCACTCAACCCGATATAGAATTCGTCTTAACAAAGGTTTCAGGAGGCTTGGATGTTTTATGTATTTCAGAACCCAAATGCTAGAATTCACACCAAATTCAAAGATTACAATTAATCCCCATTTGTTTATGTTTTTGCAGAATAGAAAGTGCCAAGAAAGAAGTACAAAGATATCGTGCTTGAAAGGATCAAGCCACACAGAGGTTCGCTAAGGGCAAAAAATAAGATCCCTGCTTGAAAGGGCGAAGATGTAAGGAAGACTACTACTCCCTTTGGTTCAGCGGGCTTGCCTTCACGGGCAAAGCAATCAATATGCTAGAAGAAGACACGTGTTCTTCGGGCCAAGGTTAAAGGACCCTCTCATCAGGCAGTATGACCCCTTCACCCAAAGAATAACGCCAGCCGAACAAAGTAAATGTCGCATTTTTAGCCCATTTTCCATTTCCTTTAATTATATGTATTTAGATATTTGTTCTGTTGGAGAGGAACACCCTCTAGTGGCTTTTCCTTCCTCCTCCTCTCGGGGAGCCACATTTTGTAGTTTAGTTTTGTCTATTTTCACTTTGTTTTTGAGTCAGACAAATATTCAGCCTGGTCAGAGAGCTCTGCAATGGCGGTGTAGAGTCGGGACCTAATTTTACCCCATTTGTTTTATCTCTAACTCTACTCTATTTGTAAATCTTTCATTGTTATATTTATCTTAAATATGATTTTGTTGATTTTTGGTCAGAATAGAGCTAAACATCCTCAGTGGCTGATCAGGGTTGGAGGTTTGTTTATATTTTATGATGATTTTGTGGATTCATGCTTGTGTAGATGTTAGTTCTTAAGATTATTACGGTTTTAATTAAGTAATCCATATTGAGAGTTGTCTTTGATCCCCACAATAAGGCATCCTTGGTGACGCTTGAATTATGCCTTAAAATTTGGTCCCGGGTCTCTTAAGGCATGAATTAGTTAATTGAAATACTAATTAACCTAATCAAAGAAGTCTAGGAAATTAAGGATACCTAGTACTAGATGGATTTCGTTCGGAGTAGCACCCTCTTAGCATTATGTGAGGATCGTATGGACCGAGAGGTGATTGATCCAAACATAGTCCTAGTCCTATTGTATAACTCAGAGGTGTTCATGATTCCTGAGAAAAGAACCGCTCTTAGTGCACGACGAACGACCTAGATGGATCGAAAGGAGAATAGGAGCCGTGTACGAATTGAGCGAAAGTGTAAACCTCATATCAGTTCCTTAGACATTACGAGTGTACGTTCACTTAATTAGCGCTTAATGAATATAAACCATGAAATGCATCGATGGAACAATGCGACACTAGAATATTTCCTTGGGTTATTCAGATATCACCCCAGTCTGCCAGGTGGATTGATTATACTACTACTTTGTTTTCTTTTTATTTTGTTTTTTAAAACCTTTTTCTACCTTCCATTTGGTAAACCGAATAGTGAGCGACTGATGAATCGACTGCACGATCCTAGCTAAAACCACACCTTCCCTGTGGGATCGATATCTGGACTTGTTAGTCTACTGTATTACTTTTGCGACTTGTGCCCTTGTGGATAATCGCTATCGAGTTTTTAGTGTTGTTGCGGGGGACTTAATAACATAGTCTTTGGTAGCTACACCAATTGCCAAATAGTGCCATTTGATTGTAGCACAAATCAATCGAGTGTTAGGGCTGAATGATGAAGACGGTGAGGAGTTTAGGGCATTATTTAGGGACCCCGACTATGAGAAGATATTGTAGGAATTGATTGATTCCAATCACCTTGGTCAAGGAAGACTAGCGGAGATTATGCTTCACTAGGATGGGGGCTTGCTAAACAGCAGACTTGGTTCTATTTTGTCTCCTATGACTCATTGCCTTCCAAGCATGTCTCCATAATAAGAAGAGACAAGCCATCCTCATTTATGCCATTGTTAAAGGCTATAAAAATTCAGCATTGAGAAAATCATAGTTTATGGTGAAGCCATCTGCACGCGCTATACGATTACAAAGTTGTGTGAGACGAGTTACAGAATGGGAAGAATGGAAACAACCCCTCGATGCTTCCTCCATGTTTCCTTAAAGAAGAAGACACGTGGCCAGCCGAGCGTAACATTTTTGAGAGAGCTATTGAAAAAAGAGAAGGAGAAGATAGAGAGGAAGAAAATCAGTTTGAGTTCGAAACCTCGGAGAGTAAGGAAGAAGAAACTGAAAGGGAGCCCCTACAGGCTCAAATTGACTTAGTGGCTGAGAGAATGAGTGGGATGACCAAATCAGTTTATGAAGAATTCATTGATTGGGAGAGCACTTCACTTCATAAAGGACAACGATGAATTTATCGCGGATGGACGCATTGGCTGAGCAAGAACCCAGTATAAAAGAGAGGAAGCAACCACCTGATACACAGCGAGCACGATGGCTTATTATCACAATCCTTTCCTCTTCCTCAGCTATGCCGGAAGTCCCTCCTCCTCCATTCAGGCTCTGGCAGCCACCACTTATCACCACTGAGTAAATCGCGATGACATATCTTTACATTCGAGGAGTTTCCAATATTTTTACATTGAGGACAGTGTTTGGTTTTAGTTTGGGGGTGTTGGGCATTTTGCCAATTTTAGACAAATTTTGAATTTTTCTCTTTGGATATTAACTGTGGATTAATCTCTTTCTCCTCGTATCTTTTCTCTTGTTATCTTAGTTTTTGTTTTGAGTTTGATTACTTAGTTGTGCTTAGTTTTTTTTTTTTTTTAGTCTAATGTTAGTAAAGTTTATGCTTCATGGTTGTGTTGTTATGCTTTTGGCTAGCTACTTTTAAATGGAAATTTGATTTAAGCTATCATGTCTATCTTAAACTATGCTTGAATGTGTGAGGTTCATTGAGCTTCCACTTAGTGTACAATGATGATCTTGGATGCATATGTCAAAAATCCATAAAAATTTGAAATTTTTTGAAAATCTCAAAAATATGTAAACAGTTTTTGTTTTGTTTTGTTGAGCTTGTTTGTGTGGCAATAGTGTTGTTATTCTGTTGTCATTACCTCTGTGATGATGAGAAGAAAGCGTTAGAGAGACACTAGAGATGGTTGAGCTTTAAAGAGATAATATTTTGACCTTTGAGTTTGTGAACTTAGCGTATGTTCTTATTGTCAGAAACCACAGTCACACTACCCTTCATGGTCAATATTGCTTGGGGTTTGGGGAAGAATTAGGTAATCAACATCTATTTTGATCTCCTAAGACTCTAGGAACTTGCTCAATTATTATTTGAGGCGAAATCCTAGGCGACACAACAATTAGGAGATGATATAGGCCATCCTCGGATCGGTTGAGCCTTTCTAGCTACCCTTTTATGCATTATTCCATAGTCACCCTAATTGAACCTTAATAGCCATTTCAATTCTTGGAAACCAAGAGTGAACAAGCCCTCTTTGTTGAATATCCTTTAGTCAAAAATCTTTGTTTACCCTTAACATGTTTGTTTCAATGCAATATTATGTGAGAGCATGTTGTGTGAATTGGGAGAAAAAGAATTGTGATTAAGTCAAGGAGGTTAGTGCAATGTTTCGGTGAAGAATTGTGCTAGATATGTAATCAAAGGAGGTTAGGTGAGAAAAAGAAAGAAAAGAAGCAAAAAGAAAGAAAAAGTCAAGGAGTAAGTTTAGCCTCGTAGCCTTCCTACCTTGAGTGATTAAGTTCGTAGGGGTGTTTTAACACCTAATACCCCAAGACCAACTGGTCCAGGAGTTGCTGATCTAAAGCTCGTTACATGCGGTAGGTTGAAAGATTAAGGGGGTTGAACATTGCACTACTCCATTTCTTGAAATCCATGAAGAATAATAAAGCGTCATGGTGTTCTTGTGAAGATGGTGAAAATGAGCTAAGTTTGTGGGAATAGCTATGTGATAAAAAGATGCAATGAGTTAAGTTTGGGTGAAGCTTAAAAGATTCAATGATGAAAGAAAGCAATATGAGAAAGGATGGTAGAGCTCTTGAAGAAAAAAAAGCAAATTTGTGTGTTTTGGGTATATATGATGACCTAAATTCAACTACCCTATACCTAAGTCATACATTACAAGCTATATAAAGACCTATTTGATCCTAAGAGTTGTGAATTGCCTACATTAGTGGAGAATGGTAGTGCTGTAGCTTCATGGAGTCTTATGCACTCATAAGTCATGGAAACATCATATGGTAAGAACTCCAGGCTCAATTCTAGCTCTCCTAATTCCATGGCTGCGATTATTTACATGAGGTAAGACTTCACACACACTCATTGGAAGGACTTTAGCTTAAGTTTGTTTAACTCATGGTCAATCTATTATATGGTAAGGTCCTATCTCGAACTTTTCTTTGTGTTGTTGAATGGTTCGACCCCTGAGATTAATAAGCACAAGGTGTTATCGCATTAAGCCCAACAAGTTTGATTTGTCTTCACAAAATGTGTAGTTTCTTTACTTGAGGACAAACAAAAGGGTAACTCCCAGTATTTGTTAGGTGTGAATTGTATCTTGTTTTGAGCCTTTATTTCTTATAATGACTGAGCTCATAATGTTAAATTCACACTTATATATTTCAAATACAAGCTAAATCCCTTTCTTACATTGGTTTTGCAGATAAGGAAGAAAACTCGAGCAAAAAAGGCAAAAATATGGAAGAAATGGAGTGTTGTTGCTGTTGAAGGCCCCATGTCGCGACATGGAATCCCCTCAAGCTTGAAGCCCAACTACTGCCATGTTGTGACATGAAGTCCTATGATGTCGCGACATCGAGCCATTTGTAAACCAAGGCTGGAGCTGAAGCCACTACCATGTCGCAACATCAAAATAGTTGATATGCGAGCAAAGACTTGAAGCGCAACTACTGTCATATCGCGACATCAAGACTGTTGATGTCGCAACATCAAAGGAATTTCACAAAATATTGGAGCTCAGTTATTGCAATGTCGCAACATCAAACCTGTTGATGTCGCGACATCGCGACAACAAACCACCTGCTCAATAGCTATTTTTAACCCATTTTCCGAGGCTATATAAACAATTATTTTCACCAATTAGAGGCCGACATTTTAGGGTTAGGGCATAGACTTTGAGGGGCTTCTTCATCTCCTTTAGTTTTTGCTTTCTTTGATATTCTACACCCTAATCCTAAGGTTTTTGAGATTTTGTTGTTGATTTCCTTTGGATCTGAAGTTTACTTGAAAAATCAGCTCATTTAAGGGTGTTTGCAACCTGGAACCCAGCTGGATAGCATCTCATCTTTGATTGTTTTGTATCCAAACTTCATTCCTTTCTCATCTCTTTTCTCTATTTTTGATCTGTAAATCATGATTTTGAATGATTTGAGGGCTATAATGAGGAGCTAAACTATCCTCTAAGGTTGGTTACTGATATTAATGTTTGGTTTATATAATTGTTATAATAATTTTGTGAATGTGTGCTTTGTGTTGATGCTAATTGATGCAAATCTAAAATTATTTTGATTTTATCCAATTGAAATGTGTTAGGATTTGTGCTTGACACCTAGAGTAGGAAAGATTGACTTAGGGCTTCCAAAGTGACAGCTGGAAATTGACCTCGCGCCTTGACCAACCCTTCATAATGTATTTCAATCGATAAAATTAACTTAGCCTAATCAAAGAAAGGAAATTAGTAATGGCTAGTACTAAATGGATTTCATTAGGGTAAAGCGTCAATTAGGCATTATGTTGGATTTGTAGGGTAAAGCGTCATTAGGGTAAAGCGTCAATTAGGCATTATGTTGGATTTGTAGGGACCTAGCAGTGATCATCAAATCTAGCATAGTTCGGGTTTTTCTAGTGTAGGGACCTAGCGGTGACCAATAGGATACCTAAGGGAAAAATGCTTTAGAAAAGTATCATATTTAATCACCTAGAGGAACCTAGCGGTGAATAGGGGGTTAGTGTGAGAATTTGAGGTGAGTCGAGAGAGTGAGAGCCTCGTATTAATTTCCCTTGGTAACCCTGAGGATAATTTTACCTTATCGAATATATATATTTTTTATTGATAAAAACAATATATTGATCGAAAGAACCAAGAGGGTTCCAAAAGTACCTGAGAAGTGAACAAGAAGGAACCAAAAGAGGGCTGCGAAGAACTACCTTGACAAAAAGCTACCAACCCTACCTACACTTATCGAATATAAACCAATAAGCATTAATTGAAGTAACCAACCCTAGTTTCTGACCTTGAGTTTTTATCTTTAAAGTCTTCGTATCCTTGGAAAACTTAACATTGACCAAATTCCCCTGTTTTAGTATAGATTTAGTTTAGTTTAGTCATATATTCATCAAAAATCAATAGTTTGGATAGTGAAAGGATCGAGTAGGCAGGGTACTTAATCTTGTCTAAACTTACCTTCCCCATGGGAACGATATTCGGATTTTCTAGTCCATTTACTACTTGTATGGCCCGTGCACTTGTGGTATCTTAAGTTGCACAATTTTTATATATCAAACACGCTTTGTGCCTAAAACAAGGATAGAGGAAGAGAGGAGCCTTTCGCTTGGTAGGGTTGGCAGCTTTTTGTTTGGGTTGGTAGGTCCTTCGCAAGCTCCTTTTGGTTCCTTCTTGTTCACTTATTGTGTACTTTTTGGAACCTCTTGGTTTTTTTTATCAATATACTGTTTTGTATCGATAAAAAAAAAAAAAAAAAAAAAAAAAAGAGGAGCCTTTCGCCACCAATCTTGTCTTGTATCTTTCGACTTCTCCTTTGTCGTTTTATTGTCTTTGTACACTCGTTTCACACCGATCGCCTTGTGTCCTTTTGGAAGTGAAGCTAGCTCCCATGTGTAATGCTTCTTGATTGCCTTTATTTCTCATCCATAACGTCTTTCCAATTCTTGTTTCCCGCAGCTTCTTGGAAGTTCATAAGCTCACAATCGGCAAAGAGGCAAAAGAGAGTAAGATTTTCTTGATGAAAATTACCACATAAAGTTCTTGTAAGTTCCTGAAGCATGGAACTCTTTCACTCGAGCTTCCATCTTCTTTAGTACTCATAGCTAGTGAAGTTGGTGGGGTAGTAGGCTCCTCTCTTGTCCATGTCATCTTCGTCGAAGTATGGAAAGAAGTTGTAGTCTTCATCATGTGGTCCAAAACCCCATTCTCCTTCTTCATCGAATGTGACATCTCAACTGGCGATTTTCTTCCTAACATTAGGATTGTAAAGCTTGTATCCTTTAGAGTTCACGTCCTAACCAATGAAGATGTACTTATGGATTTTGTCATTCAACTTACTTCTTTGCTCATCCAGAATGTGCACATGAGCTATATTTCCGAAGACTCTTAGATGGGAAATCTTTGGCTTCCTTCTACTCTATACTTCTACGCTATATTTCCGAAGACTCTTAGATGTAAAGCTTGTATCCTTTAGAGTTCACGTCCTAACCAATGAAGATGTACTTATGGATTTTGTCATTCAACTTACTTCTTTGCTCATCCAGAATGTGCACATGAGCTATATTTCCGAAGACTCTTAGATGAGAAATCTTTGGCTTCCTTCTACTCTATACTTCTACGCTATATTTCCGAAGACTCTTAGATGGGAAATCTTTGGCTTCCTTCTACTCTATACTTCTTGTGGTGTTTTTTCTCACTCTTTTTGTTAGAGATTGGTTGGATAGGCAAGCTATACATACACAACTGCTTTCGCCCGAAATTCCTTTGGTAGTCTCTTGCTTTTGAGCATGCTCCTCGACATGTGAAGGATTGTCCTATTCTTCCTTTTCGCCACTCCATTTTGTTAGGGGTCGTCAAATTCCATGATCGTCGCAACACTTTTGAAATCTATTTGATGTGAATTCTCCTCCACGGTTGGATCTCATGGGTTTGATCACAAGGCCACTTTCCTTCTTAACAAAGGCTTTGAACTTGAAATTTTCGAACACCTCTAATTTCAACTTCAAAAAAATACCCCTACGTTTTTTCTTGAAAAATAATCTATGAAGAGAAGGAAATATTTACTCTTACCTATTGACCTTAGCTTGATTGGACTGCACACACATCCATATGTATGAGTTCCAACGACTGTCGAGCTCTTGAGTCTGACTCCTTTGGAAAGCCCTTCTTCAATTGCTTTCCAAGTAGACATCCTTCGCACACTTGATAAGGGTGACTTTTGGAGAGTAATCTTCTCACCATTTTATGCTTGGAGGGCAATTCTCCTTTGAAATTGAGATGCCCAAATTGAAGATGCCAAAACCAAAATGCGTCTTTGTAGCATGCCTTGGGACATTTCACAACATCGTTTCGAATGTTGAGCATGAACATTCTATTTCTTGACGTCGACGCCTTAGCAATTAAGTTACTTGCATTGTCTCTCCTAAAAAGGTTTTTGTCTTTTAAACGAATATCATAGTCTTTCTCTAAGGGTTACCCTAGGCTCAAGATATTACTCTTCATGTTTGGCACATAATAAAACATTGGAAATGAATTGATAGAATTCCTCAATCGGATAAGAATGTTACCTTTGCCTTTTATCGCTACTTCATCTCCAAAACCCACGTTGCCAGTCACCGATTCATCAAGCTCCACAAACATGGTTCTTTTTCCGCACATATGATTGCCTGCACCGGTATCTAGGTACCATTTATTATCTTTGCCTCTTTCGTTACAAGCCAACAACAAGGTTGCTAGGCGCTCAACTCTATTATTGCTAGGTGCTCTACATTTGGAAGCATAATAACCAATTTTCACAATTGTAACATTTAACATGTGACTTATCATACCTCTATCTTAAGTTGTCCCTCCTACGACCTCTTGTTGAGAACTCTTTGGAAGTTGTTGTTGTTTCGTCGTTGGGCCTCCAACCTTGTCCATGTCCATGACCTCCTCCTCATGACCGCAACCTCGTCCTTGTTGGCTTTTTTCATTGCGAACATTTCCTTTTTTAGTTGAATCAACTCAAGTCTTGAGTAATTGTTCTATGATCCCTTCCTTCTTTTTCCTTTCTTTATAAGTTTGTATGGAACCCAAAAGTTGCTTCATTGTCATGGCTTCCAAGTCTTTGGTTTCTTCGATGATGGCAACAATATGTTCGAACTTTGGATCTATTGATCAAAGAATCTTTTCCATAATTTTTACATCATCTAGCTTTTCACCATTTCTCTTTAGTTGATTGATAACTTTTAAGACTCTAGAGAAGCAGTCAGAGATGGCTTCACCTTCTTTCATATACAAAGTTTTGAACATGTCTCTTAAAGTTTGAAGACGTACCTTCTTCACTAGATCTACTCCCTCCCTTGTAAGAGGTTTGAAGCTTCTCCCATGCTTCTTTAGCCGACTTTGCTTTCGAGACCTTCTCAAAAGCATCGTCATCTAATTTTGATAGAAAGAGCCTTCTTGTTTCTTAAGTCTCTCAATCTAAAACTATCTTTTTGACACTATCTTCGTTCTCCGATTTGTTGTGGCTTTCTCTACTATCTCCCACACATCTTGTGCTCCGAGGAGGGCCTTCATCTTGATGTTCAATTGTCGTAGTTACTTTTGTTGAGCTTTGGGTCTTGGAATGGAACCATATTACAACTTGCCATCTCTCAAGAAGGGGCCTTCAAGCTTTGATACCAATCTATTGGAATGGGAATTTTGGGAATTGGAGGAAAAACTTGGAAATGGGAGAGACTAGATGATTAAGAGGAAGAGACTACTAGTATTATTGATTACTTCTTGTTTTCTGCTTGATACAAACTCAAGGATATCACCCATACTTATACTAGTAGCATCTCCTAAACCAATGGCTAGGATTTTGCCAACACAATTGTAATTTAATGGTTACAAATGACTCTCTAGAATTAAATTCATAATTTCAAACCTACCCACACATTCTAAACAACTCTATGGGCTAATCTAGAATGAACTTCTAGAAATTGAGCTCTTATTTAGATATGGGGATTTCATTTAGACAACTAAGACCTAAAAACCAATAACCAAAAATCAAGTTTACATTTCAATACCCAATAGGATATGGGTAGAAACGAGTATGGGAAAATTTGTTAATACCCGACTCAAGGTTGGGAAAATTTCCTCCCGCCTAGCCCGGCCTTGTTTAACAACAATATTGTATATATGAACGATTTTCCCAGAAAAACCATAGACAAGATTCGCTCAAAAAGCCCAATCTCGAAGCCAAGCGCCACTTCGTCCATGGGGCTCAACTCCTCGCGCGAGCCGAATCCCCCAACATTGCTCCCTCCGACGTCCTCTCCCTCGCCAAAACCCCTGCCGACAAGGCATTCTCCCTCGATCACAAAGACGCCGCCTCTAGGGCTACAGGACCTCTCACTGAGCAAAGAATCTTCTCCCCTGCTGCACCTTGGATGAATCCATTCCCCCCTCCTTGGAACAGAAAAAGGGAAGCTAAGAACAAAACCCCTGGCTGCTCAAATCGTCAATGAATGAGAAGGGATTCAAGATTCAGTAATGGATGATTTATTTTGTCTTTATCACCCTACTTGGAATAAGAATATGGTTACAATATTTGCTAAATATGACCTAGAAGCATTATCATAAATCAAGAATCGATAAGTAAATGCCCCCCAAAAAAGGCAAAAAGGACTGGTTGAGGCATGATATTATTGTCTTATATGACATGGGCAAGTCCATCTGCACCGTTTATTTAAACAAAGCTTCAATTTGGCATTGCTCAAATCAATTGCCCCAGAATTAACTGCAAAGAAAATTCAAATTAAGAGAAAATAAAAAAATAAATAAAAAAAAGTGCTCATAAACCAACTGAACACCTCCAGACTTCAGATAAAAGTCCTCCAACTTGAATGAAGAAATAACACCCCACATACCCAGATTATATTCATAGGAATAGAATTTGAAAAGAAGCAAACAGGGGAAGAAAGAAGAAGTGAATTGATTATGGGTAACTCTAATTCTTGTTTTCCAGCTGCAACTCCCAAAACGCAAATTCCAAAAATTTGAGAAAAGTTTGAATTCATATTTGAATGTCTGCTTTCTTTGACAAGTGGGTTCGTTCATGTGTAAGCCAAGACCACAATTCCACAGACAATATTATAATTCATTCCACATTTAAAAAATCAAAGAAAAGGGCAAAACCCAGAATATTAAAAGGTGAAGAGGACTAAAAACCTGTAGTGGACGTCTCTAAGAGAGCATGAGAGGGGAAGATCGTGAAAGCCGGAGCTCCGGTCATCGTCGCCGGTCGACATCTCCATTGATGAAGAACTCAAGAAGAGAGCGACTGACGATGTCCGCGTCCTCACTCATTGATCTGGTTTTGTAATTAACGGGAAAAAAAAATCATTAAGCTTGGTCTGGGAAGGGCAATGATTGTGTACTTCGCGTCTCTATCTCTTTATCTTACCTGCTAAAAAATAATATATTCTTTAGAACCAAGAAATTTCTGGAAAAGTTTAGGAGCGTGTAAGCTTTTTGTCAACGAGTTTTTTGTCCCAAATTAATAAAAATTTTAAAAACAAATTATCAAAATGGTTTGAAAATCAAAATAATGCCAATCTAATGTGTCTTTGCTAACATATACACTGTCAAAATAAAAAATATACAAATTTTGGAAATTTTTTAAAATTAAAAATCTTAACAAAACTAATATTTTGCTGCTTTTTACAATTTCTAAGTTAAAAAACAATTCTTTCCCTACTTTTTCTCATTTGAATGGCACATAACTAGGGTTTGAAATTCCAAAGATCTAGTTTTTACAATTTCAAAGTTAAAAATCAATTATCTCTCTACTTTCTCTCATTTAGATAAGCCATACTTAAGAGGATGAAAATATCGTTTCGACGGATCTCGATCTTGGATTTCTGAATATATCGGATATATGGAATGCTGTGATTGAATCTTTACGTGAATATCGGAGTATATGAATTAAAGCGTTGATGTCAGCATAGTTGGATCGAGTCGGGATTTGAATGCATTAGTTTAAATATATCGCCGATATATCCCGGAGTATATCTCAGGTATATCCGATCTGCCAAAGAAAAATTAAGCCCAACGTGGCATTATCTGTGAAGGCACGATGTTCCAGCGATATATGAGTCGCAGGCTCTGTCGTGATATATCGCCGATATCGGATATATCGCCGATCTCGTGTCGAACATCATTGATATTGGATATTTCGGAAATATATCGACGGATATATCGGATATTTTCATCTCTGCCCGAAACTAGGATTTGAAATTCCAAAGTACTAGTTCTATGTTTCTTTTTTGAAATCAATTCATTTCCCTTATTAAAAATAAATTTGTCTCTTAACTAATTTTCAATGATTGTGGTTTTAACTTAAAAAGATTTTCAAAATCGTAGTCACCATTGCAGCTTTGGTTATGTGTATGCCAATACGGCAAAGATGCACTAAATGGGGGTATTATTTTGGTTTTCAAACTATTTTCATAATTTTTTAAAATTTGTATTAGTTTGAAACAAAACTCTTTCTTAAGTGAATAGGCTTCTTTCTACAGTGTTTTTGGTGGATTTTAGGTATCCAAAAAAGTAATTGAAAAATGGGTTAAAAAGAAATTCATTTTAGTAAGATTATTTGAAAAATTGATGACATGTAATCGACATGAAAGTGTATATATATATATAGATGGATCGGTACATGCTCTTCAAAAATAATTATGATTTGGTTTAAGAGTGCATATAAAAAAAATCCTTAAATTGCTCTCTCTAATGGTTATAGATTGAGCAATTATGGTAGTAGTGTAATATATTATGGTAATAGATGCAGTATGAAATTGATGCAAAATCATGGCACAACTTTTAAGGTAGCAATTAAAGTTCAAAAAATACAAGTTTTGAGAGCACAATGAAAGAAGATCAAGGACACGCTCAATATGTTAATTCAAGATTTAGAAGAATCTAGACTTATTTAAGATGTTTCTAGATCAGATTGTATGGCTTGCATACCAACTTTTTTTTTTGTATTTAATTTTCATTTTGTTTGTTTATTTTTGTATTTACTTTCCTTAAGACATGCATGGCTAGTAGTGAAGCCAGATAAAATCCAACCTATTTAGGTTTGTTTTATTTTCTAGTTTTAGGTTAAAAATATATATTTTATTTCTATTTCTTTTTTAGTTTGTAACCTATAAAAATGTATGTTTACAATATAATTATGTAGAAGAATATTGGTTAGAAAAATGGTGAGAATCTTTGCTTCTTTGGATCTCCAAAGAACTTTTGAACTTATGTTCATCCTATATCAATCAACCTCTGCATAGTTGATTATGGCGTTTGTTGTCTCTCGGATTCTCAGAGTCCATAGATCGTCGAGGCATGAACACGGCAACGGAACACCATGAAACAAGCAGAGTAGTGGTGTGTCTTGAAGCCCGACTCTACGATGCTTAAGTTAGTTAAGGAGATTCAAAGTGTTCTCACTGTCGGTCTTGCAATCATATATTTTCACATACCTTTTTCTTAGCGTTACCTCCCTTATTCATGAAGAAGGATGATGATCCACTTTCTATGGGAAGTGGGTGATTGGTTTCCAAAATGGAAGGGAGCGAGGGCGCGTCTCTTATTAGCCCCAGCCAGTTTTCTTTTAGGTAATCAAGTTGTCAAGTCTTACGCGCCAGATTGGTTGATCATCTTGGGAGCGGTCGGGTATGAGGTTTGTGGGATATGTTCTCGAGTTGTAAGAAATCCATGAGAAATCATTGGATGTCATCTTCTTAAAGATGGCCGGCCAGAAGCCTAAGATAACTGTCGAATTTGGAAGGGGGTGTAGAGGTCCACAGGCTAGACTTTATGCCTGGATCCATGTTCATGTAGGGACGTTTGGACCTCTTTTAGGCTTTGGTCCGTTTGGGCCTTACGAATGGAAATCTTTGGGCCAAAATCGAGTGGTACCATGATGCCCCCTTTCCATCCCAGGAGTTGATCTTCCCGGGTTGGAAAAAATATTGTGTTTAATGACTTGGTTGTTGTCGAGGGGAACGAGAGGGACCGTGTCTTGCATATTCAATGCGTATTCAGGGAGTGTTACATTTACGGTATAGCATTTAGTACGAATTTTTGAGTTTCCCATGGGTTTGTAACCCCTATAAAAGGATGCAGGGGGTCGGGTTTTTATCTCACTGACTAGTTTTGAATTTTCAGCGGATATGCATGGCTTGTCGTTGGTGGATGCTACTAGTGCTGGGCTTTTCCGATTGCTCTGGGGCTGAACATGATGTTGACAGAGGTTGGCTGGTGATTAAAAGAAATGTCCTAGAGCTTGCTAATTTACCTTTGGAGAGATATTTTCGAGCCTTATATCCCCCCTTGGGTAGTTCGCGAACTTGGTGGGAGAAAGCTTTCCTTGACATCGATGAAACTCTGTGTCTCCATGTTCAGTGATAAGCCCCCTTGTATGCCCCTTTGCTTTGGCATTGTTCAGTGAGAAATCTTTGCCGGAGCGGCCGGGGAGCTTCCTCTTTTTCGCCTCTGCTGCGATAGTTTTTCCTTTTTAGGCTTTACATTAGCAACTTTTCTTGACTTTTTCTTCTTACTTTGTTCTTTTTCCTCCGATTCAGTTCTTCTTCTAATCTTTCTTCTTTCTTAGGCTTAGTTTTCAGCCCGGATGGGTTATGTAATTGTAAACACCATTTGGTGTAATTAATGAAATCATGGTTCGAGAAATTTTTTTGTTGTGTTTCGCCTTATTTTTATTGTGTTTGGCTAACCGGTCATTAGAATGAATGAACTTCAAGGGTTATGGCGTCTAATGGATACTAGTACGCGTTGGAACTAGGGTTATGGCGTTTGTATTTACGGTATGTTCAAGGATGGATCGCGATCACGGTTCCCTAAGCCCCAGGCGACTAGGTTGTTGACTAAGCGGATCCGCGGAGAGAAGTATAAGGGCACTAGCTGAGGCATGAACCTAGCCCACACTTGTTCACTGTGCCCTAATAAGTGAAGCGCCGTCAGGATTCGAATCGCTTGGAAGAGTGATGGAGTTCGACGGGCGCATTAATGCATCCAGTAGGGGCTGGCGCCTTATTCATAAAGGAATAAATGGATTTACTGCTCTATCGCATCTTCCCATTTCTTGTTTTTCTCTTATGTTCGAGCTTACTGCGGATATTTCGCTATAGGGTTCGCGCGTTTTGCGGACCTAGTCTTTTCAGAGGCGTTAATTTTTCCTACCTTGGATTTTCATTAAGATCTATTTTTTATCCGAAATCACGTTAGATTTCGATCAAGCATATGTCGAAGCGGCGTAAGGCGTGAAGGGTGACTGCAGGCGCATATTATTAGGTACAGGGGGTTTTCCACACGGCAGTGGGTCGTGTGCGTTCGCCTTATGACCCGGATTTGGTATTACGACATGGAGGCCGGCTCATTTCACTTCATCCCTTTTATTTGTTGTCTCGCGCCGCGATATAGCGAGAGGTCAGAGGAGACTTGCTAGTGGTCGGGTGAGGAAGGACCTAAGCCGGGGATCATGTATACATAGCGGCATTATTTATTCTCTGTCTATGGAGGAGTTGAGGTCATACTGCCACATTCCTCATAATATCGACTTTGAGTTACCGGATGATCCGGTTGAATCCACTATTGATAAGGAGAAGGCGTCACGTTATATTTTACCAAGGGAACAACTCAGCCAGGCTTAGGCTTTCTGTTTCATGCTGAATTAAGCGAGATTTCTCACACTTTTCGAGCTCACTTTATCTGTCCATCAGAATATCATAGGATTCGATGGAGGAGTAATCTTGAACCTTCTTCTGTTCTGCTCATTTCGTTGGTGGAGGTTTTCTTTATTTACACATTGAAGCTGGTGCATGGAGGCCAGCTATCTTTGTCGGCCTAGAGCCCTCGGCTACAAGTTGTTACGGGGCTCCTTGACTCGACCAAGATCGAGGCGAAGGACATGATCTTAGTGGGAGGGCCAAAGGTATCGAGACAGGTTCCATCGACCTCCGTTTACTTTGAACGAGAATTTCATTCCAGTGTGTTAGAGTTTGAGTTATGAGTGATCGTTGTATGTCGGCCCCTCGTATATATTTTTTAATAAACACTTTTTACGAGGGAAAAACAATTTAGATTAGTAAACTAGGTGGAAAAAGTTAGTTTTTATGAAGGTCGAGTTATTAGGATTTAGGCAGGGCGACACTTACGAAATTCTTTTAACGATGAAGAATCTTCGTGAATTGAGTCGTAATCTAATCGGAGTGAATTGTGCATGCGTTTCAATAAAATTTCATAGCAGTTATACTCAGTATAATTCACATTCATATTCACTAATATTAGTACGTGTCCTCCATATTATAATGTTTCCCACAGACACGTGATATAAGATAAAAAGGAAGCTAAATAATAGAAGAAAAGACAAAACAAAGATACAATGAGAAGTAAAATAAGACCTGGAGTGCGCGTAGGCAGCCTCCATCTTTCTTGACGTAATATATAGTAGTGACGATGGCCTGCGATTACGGTGACAGGCGGAGGAGTTCGATAGCTACTCGAGATGCATTTTAACGGCATGCTTCAGCCGATGCGTGTTAGCCTTGCGGGATTTTTCTTTTAGAATGGGGCGTTAAAGAATCTAGATTTCAGGCCAATGATGGGCCGCATCCCCAAATATAAAGGGAGATCATTTCGAGGGCAAAGGGAGATTTGGAGGCGATTAAGAGAAGGAACCAGGAGGAGATTGGTAGGAGCGTAGTTAGAGGAATCATGAAGATGGCTTAACCTTTGCAGAATTCTTTACGGGGATGGTTTGATTCTTTAAAAATCTTTTCGAGTCTGTAATAGAAATCACTATGAACTAACTTTCTACTAGAGGTTTGTCAGCCCCAGCGCACCTATTATGGATTAATGTATTAGTTGTGGTTTATTTAATATTGGTATGGTCGCATAGTTGCTTTAATCTGAATTTAATCACGTATTATTATTTACCAATTTTAGCATGCTATTACTAGGGTACAGAGCTCGAGGAGAAGATGACTCATAGGGACATAGATAAGCAACACTTAGTCAATAGGGAATAGAGATATCCCGCGTTCTAGAATTGGCACTTTGGGTTTGCATTCGCTGTATCTCGGAGTCAAGGGGGTGAGACGAAGTCTGTCCTTGCTGGCGATATAGGTAGATATATCTTGAGAAAGAATCTCTTATGGAGAGCCACGTGAACCACTTCCTTAAATCATATGACCAATATTAAATTAAATAAATATCTAGGTTAAAATCCATCAAGCATGGTAGGTATTGGCAAAACCTGTTCTCACATCATTACTTTAAATCAAAATTTTAATACTGGCTTTCCTTGAATTGAATTAAATTAGTTATAATTCCTTTATAAAAATTGGGTTAAATATTTCTGGAGTCATGGAATTTAGTATTCAGCAGCTTTTCTTCACATGGGAATGACACTTGATGAAATTGCTATACTATATGAACTCGATCGTATGTATGCGTCTGGACTGCATTTTACTTAACTTTTACACACCCACTATTAGCAAATCAAGTTTTGGTGGGTGGGAAATTTAAAAGTATTGATATTGACAGCGATTGCTATGGGTGTGCTTTGGATCAATTTATTTTATTTAGTTCTTTTTACTTATTAATCATTTTATTTATTCTTTGTTGTAGTTATTTTGCCTTATTTCATCATCTTGTGGCTTGGTCACCGACTTCATACTTGTGATTTCGAAGCAATTGGTGTGCTGAGACTAGATCAGGGATTTGCACCATTGATCTTGAGCAGAATGGACATTACATCCAGTACGAGAGAAGCACACACAGCGATTTAAAATCATACGGGAGTAAAGAGAAGATGAGGCATTTCCAGAGGAATGAACCCGCAGTGGATCGAGAATGGACAAAATCATAGAGAAATCTGGCCGCGGATCCGCGCATACGACATGATGATCTCGCGCATACTGCACTTGAGGAGTTAGCGCACCACCTCGGTGTCGTCGGCTACCTCCACGGCTACCACCCATTCAGCTGAACAACTTTGAAATTTGAGGGTAACTCTGCAAGTACTCCACAGTATCTGAGTTTCATAGGTTGCCGTGAGAATCCGAATGCACACGCTCGACAGAGTTTGGCTGGTCGCTGACACGATCAGTATAATGGAGTAACAAAGAAGCTCTCGGTTAACGTCTATTCCCATTGTCCCTTAGTAGTAAGGCTAAGCGATGGTTGACTAGCCAGCGAGTTCCATTACCTCGTGGAATGATGACTTAGTCATTCACGACCAAATTTTCCCACCATAAAGATTATCTGGCTGGTGCAGAGATTAACACATTGACGGTCGAGGAGAACTTAGCCAGAACTGAGAGATTTCATGAACCTCACGGGGAGATGCCCACATCACAAGTTAACTAGATTTGGATCTGCAGTGCACACGTTCTCTGACGATTTAAGCGATTAAGATTAGGACGTCGTTAGTACGCATGGCGGAGGTGCCCTGATGAAGAAGACTACCGATCAAGCTTATGAGATATTGGAAGATACAGCTACTAATACTAATTAGTGGCCTCGAGATAGATCAACAACTAGGTAGTCCTTGGCGGGAGCAGACACAGAAGTTCTCAGTAACCTGGTAAACCATGTCGCGTAGTTAACTAAATAGCTACAGAAGCAGCAAGGTATGATGAATGCTATTCAAAATAACCCCTGGGAGATCTACGAGTCTTGCGGAGGACAAAACAATACTATGAGTTATGGTCAGGCCCGAGATGTGATAAAAGGAAACCAAGCAGTATGAGACGATCAAACCTTGATAACATGTCAGGGGCAGTATGGAGGTAACAGGTATCATAATCATAATCAAAATCAAGGCCAGGGTTGGAGAGGTAACGGAATAGTACGGGGAAGCGTCGGTATGGTGGAGGAAACGACCAAAATAATATGCTACCATGATGTGAAATGACCCACCACTGAGAAAAGTAGATTTGGAGGAAGCCTTAAGCTCATATGATGACTTGACACATTTATGAATGAGCCGAGGCCACATTCAAAGCCAAGCTCAACGGTATAAAAACCAAAATCCACTTGACTATAAAGATCAAGGAGCCCTAGCTTTCGAGCACAGAAGTGCGGATAGGCGAATGGCCACATTGTTGGTAAGGCGCGAGGATCATTTACCTAGTAGGCTCAAGGTGAACCGGGGCAGAGGAGTATTGAACGTAGCAAAGGTATCACCTTGAGGAAGTGGTAAGAATTAAGCGATGTCAGGGCAACCACCGTTGATAGGAGAGGAGTAGAAAGCGAAGTAATCAGACCATTCGAGAATGATAAAAGATAGAAAGGAAACGACCCAAAGAGAAAAGTTGCTTGGAAGAAGAAACTAAGGCTAGGAATGACTAACCACAACTAGACACTTCTCGATTCTAACACCCTCGGCACTTTGAAGAAGAATAAATTAGACCAAACAATTCTAAAGATTTACTGAAGTATTCAGCTATATAAACATGCCATTCAGCGTCATTAAACAGATACCCGATTATATCAAATTCATGAAGATATCTTATGAAGAAAGAAAGTATATCAAAATTAAAGACGGTAGATCTTCGCTGAGAATGTAATTACCATCCTTCGGAGAAAATGCCACAGGTGAAGACCCGGTGAGTTTTACTACGAAAAATTTCCTTGTGTATTACCGTAAGGAACTCCATCTTTGAGGAAGAGAGGCTTGTGTGACTTGGGGCTAATATTAACCTCATGCCTTTGTCCCATATTCAAATGCAGAATAGGTGGCACCTGACTACGGTCACACTCAGGTTTGCACGGGGCCGGTCACAAAGCATCCGAGGTGATGAAGGCGTCCTAGTAAAGAGAAATGAATGGCTTTCGTATTCCCGGACATACGCCGTCATTTTGGACATGGAAGGAATAAAGAAGTACCCATAATGTGGGTAGACCGTTTCTTTGCCATTTGGTAGATGATGATTGATGTGTAGAGAGGAGAGTTGGGAGTGAGTGCGGGATGATGGTCGAGTGATGTGTTTGAGGTATGAGACACACCGGTGAAAGTGATAAATGCTTCATGATAGAGACCGTAGAGACTATAGTATCTGCTTGAGTGGTCTCAGCCCTTTGGGACTAACTGAGTACATAGTGAATCGGAAGGCGCAGGGGAGGAGGAAGAGGCTAAAGAGGATGTGAGATGGATGGACTCCTTCAGGCTAATGGAAGGAAATACTGAGCCCTTAGGCGAGGCCTTGGCCGCCGTTCCATCCCTTCAGAACAACCACCCCGAGATGGAGCCAAAGCCATGCCCGATATTTTGGGGTGTACTTATCTTGGGATATACTTCTACTATACCCTAGTGATTATTGGCTTTGACATCCACTATGATGAAGAAGATTGAAGCTTTTAGGAGTACTTTCGAGATCTACAAGGGATCACAGCACTGAATCTAGTTGAGTTTAAGAGTTCACCCTTCTATATGTGTAATGCATTGGTCTAACTGAGAAGATGGTCATAAAGCCTTGATGGAAGCATAGAGGGAGATTGGATCGACCATGAAAAGTAGTCACGTAGTACTAAAGTAATTTGTATCTGGGTTATCTATTTTCTTGATTACCTTGGTGGTCACAGTACGGGTTGTCTAAGGAGCATTAGTGGTAAGATGAGAATAATACATTCTAACGCATACAGACAGTCACGGGATGGAGGTGTCGTCGATTGAATGAGAAACACTCGAATGTTTTCATGGCTGCTATTCCTTGGTCAGGATATTGAATCATTCTGTGGGCATGAATACTATATTCTAGGATCGTGTCGATTGTCGATGGTCCTGCCAGGAGATCGAGAAGTGACATTCGCACACACACCTTGGTACATTCGCATTTAAGTGAGATGCATAAGTTATCTGTTCATACTAGCCCATTCGAAGCGCGTATGATGGCCTGTTTATCAGGTCTGAATTTGAAAAGGCCACAATTAAGGTGTTGTTCTGTGGATGCGACTTTTAGTGTTAAGGGAACTCATGATAATTTTTCTAGAAAACTTGAGGGTTGGTGCTAGTTAGATGTGAAGAAACCAGTGCATGTTGAATTGGGAGAAGTGCTGCTTTGTAGTACAAGAGAAGGAGCATGATACTTGGATTCACGAGTTTACTGAGAGGAATGAGAGTAAACGAGCAGGTGAGCGACCGTAGAAGTTCCACATTTGTCATCGGTAAAGGGCACTGAAGCTTTCCTAGGACATGCGAGGGTTCTATAGAGTGGTTCCATAAAATATTTTTCACCTCGGATTATAAGCCTTTATCCGGTTCTAGTTGAGAACTACCATTTGATTTTGATGGTGATTAGTGGCCACAAGCATTTTCAGTCTGAAAGATGGGTGCGTAACCGACCCTATAGTTGTACTTCCCCGGTTGGGACCTCTGTTTGGAGGCTAATGTGATGCGTTTGACTTCTATACAATCGAAGCTGATCTTTGGGAGTAGAAAGAGGATATTATGGAGTTATCACTGTACTATTGATTTGAATGATACCCCAGTGAAACTACGCCATTTCCACCTGGGAGAAAAGGCTAACAACCATTGTTTCACTTTGAGTTGGGCTTACGAGTTAGTAATGAGTGACCAGTACATGACCAATCGGCCGTGGGTACCTGGCTGGCCTCAAAGGCTGAAATTGACTATCTGAATTGGTCTCCAATTGCAAAGGAATTTGACTGGGGATTAAAGAGCTGAGAGGAACGGGAGCAACCTGGTTTGCAGGGCCGCCTATCAGTTAGGAGGGCCTGAGACGAGGTGATTGTGATAATTTCCCGGATGAGCGGCTCTGTAGTAATTTGAGAGACCACAAGCCAGTTCATGGTTTGCAGGCCAGCAGATGCTTGTTGTGAGATTATCCTCTGATTTGCTTTACTATGAGGAAGGGAGTTCTTTGCATTTGAGCCACTCTCTCTGGGAAGGACTTCTCTTTATACAAGCATTGTACGGATTAAGTGACCAAAGCCCGATGTTCTTTGTACGAGGAAAGATGAAATGGTGTATTTTGAATCTTATACTGCATATCTCATGGGGCTTTAGGCACGGGGATATAGTGTGGTGCTTTGTTTGGAGTTTCTATTTGTGACCTGAATTTGTTGGGGATGCATCACCGGGTTGTATCTACCTGATGAGGAGGTGCAAAAGGAATGACAGACACCGACGGGATGAACCACCCATGCTGTTAGGAGTGAGAGGTGTTTGATTTATGGGGATGGACTTTGCTAGGTCCATTCCTACTATGTCGATAACATATTATATTCTCCTTGTAGCGTGGACTGTCTCATGATGGTAGAGCAATCTGCAGACCATGCTTCAATGATGCTGATGTGATGTTGGCTTGGTTCCTTGTGGCCACATGTTACTGGTTGGCCTCCCGCGAGCGACCGATTACGGATGGAAGTGCTCGTTGCTAGCGAAGTGCCGGTTGATAAGGCCTTACGCAGGACCGCGTGGTGTGCGGCATCGCACATCATACATATCACCACGATGACCGAGACGAGTGTCAGCGGGAGATAAAGTCGATGGAGAAAGCATTTAATAGTTCGAGAAATCTTGGTCAAAGAAGATTGATGATGATGCACTTTGGCACACTGAATGACATTTAAAACCCCCATTGGGTATATCGCCATTCCGATTAGTTTATGGAAGCATGCCATTTGCGGTGGAATTGGAGCGTAGAGCATATACTAGCACGTGACTATTCTTTGAACATGGATATTAAAGTAGTCGGAGAAGTAGATGCTATAACAATGTATTAAGATGAATTTCGATAGGGCTTTATAGGAATGCTCAGATCTATAAAGGGAAAAGCAGAAACGGCATAATCCAGGCATAGCCCATAAGAAGAGTTTACGTGGGTGGTAAAGTCTTGTTATTCCGATTCTAAATTTGAAACTACTACTGTAGATTGAAATTAAATAGTCGAGGTCGGATTCACTGTTATTACGTATTTCATACGGAGGTGAAATAATGCATCCAGGAGAAGGGACGGAGTTCAAAGTCGATACCTAGAATTGAAAGCGTATTTTTGGAGGAGAGCCATATAGAAAGACATGACACCGTTCTAAGCTTTTTTTGGTAGGGCGGTAAAGGTGTGGAAGATGCTGATGATTAGATTATTTTTCAGTCACAAGTGTTATGCATTAAGGGAATGTCGAATTGCGACATTAAACATATTCTTGGGAGCATTGAGAGTATTATGAGATCCTTCTTCTTGGGCACAGAAATTGTTTTACAGTAACACAATTGCTCTTGTTACATTTTTTTTAGTTTTGGAATCACTACTTGTTTGACTTTTAACAATGTGTTTGTGAGTTTTTCGAGATTCTTTGAAGGGTCTGACAAGCGTAACTAAAGAGATTTTATATTCATTACATCTTGAGAGGAGCCAATTGTATTTTCAAACTTGTTCTAAGAGCTTTACAGTGTATGACGTAGATCTCTACATGTTGCATAGAGAACAAAATTTTAAGTTTTTCTTGCTTGCTTTGGAGTGCGTAGTACAAGATTTGGCACCTAAAGTAACGTGCCACTTATCACGCTCGGGTCTGTGCGGTAAGTAGAATACCCTTTCTGTTGATGCGTAGCCAGCTTCTTTGTTATGGCATGAGCTCTACGTTCTTTGCATAGCAAGAGTAGAAATTTTATTTCTTTTAAAGCACGCGACTCTTCATTTCCACCACTTTTCTGAATTTTGTTTGCCGCACTCGCTCTCTCCCGTTTTATTGGTTTCCGAGCCCTAACTATGATCTACAATGACTCGGGAAATCGATCCTGGCCAAGGCCCGATGGCTCCACCTTGCGACGGCTTCCTCCTCGAAGATCCCCACGAGGTTCATTTCTCGGGAGGCCCGAGGCGCATCTGTGAATCTATTCAGCGACTCAGTTTGTCCAGGAAACGAGGTTTCCCACCAATCAATGTGTTCATGAGCTTTATTCTCTAAGGGCCCATGACTCGCCAGGACACTCTGTGACCCGCTTGTCCCGGTGGCCGGTTGTGGGAATTCCACTCGATTGCCATTCAGAGTCGACACCCAGTATTTTGTCCAGGGTGATGGGTGGTTGTGCAGGCATCGCGACAGTTTCTGGCACGCTGAATGACAACGGGTCTGTGTGGGCATTGTTGCAAACCACCGGATTATGAAGGCGCTTGATGCGGGGGCTCACGAGCCGAGGCTTGTGGGCATCCGTAATGGGTGACTTTGCAGTTTTAGATGCGCTCCCTCACGCGGTGGCTAAGGTCTGATCTGATTTTGTAAGTAAAAATCAAAGCCTACCACACTTTTATAGCACAATCCACGAGACAGAACAATCCTTCTCACTATGACATGACCCGGGCACGATTTGTCTTCGAATTAAAATGCATCGAAGTGGTAATTCATTGAGGAGATGCCAAGGCCACACGATCCATCCCTACGCGATTACTACGATTGCGCTACTATTTAATTCCGAAGTCTGATATTGGACTTCGAGGAAGGCGAATTATGGCAGCGCCTACCCGCCACCACTTGAGTGAGATTCGGGAGCTCGGGCGATTCAGAGAAGGAAATCGAGTGATGTCTGCAGCGGCTGCCTAGTGAGAACAACCCGAGGATGGCGACGCAAGGGTCCCCTCCAGTTGTGACTCAGGTCCACTGGCGGACCATATTCATGCACTCACTGCGGTTTTGTGCATATGGATGATCTCAAGAGCAGAGTGTTGCCACAGATTAGGATAGCGGGCTCATCGAGGCCCGAGATGGCCATCGTTGGCTCCCGACCCCGAGGACCATATCCCTTTCGGTGATTGGCTCGGCTCCTCTGCTCCGCCCATGCTGCCACCATGGTGATTCTCTTGGGACGTATCTCTATGCCCTTATTTCCTTTGTATCATTACAGGGACAACTGTCGGTTTTAAGTTTAGGGTGTATGTGTGGGTGTAGGTGTCTGGGTTAGCTTAGTTTTATTTTTTTCACTGCATGTTTTAAGGTCTAAATTTTAGATTAGTTTATTTTTGTTTGTTTTGTTTTTCGGCATGTTTAAAGTAGGGTTGTTCATTTATGTACTATTGTGTTTGTTGACACTATTGCTTGATGTGGTAGTTTTCGGTTGGTAAGTGGTGTTCTAGGCTTTAGTCTGTGGCATGATTGCAAAAGGGGAGTCACTTCGTAATGTGAATAAGTGTGTTTGGAGTAAAATAGGGGAACTCAAGGGTTGTTTGTGATGTAAGGGTGCATTGTAAAGAGAGTTGAGGAATGACCATGTACGGCCACCCCGCACAGATCTCGAGGCCATTCCGAAATGCGGCGCTCTTTGCACACCTGCGTGATCTTGAGGGTATGCCTGGACTGCGGACTCACTATGCAAAGTTCTGGAAACATTGGAAGTTTAAACACCTAAGTGGGACACCTTAGAAAGAGGATCGTAGCACAGGCCCCCGAAAAATAACGTAATGCTAAAGAATAAGCTTATGGTTTTTGGAATAAGTGGATCATCAATGGAATCCGGGCATAGTAAGAGGAGGATTTCAAGCCCTAATTCCCTAGGCGTGTGACCCATGACTTCTTTGCACTTCATGGGATAGAGAGGATGAATGATTTCCGTCAGAGACCTGAGGTTTGGTTGGGTATTAGAGGTGAGGTTGGGGAACTGAATGCCGGTGCCATAACAATGGTGAGATGCCCGATGGATCCCATCAGGGAACCCTCACCACAAAACTTCTTGGCAGTAGTGCTCTTCGATTTGTCTTAGAGTTAATCCCTTGGGATTAGTTGAGTGAATAAATTGGTAGATCATCCTTTTGTGTTAGCCTTCAAATAGGCAAGTTAGATTCAAGTTTAGGGAATGCGGGATAAAGAGCATACATTGGAGATGCCTCCAAGCGCACTGCAGGCTCCTTGCAGGAAGGTTATTGAGCACTAAAGGGATTTTGACACAGCAGTCAGTGGGATGACTATAGTCTGCCAAAATTCTTGAAGGGGATTAGACAAACCTGTGCAGTCCACTGAATCTAATGGATTGGTTAAGTATTGACCCCTTCTTATTGGTATCATGTCTTGGACCCATATCGTCGATTATTGATTCACCGCTTTATTGCTGCGTGCCACCTGGGTAGAAGTCTATTCTTGCTTGGGAATGGCGAAACTAGAGATTTACAAAGTGTTGATGAATTGGGTAATAAATGCGTTTGAGTAAAATTACATGTTTTTATAATTCAATTTCATGATTCACATTCATGACTACTAATATTTAAGCTAATCCTCCATATTATAATGTTCTGAACATGGTTGATATAGGAATAAAAGGGAAATAAATAATGAAGAAAAAGACCGGAAATGCAAGAGTCTACGATGAGAAGTAGAGAAGCGAGCCTGGGTACCGCGTGTGAGGCGCCACACTAAGGCGTAGCCCTTCACGCGATGGGCGTGGAATTTTCTGTTGTGAACTAGTGAGGGAGAGTCAGGTAGCCTCGGGGTGGTATGCCATGGCGCATTAGCACCGCCGCGTGGCGTGGCACGCCCGCGGCCCGAGGCGTAGCGGGATTTTCTTTCGGATCGGAAGGCGATTAAAAACTCTAGAATTCTAGTTTCAATAGTAGGCACGCATCTCAGATATAAAAAGAAGAAGCATTTTTCGAGGAAAAAGAGATTCGGACGATTAGAAAGAGAAGGAATGGAGGTGGTGAGACGGATTCTAAAGATTGCGAGGCGAAACTATACATGTATCTATTTTCTGATCGTTTTGATGCTAAAAATCTTCGTTACATATTTGAAAATCACTATGAACTAACTTCTTACTAGGGTTTTACACCAGCCTAACCGCACTAATATGGATTAATATATTAGTTGTAGTTTATTTTAATATTTGTATGGTCGCATGATTGCTTTACTCCTGAATTTAATCACATGTTATTTAGTCAATTTTAGCGTACTATTGCTAGAGTCCCTAAATCGAGAGATGACTCATAGGAACATGGGTAAAGCAACACTTAGTCAATCGGGAATAGAGATTGTTCCGCGTTGAGTGTAGTACTGGGGATCCCTCTTGGCGTTCGGCCATCTCAGTCAAAAGTGAAGTAGAGATCGATACACTCAAATGTGAGATAGGCAGATATATCTCAGGGAATCTCTCTTTTAAACCGCGATCAACTTGCATTACTTGATCGTAGCAGAATATTGAAATAAATATGCTATCTGGGTTGAAATCCATCAGTGTGGTAGGTGATGGCCAAAACCCTGAAATTTCTCATCATTACTTTAAATCAAAAATTTTAATACTAGGCTTTCCTTGAATTAATTCAATTAGTTATAATTCCTTTATAAAATTTGGATCCAGAATATTTCATGGGTCATAGCCGATGTGATAGCTTCTTTTAAAGTAGGAACGACCTTGTGTGCATTATATACTACATGAACTCGACTCATTATACTTATGCGTCTGGGCACATTTTATAACTTTTACACACTCACTATTAGCCATCACAATCCTCCCTATATACTTTTCGATTATTCACCGCCCTCTTCCACAGAGTAGTGGAGGTGAACTCGTTGTGTAGAGCCATTGTGAGTCGGGGCGGGTTCGTCCCTGACCTAGGCAGGAACCGGGGAGTGGTTGTTCAAAGGTAGCAATCAATCTTGGCCGTCATTTGTATTCATCCCGGGGAGGGATCAGGCATTGCCCGGAAGCATCTAAGAATTCGGCGAGGCATCCATCCTAGCGTCTTCCCTTTCGCGAAAGGGTTTCAAATCTACCCCAGTATCGAAGGGAAGGTAGGTGCACGAGTGATGGAGAGCGCCTAGTATAAGGTAGAAGATTTTGTCCTTAGGTTGCCTCAACTGAGTCTCACCGCCCGCTGCATGAAGATGAATGGGATAGGCTGACCTGCATTCCATACTTTGGCTGTGTGACCTTGACAGGAATGCAGTTTCAATGGCCAGCTGAAGATATATCCACTGAGGTTATTAGTAGGTGATCTGCCTCAGTGGCGAGTGAAGGGTGAACATGTCGTCGATCTCGGACGCTCGCCCTCGGTTGGGAGCTGTAATCTGAAGCCGTACAGAAACTACTCCCTTAGCCAATTTGGAGGTGGGGGGTATTCCTTGGAAATATTGCTAATTGGCAATGAGACCATGTTAATATCTGGCGTACGTGTGGGCGAGTTGTTTCACGTAGAGTTTGTTGCTATATTCTTATGTTCCTCCGCAGACTGGCTCCCCCTATGGAGGAGTGGCCAGTTCTGGGCAGGAAGGGCCCGGGATATCAGCGTTGGGAGCCGATGCATTTAGCGGGGCGAATCCGGGATCGCGTTTGAACGACTATCTTTGACGATCACTTTCAGATCTTGGAGTTGAGTGCGGCCCGGAAGGGTGAAAAATATGTGCGTTTGATCCACTGCCTATGGCATGGGGAAGATCTCGGCGGCGATTCGAAGGCCCGACATGCTGATCTGTAGTGAAGTATGTTGCCGCCGTGTGATGCCTTCTCTAATATCATTATTGAATTATAACTTTATTTTAATGTGTTATTTTGCAGTGATCCGCGTCCATTTGGGCGGCGACCACTGACATCAGGTTGTTGGGACTGGTGAGGATCACGGGGACATTAAGCTCACATGGTGGTCATTCTTACCACGAGTCTTGGCGCGCGTCGGCGGTCAGCTCCGAAATCACGGGAAATAGGGACGGAGGAATCGTTGAAAGGATGAGTCAGTGAGAGCGGAGAGAGATCACTCCTGCATTACCCCTTGATGGCACGCATGGATGCCGATCTGATAAGGAATTCAGGAGCTAGAGTAGAGTCCAGAATTGGCTACAGAATTTGCAAAGTGCCTTACTGTACGCTACGAGGAAATTTGGGTGGAAGGCGATAAGCAAAGGTTAGTAAATCAGCCGGGGCGAGAGAACTGAGTCTCTACGCTTTCAGGGCACCCGGGACTTATGGGATGAGGAAATATCACGCTATACGGCGGAGGCCCTTAGAGAGCAGGCCACTGAAGGGAGGCTTACGAGGCTTTTGGTAACGATCACAACTATACGATTATAAATTTCTTTGCATTGCTTCAGCGCATAACATTTATGTGCAGCCAACCGAGGTTCAGACAGGATGCTAAACATGTCGGCCCAGGTTATCTCAGGAGTTTTTTGTTAATCCCTCGATGCCCACACTCGGGTATTACATCCTCTCTTATTTGTGTCCAACAGTGTTCATCTTGATGAAGAGTGTGGGAACCTCCTCTTAGGGAAGAGGCTCTATTTACCCAGTGCTGAGACGAATAAAGCAAAGTGAGAGAAGCATCTCTATCACCGAGGGTTAGGTGGATAAAAGAACTTTCTTTCTCGAATAACCAGGAGGAGTGAGGGACGCTATGGTATTTCTTGGTTGCATTTCTGCATAGTTACTCCATTGAGCTTTGCATTCCTTCACTAATGTATTGACATCTGGTTTTTTTCGTTGATGTTTGGAATAAGTTTTAGTAATGACCTTATGCTGCCTCAATAATAAAGCATGTAATTGTTTATTAATTTGATGTAAGGGTGCTTTGCTATCAGCTGAGTTTGGCTAGGCAAGAAAATATATTATGTACCTTGAAATTTGGGACGTATGGCTGATACTCTGGATTTGATCATTTAGATTAGCTAGGTTCGTGACCCTTATTCTTGCTTCCTTTTGGGCATTTATAGCGAGCCAGGTGGCCATCAAGCCATACTAGGCCGGTGGGACATCAGGCCTTATCCGGGCTTGGTAATGAATGTTGAATCGACCATACTGATTCAGTGGACATCGACCTTACTCGGACAGTATGGAACGGCTGTGTTAAATGTAATGGGCCCGATGGGACATCGACCGCCGCCACGGACTTGTAATGAACCAGCATTATAGGCATCGGCTTCATGCGAGCCCGTTAAGACATCGGCGCCCACGGACTTAGTAATGAACGGTTGGGAATCGACCATCTCTTGGCCGTGGATATCAACTTGCGGACGGTAATGACGATTAGGCATCAACCATGCTGGGTGTGGGACATCAACTTTTTCCACCTAGACTTTGATGTACATGAACCAGTGGGCGTAAGCCATACTACCCCAGATTAGTGGACATCAACCACTTACTTGGACTTTATAACAAGAACGTACCGGAGACAAGAACGAGTTAGAAATTGAATCCATTCTTTTGTCGATGATACCTTTTGAGATCGTAACATTCCACATTCTAGATGCAGCGTCGTCTAATTTATTAAAGCATACGATCCGAGTTCTGAATTTGATGTTACAATATCACGATCCTTCTCAATTTGAAGAACGTTTTTGGCTGTGGTCGTTCAGTTTGTATTTTCAAAGAAACTTTTCTAGGGATGGTCCCCGAAACTAAAACATACGGGGTTTCACATAAGGTTCACTTTCTTTGTAGTATACGAGGCTATCCCGCCATTCTTTGCTTCATAGTTCATCTGGCTTGTGCTCTAGATCTTTGATCTTTGAGTTCAGCATTTTGACTATTAGGGATAAAATCCCAGGTTGGAGCGTGAGGCATCTTAGAGTTTTCTATTCGTTATCAGCTATCCATAAGTATGAGCATGAAGGGATATCTGGGTTGGTGGCGTTTGTCATTCCTCGTATAGTATTAGGGGAGTTCATCTCCACTTGCTTTTGTTGAATCTAACAGGTTTCTTTAAAGTGGTTCAATAGGGTTACATTTGGGCTTCTGGCAGCAGTGCTCTGCGGATTTGCAGTGGAGTATAGATTATCTTCAATTCCTGGCATAGTTTACGCGCGTTTGCCAGATGAGGCCCGTTATAAACCACCGGTGATGGGGGTATGCGAACCGTGACGATATTCTTCGGATGGTAGGTGAAATCATATCGCCGATTAAATGCAAAGCCATAAACATCCACTTCTTGAAATAATGAAATTCGCTATTGACTAATTTCTTAGGCGAGGTAGTAGAGGCGGGTCCGACTATATTAATGCCCCATCGGGTGAAAGGCCAAGGGCTCATAACAGAAATTAAATCCTAAGCGAGTGATCCTGGGGGGGCTGTGCGCTGGCATCGATCACGCTTTCGGGCAGCAATTACCGACGCGTCGGATCTCATGGTTGGCTAATAATACCGCCAGTATAGGCTGCGTATTGCCGATGTTACCTCTTGGATGATTCCATATCCTTCATGCGGTTTGGCTATTTCAATCATCCCATTGATGGTGGGCCCTTTAAGTATGGTCAGTCCGAGGGTACATTTAAACAATTGCCCATTAACGAAAGAGGAACGTGAGTGGATTTGGACGCGCAGGCTTTTGTTTACGTCATCTGGAGTTCTCCCGTGTTGATATACTGCACTATGGGGTCCATCCAGGAAGGGGAGACCTCGACTACCTGGCTTACCCGGGTAGTGACAATTGATGAATCCGGCTGATAATAGATGGGAAGGATCAGCATTTTTACGTCGTTGGAGGTAGTGGCAAAGGCTGACCGGCGTCTTCTCATTATGGTGTCTTTGGTGATATGCTCAAGCTTCAGTACAGAAATGTCAAGGTTGTTTTACCAAGGATACATATTTTTCCATTCGAGGTCTGGGTGACTCATGACTAACCCAGTTCCACTGCCCCCACGACCATTTTGAATCGCCGAATCGAGACTGTAGAAGCGGAACCACGATGGCACGCTAGTTCAGTTCCGGCTGGCTATGGTCTCATATTCTAACTCATTGTAGGGGCGTTGAAACTCACTGGATAGCTTGCTGATTCTCTCCCGACCGAATTTGAGTTTACAGAAACCGTCACGACTCCGGTTTGATGAGACATCCCAATCTATGGAGATCCGCTTTGATTCATATTACTAACTGTAACAGCCTTTGATTGAGGGATTTCTACTAGAGAGTATTAAAACTGTCCTTTTTTTAGCTAATATTGGCTTATGCTTGATACAGATCGCAATTCAATCACCCACAGAGCCATCCTCACAGATAAGTTAGGCTTTGTAGATAGTGCTCAAAGAGGAAGGCGATGAAATTACAATAATGGTGTGCATGGAAGTATAAGTGGAGCTTCTTAGATTTGCTACTGGAGATTCAATACACTTTGCTCGAGGTGGTGTCGTGTTTATGTGTTGGCCAAGAGCTTGTGACAAAAGCGCTCACTTATTCTCATCTTCCTTGAATAGAGGCGGCCTCACTCGGGCCGTCTGGCCCCCGCTGGAGTACGAGAAGAGTGTTCTTAGAAGCAGACATAGCAAAGGTGGAGGTTTTGCGAGATATTGTTGATACTTGAGTGAGGCTACATCACATTCCTTATTCCACACTAGGCAGTTCCCACACCCCCCTTGAGGGTAGCAAAAGAATGGATTTGGAGCGGTTTATGGCCAGAGATAAGCGACCAGTCTAAATTTGGCCTCTTGCTTGATCAAGCTGTTGTACTTCCTTCTGTGAGCCCGAGTTAAATAGCTTTAGAGTTGACGAGGGTAGCCGATGCCTTTGATCACCATAGGCCCAAATCGGCCAGCCTCACTCCCGAAGGCGCATTTTTGAAGGGTTGAGCTTCGTGTATGCCTTAGGGAGTTCAAAGTCTCTTGCAAGTGTTCGACGTAGTCGGCGTTCTTTGGATTTTACCGACATGTGATGCGATATAAACCTCATGGTCTTTTTCCAGCCAATGCTTTGAACATTTTGGTTACTAGCCACGTAGGTGCCCCCGACATTTTTTAATGGCGACATTACATTTGTAGTAGAGCGGCCCGTATGGGAGTAGTGAAGGTTATTTTCTCCAGCGTTTGGCGGATGCGCGGTGTGTTGATGATATCACGAGGGAGAGCGCGTCCGAGCGACAACATCCGTACCGAGTTGATGCATCAGCGATCTAGTCTATCAAGGGTGAAGCGTCTTTCGGGCGTACCTCGGGTTACAAGGATCCGTGATCACGCGCACTCTCCATTTTTACGCTTTCGGGACTACGGCTACATTTGGCTAGCGTCAGAGTATGATTTCTACGGTAGATCTCCGGCTTCAAGATATTATCTATACTTTGCAAATAACGCCCCGATATATCGGCCGGGTGGGCCTAATTTTTGTTTGTTTGGCTGGTCGAGGAATGACATGTCAGTTGTAGAAGAGCATGTATTGGGTTAATGTCGGCCATGTCTGAGTGTGTCTAGGCGAACACATCCATATTATGGAGTAGTACCTGAAATAATTGGTCTTTCTCCACGGATGAGGGGGCCCAACACAAATTGGATTATCAGAAACAGCCCGAGGGGGGACATTGAATTCCGAGTCAGCGACTAATTACTCTATCTTCCATACACTTGTGATTTTTTTGGTTACTATTAGGCACGAGTGTTGAGGGCGGATTGTGGGACTTTTCGTTTTACCTCACGCTCTGCGCTGTAAGCGGCGCGCTTTGCAGTGCCGGTACATTTAACTCAAAGATCAAATTTATCACGGCTGGTGAATAGCGGATCGTCATTTGATTGCCGTGGAATGGCATGACTTTTGTACATACAACCATGCTAAACCCGACAATAGCGTTATACGGGCGAGTCTTCAACCAGCCCGAGCCGACTTGACCCAGACCCACCGGCGCGCTGGCGGAGAAGTAGTATCTACCCCGGTATCCTTCTATTTGAGACAACTAAGCGGTCGGCGGCAAATCCTCTATTCGATTAGTGGTAGGATCACATCCAGCGACTCTGCGACCGCGGCCGACATGAGTCACGTAGCGCGGTGACTGGTGAATCCGTGAATGTCGAAGGCGAATGATGGCGGCACATCACCACGTAATGTGATCGTCATCTCCCGACGGCAAACGAAATGTAACCAATGTCTCGGGACGCCATCTCGTGAAGCTAAATGTTGAGGCCTAATCAGGTGTGGCCACGTGTTAGATGCGATCGGAGACACTAAAGCGGGGTCGGATCGCATACGAGAATACGAGGGGATCAGCGTGCCACTCTGCATGAGCCGACATACATTGTTGACATGTGGAATTTTGACAAAGCTACAGATCTCAATAAATGAGTTTCTATACATTCTACTTTATAATCGAAACAATATTTTAACATTATGAAAAGCATTTTAAAGGTAATTCATCCCACCTAAATGGGATGATATGCATGCATAAAGGCGAACGAAATCTATCCCAACATATAAATCATAAGGCCCTTGGATGCCATATCGTAACATATAACTTGTCAATAGATTAACAAAATGAGCAGTACTATTATATCAGGGTACAATGCAATTATTAAAGACGATATAAGCAACAAAAACATACGTATTTCCAATCCAAGCTTCAAGGATTCCCTATTTTGACAAGATCGATGATTGTAGCCAAGTTGTTTACTGGGCTTATTTGTGTGATAAGTGATGTTTTTTTGCATACTCACGCGTCCGTTTCATTGTACCATGAAAACCGGGTTGATTTAGAATATAAACCAGGTAGCCAGTTTTACATTGACTCGAGGCACAATGGTTTGGACCATCATAAGGAAGGAGCAGTTCATATTTACAAGTACGTGATGGGTGGGTGGTGCAGCGCATCATGATGCGGGTTGTTATTGCTTGGCCAGCGCATGGCAGGCCAGTCGAAATCTCTGACCCAGTGGCATGCTACTATAATGCCCGGCTATAGTAAATCCACGCGCCCGCCGATGTACTTTACAGTGCATTTTATGGTCAGCGCGAGTTGAAGAGCGACCGAGTTCGACATCTCTTTGAGCTTGGCGAATCGTCGGCCGGGTCGCATTGTTTCCCCAGTGCGCCTCGCGTGCGCGTGCTAACGTAAAGAGTAATCTCAGACGATCGGCTTTAACCATATATTGCCTTAATCTGGCACGATAACACTTCATGGGTATCACTCTTGTCGATCGATCTATTACCAGCATATTTCCACTTGTTTACATATGAGTAAATGGCGGTCTAAAGGTCAGACATGAACCAATGGAGTTCTGGTAAAGCAGAGCCTCGCCCCAAGAACACCTAATGAAATCTTAGACATGTTTGCCAATTAAACATCCATAGCGCGACCTCGTCGCCCGAAAGTGTCCATTCTCGGGATGTTTCCATGATATCGTTTGTGTTTCTAAGTGATTCTTGATTGTGTCATGCTTACCACAAGATTTTCGACTGGTTTGCTAAATGCACTCTGCGCTGATTCTTTTTGGGTTTTATATTTAAAGTATTCGATTCATAGGATTGTACAAAATGACACGTACCAATCCCATGGCCTCACCATAGTTCAGTCCAGCTGAGAGATGAACGCTGGGTCATTGATGCACCGTAATGTCTTGGATGCCACATCATTCACCTAGCACGAGATTCATCCAGTGAGCTACATGTTTCTAATACATGCGAGGGCAATCCACCATTCATGATATTTATATTTCTATAGCCAGCCTTAGTATGGTGAGAAATAATTGACTATTTTCATTCACAACCCACTATGATGATAACGTGCCTTTGTACTTCATACAGCGGCACCATCAATACTCGAGATGCCTTATTTTGCACCTGAAGCCCACTTCAAAGCGGAAGAGGAGCCTTGACAGGTGGACTCCTTTACTTGAGATTGGCATTAGTGGAGGGCCATTCAGTATAGCCGGATGTCTGGGAATGTATTGAGCTTGACGTCATAAGGAATGACGTCTTTTGACATCCACATGTGCGATTGTTCATGATATCTTTATTACCTGGAATATAAGTCCATTGACATACATTTACACGATCTGTGCGAAAAACTTTTTACATGCCCTTAACTAAGGAATCGAAGTGGCGGCTTATAGATGTGTGACTCACATTATTTATCTTTCTTCCATATGCACCTTGTTTCTGGGGATGAAAGCTCCTCTTAGGGTACCTGCGGATGAAACACGTGCTAAACATAACTAGTGGGAGGCATGTCTTATATATGACCAGCTGGTTGTAAGACCGAATTAATTTTTGGAAGAATTGAAATCGTAATTTGATTACAAAATTATTATTTAGGTTCAAAATACCAGATTTATTCCCTAGTTGGATGAAAATCTGGATTTCAGTTCTGGAATTATCACCGTGGGGATAATTTGCCTGTAAATTTAATTCAGAATTAGGGACGTTGGGATTTAGATTTTTGAGGCATCGGCATTTGGTGTGTAAGCAGTTGATCTGATGAGAAAGTCACATATAACTAAGTATTCATATATCTTCATAAGTATTGTGAGTGAAATGTTAAATGGTGTAGGAGATATAGTAAGATACTTTCAGCTTGAAAAGAGACCAATTACTTCAATTTGAATTTGTAATTCAAATGCACGAAAAGACTAAGGAAATGCGATGAGTGCTCATCTCCTACCACCACAATTTAAAGAAGCAAAAACGTGAATTTGGAGAGGGGTTGATCCAGTAGCCGAAAATGGAGAATTTCTTTAGAGAGAGAAACTACCTCTGCAAGGTATTGGAGTGATAGGCCCGAAGTAGAAACGAGTCTTCGGGACAAGAAGAGAGGGGAAAGGCGCCCTACAACGGAGAGGGCTTGGCGTGGAGTGCTGCCGGACAGGGAGTTTCCTCAAACTCCTTGAGGGTAGAGTTTTCTCCCTACTTGAGTTTTATTCATTCCTTTGGACACTTTTCAGATGTTTGAAATTTAGATAAGAGGTCATGAAGTAGTTTGTTCGGTCCAAACTTGAGACAATTGTTGGAAATTTTAAATTTTTACGATCACGTGACTATCGAGGGCTGTGTAAGTGTTAAATTCATAAATTATGAAAGAAATTGTATTGTGATATGCATAGGGCGGAAATGGCCGTAGAGCAGGATTCAAGTGGGCGATGTTTAATGAATTTTGGGAATAGTAGCGAGGTTTCAGCTGTGCTGCTTGATGTTGCGAAATAATTTTTCGAGGAATTAATATGTTTGGTAGAAGTAATTCAATTAGGGTGCTGGAAGTGTTTGCGATCATTATTAGTAGGCTAATTTTTGATGTATGAATGAGATTTATGACATGATTGTATGAATTCAATTCTTGTAAAAATATGCATGTTATATATTTACATGTGAATTAAGGCTGTATTGGAATTGGCATACACATGCATTCCATGCCTTTACGGAACATCCTAGGACTATAGGGAGTTAATTGCATGAGACGAGTCTATTAGAGAAAATGGTTGGAAGGTTATCTAAAACTAACTGAAGCTAGTATGGAAGGTAATTCTGCAAAATGTCGATGCGTCGGAGACGACCAATTGATATACATCGGTGGGTAGTCCACAAATAATATCAATCGTGGGAGGCAGCCCAGTTGATATACCATCGGAGGGTGATCCACTAACTATAACATCGGAATTAAGTGCAATTTTATAACATCGGGTAGTCCATGAATAAAACATAATATTCTCCATCCCCAACGAGGGGCTTAGGCGCGGAGTGTAGGGGGCCAGTGAGGACTCAGGGATGCGAGTTAGTCGTATAGACGTTTTGTTGTTCAAGAGTGGGGATCATGCATTTGTGAATGTGTGTACAATTGAACAATTACCTTTGCCTTAGGTGGAGGGGCGGCCCTTAGGGCGTTCCACTGCTGAGCATTGCTTCGCCCATCGGGGATATTATTTCACAGTCTGGGAGCGTGTGAGGGGACGTTTCGTCCTAGGAGTTGAGTTAGAAGAAAGTCGGGTTGTGGCTTTGGTTGATGATATATACATGTATTGAAATGTCTAATTTTAATATATGTATTGTATAAGAGTGAAAATATTGTAACTCTTGTAACTATTTGGTATATAGTTGGATTCATAGTTAGTATGTATTATGAGTATCGTTTGTGGGCCCAAGTGGCCGTATTACTCATGTGATTGGATATATTGGATATATTGGATATATTGCACTGTTTGGGACAGGTATATGCAGGTTTTGTATTTGGGTAGAGCTCCTAGGTACAAAGGGCTACTGCCGGATTTTAAGTGAGAAATGTGGGTCATCGAGCATTCCGCGAGTGTTTCGCGGGTTGGTGGTCAACGGACCCCCGGGTTTGGGGCGTCACAATAGTGGTCCTCAATGACAATATGCAATTAACACAATTCCTATTTGTACATTAGTTTTTCATATATCTGACTACTTGTACACTATGTCTTTTATTAGAGTTCTCACATTCATTCTTCATAATACATAGTACTTTTATTTACTATAGCTACATCACATTTTCAATTCAAATCGTTGTTTTTCATGTTACATGGTTCTTATAACCATTTCAATCATTTATCTCATCTTGTGTCTTGCCTGCATATTCAAGAAGTGAATCTGATATATTGTATGTACGAAGGTATCCTTTGTCTGAAGCGGTGATCTATCTTTATTATTGACCCTGAAGCGGGGCCTTTGTAATGACCCCGAATGGGGCTGACTATATCATGTAATCACCCCAATAGGCATGCCTACCTATCCATCCACCCGGGGACATATGCAAATAATCAATCTTATTACATTTTTATTCGTGTTCAAGCTATGAACATATCATATACATGGATAATGTCAATCACATGTATTCACATAAGATACTTTCAGACAGTATTCCTTTATACATATACTATAACTGTTACTTTTATCATAACCTATATGATCATGTTCTCAGTATTGCTCGTATTTCTATTCATGTAATCATATTTCATATAGCAATCACTTTTATAATTCTTTTACAATTTCATTTATTCACTTGAATCTCTTTATACCAAAATATTTCCTGCAAATAGAGCTCCTTTAGGCGGTTTAAAGTCTGATGGGGTTCAAATTTGAATGCGAACATTTGGTGATTTGTTGCTCCTAGAAGTCTAGTTTCTTACTAAAATTTGAATCAACAGACTGGATGAGTGATGGCAAAGTAGCGAGGCCCATGGAAAATTTTTGATAACTTCTCCCACTTAGAAGCCCTGACATTTCTTTATATAAACGGTGTCTCCCAATTGAGGGTATGTCGCTCAAACAACCATAGCGAAATTGAGACCAACAACCATCATTATGAAAGTTAGGGTTTCCCAGGCCCGGTATCATCAAAAAGGGTTTTAGGTTTAGTTTCCATACCTTAATTTTTTTTATTTTCTCTTCTTTCTTCTTCCTTCTTCTTGATCACCAAAATCCTTAGTCACATGGAGCAATATCATCAACTCTTCTCTTCTTCTCTCAACCGTAACCCTAAGCTCTCAAACCCAAAGGAGATATGTTCCTTTACAAGACCAAATTTGGTCTTATCTCTTATTCTTTCATAAGGCCATTTTTGTTAAGTTTTCCATTTTTTTGCATTAAAGTCATTCCTTTCTCTTTCACTTACACTTCTACTTACCAAATATTCTACAATGGCATATAAACTTATTCTCTTATGACCCTTGAGTCCTTAAAGTGACATTTTATTATTTTACCCTTGACTCTTGTACTAATTCCGGTTTTATCATTTTTCGTTCTTAGCAATATAAATTCAAAAAATACAATTTTAACTTATTTTATACCCTAAACATGTTATAAAACTGCTAGGGTATATTTTGGGGTGTTACAAGATGGGCCGACAATGATTGAATCCTTTGATAAATGGATGAAACACCCACAAAATGCGTTAAAATACCTCGGTGTTATAAATATGACTGTAAAATGTTTTCCAAGTTACAACACATCCACGATTTGCCTGCTCCAATGCCATGAAGAAACGTGGTAGTTCTGCATATGATTTATGGAAGTCCCCAAATAAGATTGTAAGTGCTTTATGTTTTCCAACCAATACCTTCTTGTGTGATATTTCATATCCAAATTTCTCCATAATGGTTGTTTGGATAGTAATTACTAACAAAGTGACTTGTGCCTTAATCATTGTCTTGATATGATCAACAACCAAGTCGAAGCCTAATTGTTGATGATCCCGATTCAAGTAAGCATTGACACAAGTATTTGAACCTTTATACTTATTGATTGCGAAGAAAGATGTATCTTTCACAATCATAGCACGAAGCTTCCATGTACATTGACACTCCTCGGCCTTCTTACATCTTAACACTATAAATTTTTTTGAAGATGCAACAACCCGCGGACTATTGGGTGTGCTTTAATAGAACAACAACAACATCTTGCAAGCGGCTTTGGAAGTAAAGCACGGCAACAACAAATTCTCCACTTGAGTTTGCAGTATTATAGTTCACCCATGGAGTCCAGTCACTTGAAACATCATTACCAAAGTTTTCCATATTTTCAAACTGAGGTGATGGTGCTAAGTAATAATTAACAGTTCCCTTCTCATTTGGGTCATCAGGATCAAGATCCTCAGGATCTAAGTTATTTGAGACATCACAAATTAGCACATCCATATAGAGATATATCCCTTGCTTATTCTCCATAAGGTAGTTAATAGTTAAGAAAGATGAAACATGTCTATCAGCTTGAACATCTCCATCACTTTCATCGTCACCATCTTCATCACCTGCTTCATCTTCACAATCTTGATCATCTTCGTTTACTTCACATCTATCAGTTACAGCAACTGGAACACTACTAGGCCCATACCCATAGTCCAATTCCTCACATTAAAATTTCCTCAAAGTAATAAATTTGTGTAAGTACTAGCTGATTGATTCACTTATGGCTTAACACGCACTAGTTGAACATACAATTCAATTTCCTTCATTCTAGCCGTGTCAACCAATTTCAACATTCGGTACACACTATTGTCATCTCATATTGGACAAGGTTGGAATCTATTTATGCTTTTCAAGGGATACTTACAAGTGAGGACTAATTTAAACCTTTCTTTATCAATACTTGTCGTTGAGTATATCACAGCTAACAACTAATCATATGTGCAATCTGTTAGTAATAGTGCTCTAGGCCTATTGAATGGACATGATATTTTGCCTATTTATGAGAATTTATTATTATGATGATTTGCTTGTTTATTATACCATGTCCTTGAATAATATTATTAATTATTCTAAATGTCCTAATCAGTTGTGTTATGGAAATAACAATGAATTAAGATTAGTATAAAGTTTGATTATTCTTGGATGAATATGTGTATGAGATCTGAATCAAATTTATATCTATTTGTTGAACAAATATTGGACAGACATCTTGAGATTAATACATGGGATCAAAGTCATAAGTTAATCTCTAATAGATTTATTGTCATTGAATCCTTTGACTGAGATGGCCATAGTTCTCAACTTAAGGAATGTTGTGTTTGATATAATCAAGCGTTGTCTTTGATCGGATGACTATAAAGTTATACTTGAACATAATAAGAATTATGTAGTGAGATATGATCGATTAAGATGGAATTTGTCCCTCTTATTATAAGAGAGATATCTCTGGGTCCACGACAATTGAGGCCCGAGAAATGCATGGCGTGCTCAATGAATTGATGGAGATCAATGTCATTTGTTTAGTCGATCTAGTGGGTTTCAGTGTCAGATAGAGCGATATAAGGTTGACTTTGTCCATTGCCTTATATTCTGTCAAGATATCATGAACAAAGGATTATGTCATTAGGTATATTAAGGTTGTCACGGATCGTAGAACTACGTTTAACTTGGGTAGTCATAATGTCTTGCTAGAGGCCACTTATGACATGGGGATCAAAATGTGATGCGGGCCTCGCGTGTTAATTGAACCTATAGAATTACATACATTAAGAACAAATAATAACGGTTATAGTTTTCACTCTCTATAATAAATTCATTTATTACATAAGTTATGGTTTTACGTAATAAGTCGTTTATTACATAACGGTTATGGTTTTTACGTAATAAATTCATTTATTACATAACGATTATGATTTTACGTAATAAATTCGTTTATTACATAACGGTTGTAGTTCTGCGGTTATGGTTAAATATTTAATTAGTTTTCCTTATCAGATAAAGGATTTGAATTTAAATTATTATTATTTAAAAGCGTTTTAAATATATAGTAAATTCAAGTTTATTGAAACCCTAGAAGACTTATATAAATATATATGTGAGACATATATATATTTGTGTATGGTGTCTTTCAAAGTGAACCAGCCTAAAGCGAGGAGAGAAAGAAAAACCCCAATTTCGTTTTGAGAAGACGAACTGAACTAGCATTCAAAAATCGTTTATTATTTGTTCGTGTGGATACTTGTAGAGATGGTGTTTTCGAGAGAAGCGACACCTTTGAAGATCAGAACAAACCAAAGGCATAAACTTTGAAGGTTTGTGAATCGATCTGAGAGGTAAGTTTCGTTTACCTTCTTCGTTTTTATGAAGCATGTGATCTTTGGTGGGTTAAGGGATAAAATTTTTTTTAAATTTATTGCATTTATGTTCCAATCAAGATTGGATATTCATCACCTTAACCGCGTTAAATTATCGAGCCATGTTTTCATAAAAATCGAAGTAATGCCATATTTGATCATATATGTGATGTATATGATTATGGCATGTTTGCGTTTTAATATATGTGTGATATTATGGTTTGTCTGACGACATAGTTAACGGGTTTTGTTAAGGTAATTGATTAGTCGAAACCTAAAAGGATTAGATTAATATGATTAAGAATCGAATGGGATATTTGCCATTAAAGTGTTTAATAGCATGTTATATGATTCTAGCTTTGTCTTAATCAGTTATCGTAGATTTGAATTAATATATCGGTCGGTTATCGATATTGATTGTTTATGGTGGTCTGAAAAAATAAACGTATGTGTAATGAGATTACATAATGTCTTTGTTTTTAATGTATTTTTTGATGGCTTTCTTATTCAAAAATTTATTGATGAGATCAATGAAAATTTTTATAATATGCTGTTTTAATGTGATTTTGATGGCTTTCGGCTTATTCAAAAATTTATTGATGAGAATTTTAAAATTTATCAATGAAAATTTTTTTGAGACGAAACTCTAATGTTCTTAAAGAAAAAGAAAAAAAAAAAAAAAAATTTTCAAGAACCTTGCCGATCCGTCCTTCTTAGGCTAAGCCCGGAACCCATTGTAACATTCGTAACATATGAATTTAATTGGTTTTAAACATCGCCTATTATAATTTATTTCTTTTAATACAAATTGTTTATACTATATGATAACATAATATATTTTGCATGATATGTCCTTCACATGGTGCACAGTATGGCCTTTTAGACCAATGTGTTTGGCGAGGTTATTATTATTATTATTTTACAAGGGTTGTAATTATTATTAAATACGGGTTGCATCTTAGTTTTGTTTTTTGTGTAATTTTATTTTACTATTAGTAGTATTATTTATTTAATTGTTGTAATAAAACAAGAGACATTAAGCCATTTGAAATCATGCAATCCAACCATGATGATGGAGGAGCTAGGTGTCTATCATGAAGTTGGTGGTCAAATCGGCATCCTGGGCTACTTACAACCTAGGCATATTTGTTGATCTTCATATTGACATGGAGATCAATCTAGATAAAGGCCATACTGTGACACATTTATTATATGCATGTATGTGTATGATGTTACATGAGTATGTGATACTAGATGTATGATGAGATCTATTAATTGAAAATTAAAATCCAATCAGATCCCTCACATAAGAATTTAAAAGTTAACATGCCATCCATATTTAAACACTTGTCAAACCTTTTATCACCTTAATGTAGGTTACACCCAAAGTAGAAGTACATTAAGATTTGACTAGAGAGACAAGATGAGTAATGGTGCTACTCATATGTTTAAAAATGGTTTAGCTTTATTAGGTTATCAAAACGGTTTTGGGCCTAAAGGCATAAGATGGGATTTAAACATGTCGGGACATATGATGTCAAAAATCCCATAAATATCTAAGAGTTGCATGAGATGCCAATTGGTAGGAATTTACCTAAATAACTTAATTTTAAGTGTCATGCCAAAAATTTGACTTAAAGTTGAGTAAAATGGATCTTAGCTCGCTAGATTAATATGATTATTCTTGAGGTTGTTAATTTAGTAGAAATTTTCCATAATCAAAATACTTATCAAACTTTGCATTCCATTGTAGATGGCCAGCAATAACAACAACAATTCTACTATGTCGCTGATCGTCATGAGATAAACTTCACGGGACTAACTTCCTTGGCGATTTTGAAATTTGAGGTGTTCTCAAACAGAAAGGAAGCTTTATGTCTTGGATAGACCTCTCCCTGAAGACAATGAAGTATTTCTAGAGCTGAAAGAATGCTTATGAAGCATCATATTATTTCTATTGATGTTGCATGCTTGATGCTAGCTACCATAGATTACGAACCCGGAAGGATATGGAAAATATGGAAGCTTATGATATGATCTCCAATCTTAAGGAAATGTTCCAGCAACAAGCAAGGCAAGAAAGGTATGAGACTACTAAGGCACTGCATTCTTGTAAGATGGCTGAGGGTACTTCAGTTAGTACTCATGTTCTAAAAATGAAAGGCTATATTGAGCACCTTGATAGGCTTGGATTTCCATTGAGCCAAGAGTTGGCAACTGATTTGATCCTGAATTCACTTCTACGGTAGTTATATGGCCAGTTGTCATGAACTATAACATGAGTGAAATGGACAAATCTATCTCTGAGCTGCATATGTTGCTTAAGCGTGGCAAATATTAAATCCAAGCAGTGCATGTTACGTGGTTGAAAATAGAAAGGATTCGAGGAAAAGGGCAAGGGCAAGGGCAAGGAGCAAAGGAAAGTCAAATGCTCGACCCAAACACAAACCTCAACTGAGGCTAAAGCCCCCGAAAGAGGTGTTGTTTCTTTTGCAATGAACCTGGTCATTGGAAGAGAAACTGCAAGCTGTATTTAGAGGATCTAAAGAAGAAGAAGACTGGTGAGACTAGTTCTTCAGGTATTTATGTTATACAGATTAATTTTTCTCCTTCTAGTTCCTGGGTATTAGATACTGGATGTGGATCTCACATTTGTACAAATGTGCAGGGGCTCAAAAGGAGTAGACAATTGAAGAAGGGCGAAGTTGATCTACGAGTAGGCAATGGAGCAAAGTTATTTTGCTTTAGGTTGCTAGGAAGTTACAGACTTACTTTGCCTAGTGGGCTTTTGTTAGTTTTGGACAATTGCTATTATGTTCACAATATGTAGGAATATTATTTCAGTTTCTTGTTTGGATAATAGTGGTTTTTCTTTTTATTATTAAGAATAATTGCTCCATTTTCATAAAGACATGTTCTATGCAAATGCTATTCTGAGGATGGTCTTTATGTTATGAACCTTCAAAAATCCAACAATTCTCATGTCTATAACATAACTACTAAGAAATTTAAGTCCAATGATTTAAATTCAACCTATCTTTAGCATTGTCACCTTGGCCATATAAATGAGAAAAGCATCTCAAAACTCCATCAAGTTGGACTTTTGAATTCATTTGATTTTGAATCATATGATACATGTGAATCTTGTCTATTGGGTAAGATGACAAAGGATCCTTTCTTGGACACGGTGAAAGGGCCTATGGTGTGGATCTCATACATACGGATGTATGTGGACCATTAAGTTCAGACGCTAGAGAGGAGGTTACAAGTACTTCATTACATTTGCGATGACCGAGGCGGATATGGATTATGACTTGATGAGACATAAATACAGATCATTTGAAATGTTCAAATCTTTTCAAAATGAAATACAAAATCAACTTGGCAAGACAATCAAGGCACTTCGATCGATCGAGGTGGCGATCTTGAGCAAATTTGGTAGCCATCTTAGAACTTGTGGAATCATTTCACAATTAACTCCCCCTGGAACACCACAATGGAATGGTGTGTCTGAGAGGAGGAATCGAACTTTATTAGATATGGTTCGATCTATGATGAGTCCAACAGATCTTCCATTTACCTTTTGGGGTTATGCACTTGAAACAGCTGCATTCACACTAAATCGAGTTCCATCCAAAGCGGTTGAAAAGACACCATATGAGATGTGGAATGGTAAAAGGCCCAGTTTGTCTTTTCTTAAGATTTGGGGTTGTGAGGCTTATGTAAAACGTCAAGTTTCAAATAAGCTGGAGCCCAGGTCTGATAAATGTCTTTTGTGGGAATCCCCAAAGAGACTAAGGGATATTACTTTTACAATCCCATAGAGAACAAAGTGTTTGTTGCTCGGAATGGTGTCTTTACAGAAGATTTATTTCTAAAGGAACCGATTGGGAGTAAGATCTGACTCGAAGAAGTTCGAGAACCTGAGATAACAGTGAGCGCATGGATACTCATAGTCAACAAACTATTGACACACCTCCTATAGCACAAAATTCGTAGATCGATGGGATCGTCATGAGCGAGATATGGATTTCTTGTAGTGATAACTATGATGTATTGTTAGTGGATCAAAATGAACCTTACCTGCTCGAAGGTATGTTGGATACGAGACTACGAGAAATGGATTTAGAGGCCATGAAGTGAAGTCGAGTCCATGTATGATAATCAAGTATGGACCTTGATTGACCCCACACGAAGGTCACAAAAAAAACCATTGGGTGCAAATGGGTTTTTAAAGAAAAGCTGACATGGATGGCAAAGTGCATACTTACAAAGCAAGGCTAGTTGCAAAGGTTTCAAACAAACTCATGGTATAGTATGATGAAACTTTTTGTAGCTATGCTTAAGTCTATTAAATTCTTATTGCCATTCTTGCGCATATCGCGATTATGAGATTTGGCAAATGGATGTTAAGCTGGCGTTCTTAATGGAAACTTACTTGAGGATAGTATCACGTGACACAACGCGAGAGTTTTATGCAAACCTAAAGTGCAGTAAAGTATCACGAAGCTTCAAGATCCATTTATGGTTTGAAGCGAGGCCTCTCGGAGTTGGAATCTTCGTTTTGATGAATCCCGGTCAAGGTTTGGATTTGTAAAGAAATGAAGATGAGCCTTGTGTTTATAAGAAAATTAGTGGGGCCCAGCGATTGTATTTACGGTCTTATATGTTGATGACATTTTATTCATTGGGAATGATATCCTGCCGAGTGTCAAGTCTTGGTTAGGGAAGTGTTTCTGATAGAAAGACTTAAACGAGAAGTGCACATATCCTAGGGATAAAGATCTGAGATAGATCTAAGGGTGATTGAAATTACAAGTGGTCTTACATAGACAAAATGAAGCGGTTCGGTATCTGAGATTCGAAAGAGGATACTTGCCCGGTGTCTCGCTGGTATTACTCTTAGCAAATCTCGGTGTCTAACACTACGGATGGCGAGAGCGGATGAAGTAAAATTCCGCATGCATCGGCCAATGCAGGTTCTATCATGTATGCCATGTTGTGCACTGAACCGGATGCATCTTATGCTTTAAGCATAACTGATAGAATGCAGTCAGATCCGGTGAGAGTCAACTGGACGGGAAATTTGTCGAAAACATTCTTAAGTATCGGGAAGGTCGGGATATGTTCTTTGGTGTATGGCGGATTGGAAGATGATCGGTTGTAAATGGTTACGTCTGAAGCTTTCCAATGCAGCAAAAATGATTCCGTCGCGATCGGGATATGTATTTGTTTAAATGGTGGTCACGATTAAATTTGGAAAAGTTAAGCGAAAGCAACTGCTTCTTGATTATAATGTTGTTGATCCATTGACTAAGCCTGCCACAAGCGAAAGCTTATGATTGTCATGCTAGGTTGCCATAGGTATTAGATACATTGATGAATGGGCTAAGCAAGTGGGAGATTGTTAGTAATAGTGCTCTAGGCACATTAGATGGACATGATATTTTGCCTATTTATGAGAATTTATTATTATGATGATTTGCTTGTTTATTATATATAATGTCCTTGAATAATATTATTAATTATTCTAAATGCTCCCTAATCGGTTATTGTTATGGAAATAGCAATGAATTAAAATTAGTATAAAGTTTGATTGATATTCCATGGGATGAATATGTATGAGATACAAATCAAATTTATATCTCTTTATTTGAGAACAAATATTAGACGGGGCAGATCTTGAGATTAATACATGGATCAAAGTCAGCAAGTTAATCTTTAATAGTTGTGTCATTGAATCCTTTGACTGAGATCGCTATAGTTCTCGACTTAAGGAATGTTGTGTTTGATATAATCAAACGTTGTCTTTGATCGGATGACTATAAAGGTTATACTTGAACATAAGAATTATGTAGTGAGATATGAGCGATTGAGATGGAATTTGTCCACTACTTATTATAAGAGATATCTCACGGGTCCCTCGACAATTGAGGCGAGAAATGCATGGCCGTGCTTTCGAATGAATTGATGGAGATCAATGTCATTTGTTTAGTCGATCTAGTGGGTTTAGTAATCAGATAGAAACGATATAAAGTTGACTTTGTCCATGCCTTATATTCTGTCAAGATATCATGAGACCAAAGGATTATGTCATTAAGCTATATTAAAGATTATCTCGGATCATGAAGCTTCATTTAGCAGGTAGTCATAATGTCTTGCTAGAGGCCACTTTATGACTTGTAGGATCAAAATGTGATACGGAGCTCTTGCGATGTTAAATTGAACCTATAAGTCATAATTAAGAACAAATAATAACGGTTATGGTTTTCACTCTCTATAATAAATTCATTTTATTACATAACGATTATGGTTTACGTAATAAATTCGTTTATTACATAGCAGTTTATGGTTTTACGCCAATAAATTCATTTTATTACATAGCGATTATGATTTTACGTAATAAATTAGTTTATTACATAAGCAGTTATGGATTCTGAGTTATGGTTAAATATTATTTAATTAGTTTCCTTGAGATAAGAGTTTGAATTTAAATTATTATTATTTAAAAACGTTTTTTAAATATATAATAAATTCAAGTTTATTTGAAACCTGAAGACTTATATAAATATATATGTGAGACATATATATTTGTGTGTAGTTGTCTTTCAAAAGTAGGAACCAACCTAAAACGAGAGAGAAAGAAAAATACAATTTCGTTTTGAGAGAAGGCAATTTGAACTAGCATTCAAAATCGTTTATTATTTGTTCGTGTGTGGATACTTGTAGGGGTGGTCGTTTTCGGAAAGGCGGCACCTTTGAAGATCAGAGACAAACCAAGGCCCGCAAACTTTGAAGGTTTGGCTGAATCGATCTACAAGAGTGGATTTCGTTTACCTTCCCATCGTTTTTATGAAGCAGTGTGATCTTTAATTGGGGTTAAAGGGGACCAAATTTTTTTAGATTCATTTGCATTTATGTTTAATCAGATTGGATATTCATCTGTAACCCGACCACGATCCAATGATACATCGAGCATAATACTTGACTTTGCTCAACATATTTCACATCCTTTTCAGTCCTTTCAGTTTTTCCATTATAAAACATATGACAGGAATAATGGAGTCACACATTATTTACCTACACAAAATGTCATTCATAAGATAATGTCATTACCAAAGTTATTTTACAAAACAAACACACCAAGTGGAATGCCAATAGTTACAAAAACCATGAACCAAATAGAACCTTGTGTCTATACTAGGTATAATGAAAATATGTATAAAAAACATGTTGGGTTGGGAGATGAGCTTCATTTTAGCTTCAGTGACTGCGACATTGTATTTTTTTTTTAAAAGTTCATACCTTCTATGCATTTTCCAAATCGGTAGTTTGATACATACTTTTCCTACCCTTGGGAGAAATATCTATTAGGCTATTGATTTGGAGATAAAGACAAAAAGGGCATGAAGAATGGGAAATACATGGTTCATAACATGTTAGGGAAAAATAATTGTCTTTCAGGTAGAGGTAGCACCTTAACTAACTATAGGTACTATCTTAACCAATTATTTAATACCAAGATATCCTAATTTTCTAAGAAATTTGAAGGAAACCAAACAATTTGAAAATTTTCACCATATACTAAACTAAATCGGAAAAATCATGTCTCAAATCACATACTTCACCCATAAGCAATTTAGGTAAAGGAAGGACATATGGTGTAGAACAACTTTAAAGATTTGGCAGTAATAGAGTAGTTTTCATAAATAAATACATGTCCATTTAGTGGGTGTGTTATGCTCTAATGAAACATGCTAAATTTTCACATTTACCTTAATCCACCACCACTACTCCCACAAAAGATTGAAATCGAAGAAGTCGCAGTGGTAATAATGAAGTGCATAAACCAAAACATCCTGTTCCGGTGAAGCTGAAGTAGGTTACACCTTTATGGAAGAGATCTGATGTCTTGGCTCAAAATAGGGAAATTTGGTAGGATGAACCTCAAAATACACAGTTAAACCAGTCACTGATAGCAAAACAAGTTGCTGGAGAGGAGGAGCGGAGGAGGAGAGAAAGGAAGAAAAAGAAAATGGAGAGGAGAAGAAGAAAAAATACAGTTTTAAGCGATAATGTCGTAGTCGTTGATTGCGCGTTGTAATTTTTAAGTTGATACCACAGTAGTGACTATAGAATTAACACTAAAAAATTCTATTACATGATCATTAATTGCTGGCATTGCTGATGTGTATGGCTAGCATAGTTTGGGCATTATTTTGATTTTTGACTTATTTTAGTATTTTTTTTTTAAATAAAATATATTTGTCCAAAACTCAAGTTTGGGCTTCATTTATTACTAGGAGCACAATTGCATTAAGTTCTTAATTTCACTTTCACTCATTCATTAACTCTCAAACATATTCCTTGGTGCATTTACTTTGTTTGTATACTTAGAGTGCACCATTTGTTTTCATCCTTGTTTCCTTTTGTATTGAGCCTTAAAGTAAGTTAGCGTGAGACTTCAAGTAGGAGATTGCTTGAAGAAATATTGTATGTGCTTATTATAGTCATAATCCAAGTGTACAAGCCAGAAGTTTGTTTCATGCAGTCATGATACTACTACATGTTCCAGAGTCTACTTCATTTTACCAGCTCTCAATTGTGGTTTTTTGCTCTTAAATCCTAACTTAACCCGGCCTCTATTAGGCAGCTTCAGCCCTCCACGGCCGCCACTCGACTGCCACCAGTGCAAGTTCTTCCCCATCTTCTTATTCCCATGCTGCCCGTTCATTACCTGGTTTATTCCACCTCTACCTGCCTTTGATTTCTTTGAGTTCCGAACGTGATTCAACAGACCTTCATATGGCATGAAGATGATGCCTGCCCTTTTGCTTATGAGGGGCGTTGATGACAGCTGAACTTCTGAATTTCTCAACCGCTTCTTCTTCACATGCCTCTTCTTTGCTTATGGGATGAAACATCTTCTGTACATACTTCCACAAGGACCGGGAATGACCTGCTTCAGTATCTTCATGATGGTGATGGTGGTGGTGGTGGTGGTGGAAGACGACTGCTAGCTTGTTTTTGAGTCTTCTCAGCCGCCCAACTGCTTTCTGGGATTTGTCTGGATACCCTGGTCTGAACTTTCTGATTCCTGTCATTCTACGTGAAGAATCCCAGTGTTCATACTGGGGCTGAATGCTACCTGAACAGTCCTCCTCCGAGCTAGTACTGTGTGTGGCATGCCCTGACCTCCTCCACGGCAATGGTGCTTGACCAGGCAGTGGCCTTTACCTTACTGTCACTACTGTAGGTACTGCTTGTTTGCTGGGTTGACCAGCTTGAGGAAGTGCAGAGCTTGATTTGTTCCCTCAGATTGCTGTTGATGAGGCTGCATAAATCCTTCTACATGGCTAACATAAGTCTGCTTCACTTCCCACTTCCCTTTATGTTTGTCCGGTCTGTGTCATGGCCGAAGGTAGAAGGCTTTTGGCTGGGGCAATGATGATGATCCAGTGGGATCGGCTCACAATCATCTTAGGGGAAGATTCTTTTCCTTTCTGATCTTTTCTCTGGTTCCAGTCTGAATCAGTTTCACAGTCAGCATGAGCAGCTCGAATTTTTTGTAGTATCGACAGACTGAGGCAGCACTGATGATCTTAGTGTCACCTTTTCTGATAGTTTCCTTTCTGAGACATCACTAGCTTCTTGTCTCGATTTTTCTTTGGGAACCTGATTCAATACATTCACAGGTAGAGGGCCTCCTTGACATCTCTTTATGACTTGGAATCCTGAAGCCCTGGATCGTATCTGAAGAAACTGGACTTGCCCCAGGATCATTTTGACTTGCCAATTGATTCACCATCTCAAATTTCTCTACAGCACCAGCAGCATCCTGTCAGGAGCAGGGTCATTTTCTGACTCTGTGGGGTAGTCATTCCCATGCTGGGACTCCAAAATGGGCTCAGCATATTGGCTGGAAAATTAGAACCCTTGCTTTGCCCGCCCTTTCGACTCTCTAACCCATTGAGTTGACTATTGCTCTTCTGAAGAGGCTTGAAAGTCTCAATCCCAACCCAATCTGGCAATTTAGGCTCATCCTTGTTCAGACCAAGCAAGTCAATTCCTTCTGAGGTGGACTTGTGACTCGGACTCATCGCTAGATGCCACATACTCAAGTCACTAGGCTTCCTAAGACTTTGAATCCCTTGCCATCTTGGTAAATCATTTTGAGCTAGACCTAAGTTGCCAGCCGGACTCAGCTCAGCCCTTGAAACCAAATCCTTCTTTCTCTCTACTACTTTTGGGCTATCTGAATCTGCAATAGGAATTGATTTGAGCTTCTTTTCACACAGTCCTTGATGAGCTGTGTTTTTATCCCCACCTAGGTCCACAGAATCATCAACCAGCTGCACAACTGGAAGGTAAGATTCAATTCGTTTGATGGTATCAGCAACTTCCTTGGATATATAATCAACATCCTCTGGTTTTTTCTGAGTCTCAGTGCCAAGACTACATTCAACTCCTGATGCTAGGGTCCTTGATGAAGCAGCCAGAAATTCAGTATTCCTTGGATCACATTGAAGAACTTCACGATTTCTTTTCTGCCTTGCCTTTTCATGACCTCTTAATCGCTCAGCAGACTTCTCTTTAGAATCCAATCCTTTTGCCTCTCCATTGGATCCACTGAAGTGGCTAAACTGAACTCGATTATTAACATCTTCTATAGGCGCAGCTTTCCGGTTTGAGATTTGTGTCCTCTGAGCTACATTTTGTTGCTTCATGCTGCTCTGATTGTGAAATCCACAAACTTTCTTGCTGAATTTTGACTGCTCCAAAACCATTTTATGAGGAATTGGCTTTGTCAATGACTGCTTCTTCTTTTGGGAAGACACAAGGCAATTCAAATCTTTGCTCAAGTTTTGAACTACATGCTGTGAAACATTTAATGTGCTTGGTGGAACAGGAGGTTTTGTCCTTGGGATGCCCCTGAGTAGTTTTGATTGTGTAGAAGAAGGCGTGTTTAATCTACCTGATTGAGCTGCCATAATCTGAATACAGTTGGATCATGTTAGATTCCAGGAATTAAAATGATTGTTATATTAGAAAATTCTAGCATTGTGCTGGTACCCTGCAATCTTAATTTAGATGCCTGAATACAGTTTGTTGAAGTTAACCTCATCATTTTACTGAACTAGACCCAAGGCAACCTGGTGAAGCTGATGACTATGCATTGTACCTTTGAACGAGTCTCGAAAACCCTTTCTGTAGCACAATCCAGCAGATTCTTCAGCAGAACTCGTGCTTTCTCATCCAACTGTTGATAAAAGAAAAGGTCAGATGACCAAACAACACAAGACTTCCATAGAAACATATATAATAACTTCCAGGAAATAAGTACTAAAAATGTCATTCAAAAGAATAGTTTGAAGTGGATATAGAAATTCCTGATACCGGAATTTCAAAATGGTTTTACACATATCAAGTGGAAGATAAGATGTTATGTGGGGAATATGGACCAAATATTTTTGAAATAATTTGAAAATTCATGAACAGTATGGCGATATTGAAAAGTATATTTGTAAAAATTTTATACATGTCCAATGGTGTATGGTAAAACTAGCAGGCATATGTTTAGCCAAAAAGAATTTTTGTTTTTTTTTTCTTCCATTGCATACTAAAAAGAATTACATCTTTGCTGAGTTGAGAGAGCAGATATTTCTGGGTCTTTCACAAACTTGAAAAACTTGTTATGCCCATTGAAATTTAAGATAAACAAAACAACAAGTGTTAAACATGGTATCATAGTTCTTGATAAGTTTTTAGAAGCAAGACTTGCAGTTTGTTTATCATTTCTGAAAACTGTTTTGTTTTAGTCTGATATTGAATCAAACATTTTTATTGTTCAAACTGCTGGTGAGCTGCTGAATTATGCTGATGAGAAAATTGGACCGACCAGTTTCAAAATCCATGCGTATGCGGAAAGTGAAAGACAGGATAATCAGAGCATTCTTATCTATCCCTTTTTGCTGAAAGTAGCAGTTCTTACCAATTTAAGAAGAATGAAATGGATGAATTTCACAATAACTGCCTTGAGAGATAAAGACATTCCTTTGGACTAAAGACACAATAAGCTCACACACACTAAACTCCCTCACTGATTTATCTATCCTTAATTTATATGACATTCAGGAAATGTGACTCATTAAGAATTATTTTGTACAAAACACTACTTAGACTAATCATAAAAACCATTAAAATAAAGAAAGCTATATGTGCTGAAATAACACATTTCATAATTGGCTTTCTACTGCAATCCACCTCCAACTTCTAGTTTGGAGCAGCCATATAATTTTACTCGTGGACTGAGATCAGATTGTACATCTCAAGATCCATTTCTTACAGACTAAGAAAACTAGAGATTAGAAAAGTTCTGAAACTCAATTAAGTTTATAGATATGATTTAGTATGTATATGGAATTAATTTATAATAAGTCATTACTCAAACCTCATCTCACAGTGTTGTCGTCATTGTTTTGCTTTTCTTTCATTGTCAAGTACTTATTCCCTTTGTCTCAAACAAGACTAGACTACACCAGACACCCAAATCATGGACTGGAACTGCAACATCACATAATGATACGTTTCAGATTCTATCACCGACTTCTATTCAAATCTTAAATTCTTCAACAGCATAGTTAGGTCTATCTTTTTGAACATTTACATCCACTGTCCTAATATTTGCAAAAACAGCTATCAAAATACACAGAAAAGCAAGCATAATAAATCTTCAACCATCAATATTCACATTTAAAACTCTACAGGTTCATTTGTTCCTCTAGATTTTCATTATTTTATTTAGTTTAAATCACATTCTTAATACGTTATTAACTCTTTATCTATAGCTTATTGATTTCAACTACTTCTTTCTTAGATAAATGAATCTCGTCCTTTCTAGACTGAGTAATGCCAAATGGCACAAATTTCCAACTAGATACACAGAATAATTCTGTAATTTTTAGAAAAAAAATTACATTCATGCCATCGTGTGTAATGGAAGAAGGAAACAAGGTAGTTTATTAGCATCTGTTAACATTCTTTTACAAGATTGTATCCAACAACACTGATGCAAGACAAAACACCACATATCAATTGTTGATACAATGCCTAAACGCTTAAGTTTGCAGGATTTGAATTTACTATGAATATCATGCTCCACACCCTCCTCTCTCGAGACTAGGACCTCTTGTCAATCCAAGCTTTGATACCATATTAAACAACCAACTCTCTTAAAAGCCTAATCTGATACACAGAATGCACTCCTGTCTCCTTTGTTCCTTATCATGCCAATCCCTATTAGAGTAATGTTAAATCCCATAAACAGGTTCACCAAATTGCTTCTCTGAATAAATTCAATCGACCCGAATTGTTCAAAAAATTGCATCTAAACCAGTGTGCCTATTCTGGGAAGCAATTTGATACCTGTTCACGCCATCTTGCAACTTTCTTCCAATTTCCCACGTGCATTTCCTTCCAATGGTATATATAACAATATAAAACAAAATTCTGCAACATACAGAGCCTAAATGCAACTGTTAGGGTTTTATTGAAGGCAGTTCAAGTGCATCCCAAAAAGAAAAAGAAAAAAAAAACAAACAAGATCATCCACCAAATCAGAGACTCAATGTGACTTTTCAGGATTTCATTCAAGTGTTTGAGTATTCATCAGTTTCTTAACTTATGAACATTTATAATGCTCCATTTTCCTAATAACCAAACAAGTGTTGCGGTGTTATGCACTTACCTCTTCTCTGTTTCTCTTATTCTGATGCTAATTCCCTACACAACATACATATCCTTGAAATTACAATACTTCCATTATATACATACGTGTGTATACATATACGTATTGCAAGTTCATCATTTTATATACTTCCATTCTCCGATTTCCTCCATTTTCCAAGTAAACAAACAGTGGTTCAAATGAGGAACTCGTTTTTCATAATCCAAAACCTGAGGAACAAAAATCTCACACCGAACACTCCTGGATGTTACTGTTCTACTCTCGTTAAAGCAACATCCTCATTTCTTTGCTTTTTGAAATTAAAGAAAATTACAAAATTTCCGCATTTTCCTTCGTTCTCCAAGCAACCAAACAGGGGGTTACGAGGAAAAACTCACCTTTCGTTCCAGCTAAACGACGTCGTTTCGTACGTTTCATCCCTTTCTCCGGTTTACTCCCCTCTCTGTAATTCAATTATACCTTAACGGTTATGCTTTTTCGTATTTCCATAAATGGTCCCAAACTGGTTTTTATTTAAATCCAGACCCCTTAAAAATTATAAAATTTCAATTGAAAAACATGTCTCGAAAGAGTTTGACCTATAATCCCTCTTGGACTCTAACCCTTCCCTCTTATGTCCTATCTTTAAACATTGAACGTTATAACCAATTGAATTAGGCATATAAACTTTTTGAAAAGTTAATTGGTAAACATTTTGAATTTTGGTCGAGTAAAATTATAAGCTTTATTACAAATTGATGATGTTCATCTATCATATATAAACTTTTTTACACCCAATTTAGATACAATTTTTTTTTTTAAAGAAAATTGAATTTTTATTCACTAATATGAAAATTTTAGAAAAAAAGAGCCTTAAATTTTAAATTAGTGTTATTTTCATGACTTTAAAAATATTTTAAAATAGGCTAATAGCTTTAGTTCGAGCAAAATAAAATTTATAACTTAAACCACTTAATTAGATAGTATATGCTTAATTAAAAATAATTTTTATCAAAATACTAGATAACAAAAAAATACGAAGAGAGATTTTTGGAAAAGTTCTTCCCTTGATTCCATCAGTATCTGTCATACATATAGTCTCCAAAATTATATAGTCTTTAGCATTTATACATGGTAACTAATTGATTCCTAATCTTTAGCATCTATACATGGTAACCAACAATTCCTAATCTTTAGCATTTATACATGGTAAGATAATATATATAACTAATAATAGAGTCTCAAATTGCAAAAACTCCTAAAATTGTATATGGTAACATCCCCCCTCAAATTGATGCTGGTAAGTCAATCAAGAACAATTTGCCAACAAGAAATCGATGCCACCGCCGGTACCAAAGCCAGCGAAGACGCCCACTGAGATCGCAAGAGATATGAGGAAGAGATATCACCCGACTCTCTCCAAAGTGTCTCGAATAGAATGACAATCAACTTCAATGTGCTTGCGGCGCTCATGGAAAACGTGATTGGTGGCAATCAATAAAGACTAAATAAGCACGCATGAAGCAGGAGAAGTAGTCCGGCGAAAACCCAAGCCCTCAAGGAGACCACGTAGCCATGTCACCCTCGTAACAAGTAGACATATGACGATACTGCACTTAATAGAGGATTTAGAAACACGATCTTGTTTCTTACATCTCCAAGAAATTAATGCATCACCTAAAAACAAACACCAACCTATAGTAGATCGACGTGTATCCGGACACCCTTAGCCCAAGACCTTGATGCTGGCAGAGAATTGAGTCTCAAGGAGTGCAAGAAAGCGTTGAAAAACGGAAAAAAAACTTCACCCTTAGCCCGGAGGAAGTAAACCCAAGTAAAGCGACTAAAGTCATCAATGAAAGTAACAAAGTACTTGTAATGCACATGAGAAACAACAGGTGCAATCCCCCAAACATCACTATGAATAAGCTCAAAACATTGTGAGGCACGAGATGCATGATGCGGAAAGGTAGAACTTTACTTTTGCCAAGTTTGCATGATGTACAATCAAAAGAAAGATCAATAGAAGAACATGCTTTATTTCCCAATAATCCAGAATTAAACAAAGTACGAAAGACATCAGAGTTTGGGTGGCCTAGACGTCTATGCCACATCTTATTGCTAAAACCAACAACATTACATGCAAATGAAAGTAAAGGAAAACTAGGAATAAAAGTGGAAGGAGAAACATGAAGAGGAAAGAGTCGTCCCACTTTAGGCCCCTTCGCGATCATTTTCCATGACACTTGATCCTGCTCAACACAACTAGAACGGGAGAAATGGATATTACAATTGTTATCAACCAATTGACCAACAAAAATAAGATTTGTGGAGAGGTCAGGAGACACAAAAACATTAGTTAAGGAAGAGGAAAGATCCCCAACAACACTGATAGGTAGAGAGCTGCCATCAGCGGTGTTAGTTTTCAGATTTCCATTATAATTTCTGATATTGGAAAGAGGAACAACACTATTAGTCTTATGGTTAAAGGCTCCAGAGTTAAAGTACCATGGGTTAGAAGAAACTTCATGATTACCTAAGAGCCCAAAAGGAAAGAAAAGCAGAAGGGATCATCTCGGCTGCATTCATTTTATGAGTGTGGCCTGCTCATAAGGTCAGGAGCAGGAAGAGGAAACAACCGACGAGGCAAAGAAGCAATGCAAATGTAACTAGAGGCAAGAAGTGGAGGCATGATAAGCAAGACCACTTTCAGGCGTAATGGGATAAGCAAAGATGATATGACCCTGTTTCTTACAGTAGTTACAGAACTTCTTGGGACAATCCCGAGCAATATGGCCAAAAGCTTTACAACTAAAGCACTAGACAACACGCATGTCTCTACCCATATGTCTCCCCTATGCTGCATAAGCCACATAAATAGGTAATTAACAAGAGCCCGACGCTCCATGGCGCCTTTGAGTAACGATATTAATCGCTCCTCACGGTTCACTAAAACAAGCATCCAGAGATGGGACAGGATGATGGTTCATCATATTAGAACGTGCAATTTCAAAGTCGGGTTGTAACTTCATCAAGAATTGATCTCGCTTGCTGGTGGCATGCACTTCTCGAACAGCAGAGAGAGCTGCAGTGGGAACATTAGCATAAACAATGTCGCAATAGTCAGCCCAAAGAGTTTGAAAACCAGAAAAATATTCCTCAATAGAGAGATTGCCTTGTGTGAAATTAGCCATCTCATACTCCAAATGAAATCGTTGAGCAGAGTTGTCTTGATTGTAAACCATGTTAAGATAAGTCCACATAGTAGCAGCAGTTTTATAAGGCCCCAAATTGAGAACAAGGTGAGACTCAACCAAGCTAAGGAGCCAAGTCATAACCCGAGCATCATGAATTTCCCACTTAGACAAAGCCTTGGCACCTTGAGGTGCGGGAACACTCCCATCAATATGACCTCATAATTCTTTTCCTTTGACAAATAATTTAAATTGGAACTCCTAAGCCGAATAATTTTTACTAGTAAACCGAATAGGGAATGATTCCAACTTATTCAATGACATGATGTGACCAAGAGACAAAGAATATCCCACCAAAAAATTGTAGCTTGCACTATGAGAAAAAAACACAAACAAACACCCACTAGAAAAATAATATATTGCACCGAAAATTAGAAGACATAAACCAGGAACGCCAAAAATTATAAATTGTCGAGAGCCACAACCAAAAAAGGCACTGGAAATAAGAGCAAGAACCGAACACCCGTAGATGACGCCGAGAACAAGAGAATAACAGAGAAATTCACGCTGCTCACCAAGATGGAACCCAGAGTTTAACAAGAGAAACCTAATAAAGCCAAGAGAAAAATTATTCAATGCACTCAAAATCAAGAACCTAGGCTCTGATACCATGTCAAAATACTAGATAACACAAAAATACAAAGAGAGATTTTTGGAAAAGTTCTTCCCTTGATTCAGTCAGTATCTGCCATACATATAGTCTTCCAAATTATCTAGTCTTTAGCATCTATACATGGTAACTAACACATTCCTAATCTTTAGAATCTATACATGGTAACTAACAGATTCTTAATCTTTAGCATTTATACATGGTAAGATAATATATATAGCTAATAATAGAGTCACAAATTGCATAAACTCCTAAAATTGTATATGGTAACAATTTTAACAAAGACTATTGTAACATAGTAGATTTAGGGTCCTCATCTGATATGGATATTTTTATTTGTTAAGGTTTGAGTGGGAGATTAGGGATTGTGTTAATTAGGTAAGGCCCAATTAAACAATAAAACGATAGGAAGAATGATGGGAACAAGTACTAAGGTAGAACAAATGATCCTTAAACCAAAAAAAAAAAAAAAAAGAATAATCAAGAATGTGGACAATTTTTGGAATTCAAATTCAATAGCGATTAAGTTTATAGGAATAAGATACTAGGATCATATAAACCGTGTTAGAGTGGGAATCTATATTCTCCTTTACACCGGTATTAGATTTAGCCTATAGGTTTATATTTGAATTCAACTCAATTCATGTAATTCAATTTAGTTCATAGATATCAAACATTATGATCCATTCATCACCACTTAACTTTCAATGCTTTATGTTTTTTTTTTAAAGCTTTATCATTTTTACAATATAGTAAACTGTCTTTATCACTTAACTTTCAATGCTTCATACTTAAGAACTTGATGATCTCATTGAATCTAGCATTAAGAATTCAATAAATCTACTAAATTACAAAGTACTAGTCATCAAAGGCAAGTAGTGAGAAAATCTCCAAAATTCATTAAGCCAAGTAGAGAGAAATTAATCTTCAAAATTCATAAAATGATTCATTGGATCAAACTATATTTTTATTTATCATCCAAAAGCTTAATTCCTAATAGATCCACCCCTCATGCTTCTCTTTCTAATATGCATGAATCATGATACTGGCCTCCCAAGACATGTTTAGTAGATGAGGAGGAGAACATGGGGAAAATGGAGAGAAAATATCTAACTAATTATTGAGTAAAATTGTTACAAGGATCAAGAGTTTTAAAATAAAGATATAAATATCTATTTATACAGTTCTAGCTAATTTTACCACATGACAACACTTTATTAGATGTTTAAAAACATCAAAATCATGTAAAAATGTTCAAAACATGGTTTTAGCACCTTAGCTAGTTGATGTACAAAAGCAGGAAATTAATTTGAGAAGGGTTTATTAATTTAAAAAACTCATGCCAAATTTGCAAACCTTATAAAAGTGTTGGACAATTGTAGCCAAAACACCCATCATTTCCATTTCGTATAGCAAAATCAGAACTTGTACCAAATTTGGCCGAGGCATGTGATTGACTCAATTTCTTCCCACCTCTTCTTCATGGTTTTGACACCTTTTGCTAGTCTCAAGCATGGCATATGCATGTGAACTACTTGCATAGCCACCTTAACATGTCTTTTTCTCCAAAATTCCATTTGGCAATGACTTGCCAAAGTTGGGTAACACATTGCAAAAATGTTACTCTCTTTGTTTTTGCTCTTTTCCTATCTTTATTGTCTCCAAATATCTCCATCACCCTTCCAAGTTAACTATGTTGCATCAAATTATTAGTTTTCACTTACTAATTAGGGTAGCAAGTTGTTAAGGGTAATTACCACATAAAAGAGGCTAAAATCATACTAAAACACCTTTAAATTATGAGCTTTTGCAGTAATCACCCTCTCAACCAAGATACTAATAGTCCCTTAGTAATATATAAAAGGGAAAATATAATCATCAAACACGACTAAAAAAACTAACATGGACAATAAAAGGAATGCTTTTGAATTTTCAAAATGCAATGCACAATAAACTCCATCTTACCATCAATAAGTTTCATCAAGATCACTATTCATGTAAGTCATTCTAACCATGCAATGATGCAAATCATAGTCTCAATAACTAATCCACTTCCATTTCCCCCAAAAGCCTCTCAGTACTCGTAGTGTGTGTCAATCTGACTAGTCCCCAACTATCAAAATAAAAACTAATCCTCTTCCTAACCTAAACTTAAACTATCTTAAACAATAAGAGTCGCTTTCTCATAGATGGGGAGAACACACCCAAGTTTATTATTTTTTTTTTCAACTCAATGTAGGAATCAATGTTAGAGGTATCTCTCAAACTATTATCCATGTATTGGGGATTCATTGGTAACTCTCAACTAAGGCATAGAGTATCAAGTTGTAAGGACTATGTTTCAAGTCTCTACCTCTTCAAACTTCATCCCGGACTCACAAAATAAGATCAAATACATTAGCACCTACAATTCAACTCATACTTCACCCTTCCACCATGTAGCGAGCATTAAGGTCAATGACCTTGTGTTTAAAATCTGGGTCAAATGTCTCAAGCCTTGCTCAGGTTTCAAGGCAAGCAATAAATCTACATTCTAACTAATATCGCTCATTTTTTTGAACTCATGTCATCTTTTATTTCAATTGGGTTCATTAATCTCTTTTTTAAGTGATTTGTCTCCAATTGGTGTGTAGGAAAGTGGTCACAAATATTTATAATCTTATCACCAACTAGCTACTATAGTTATAGTGGTTCTAGGATTGTTCGTGGGATGGATATTCATTTGTAAGTGATTAATGTGAATTCTTGCTTAAAAGTGATTACTTTTTTAGAGTGGAGAGTAGTGATTATTGTATTTGAATTGCAAGGTTAAATTAAGGAGTCGAATTCTATGATCTAGGAGGCCTCGGGATTTGGTTTCACCAAGCCAACACTCACAAATTGGGATCTTAGGGATATCTAGGGTTTCTTAGTCTAGTTAATGAGGATTCACATATAGTCAATCTCTTAAGCCCTGATTAAGATGGTCCTCTTATTAGATTTAGGGTTTAATTCAAATTCTTGGTGTATGGTATGGGTTGAAGACTAAAAGGAGATGCTTTTAGGATATCCCTTATGTTCTTTTGGATTCAAGAAAAGGAACAATCCTTTTGTGCATACTAGATGAAGGTGATCTAATGGGGATACCCACGAGCTCCAAGTTCTAAGGGAACTAAGTGACCTAGGGTGAGAAGCTCATTCTAGATATGTTCAGGGATCTTGATACCATTAGTCGCCTTCTCTAGGCATCCCAAACGTATTTCACACGGCCTAAGAGCATTCGAAAGTAGAATTCAAAACATGTTCCTGGGTTTGAAATCATTTTATCCCTTTCGATCGTCTCGGGTGAGTGACTTTGATTCACCAACTCGAGATGGTAGTTTACTCACTCATTCTCGCGTGAAAAACCCCAGTAAAATCAATAGGAATTGAACTCATACAAAGAAAAGTAAAGAAAATGAAAAAAAGAAAAGAAAAAAAGAAAGCTTTATTAAAAACCCTAATGGAAAATCAAATAAACGAGATGTAATAATTGTGTCCCATTTGATCAGCCCTAACCCTCTTTATAGAGGTTTAATTAAAATTTGGGGGCAATATAGACATATTACAAGAGTCTCTCGGGGGGTTACAAGTCATAAAAGACTCCATAAATGGAAGGAAAAATCGAAAACGGATCAAAAAAGGCATTTTGGGCAATTTCGATCTAGGAGGCATCCCCATATCAGCCCTACTTTAGAACTCTCCATATCGAAATTGTTTCCTTTGGTGGATTTCAATCTACATCCCTCCTCTAGATCGAAATTTTTGATTTGGGACCTTTCCCCAAATTGAAAATTTCCAACATGTGATTTCTTTGCTCATTTCATCATTTGATAAATCATTTTAGGTTCGAAACTCCTAAATCAACCTCCAATGCTTCTAAACTCGTGCTAGAAATCACAAGAATGCTCCAATGCTCATCATCATGCTTCCAAATAACCGAAAAGTTATCTAAAAAGGTCTTTCAAAACCATAATACTCAAGGAAAACATTAGTAACAAAGAATAGGGACTTGCAACTTTCATAATTGGCTAAGTATGACTAATGACCACTCAAAGGGGCTTAAGATGGAAGAATTAAGCTCGGAAAAATGCCTTTTTTAAGTGGTTATCACTAAGGTGTCCCAATACAACTCAAAAGTGAGTTTGAGTAGGAATGCCTAAGATAACCAAGTCCAAGTCATGGGAGAAACCTAGTCTATCATCTTACACCTTAGCTAGCATATACTGTGTTTAGGAATATTTTTAGATATGATTTTATGACTTTCATGCCAATTTATTTGCTTTCCTTATTTATAATTATTTACTTTCTTTATGCGTATATGGCTAATAATAAAGTCAACTAAAATCTCAACCTTCCTTTCCTAGGTGTGATATAAGTATAAAATTATTTATTTTTTGACTTATTTCCTTTATTTTTTATAGCCTATAAAAAGGCATATATGCAATATAATAGACAAACAACTATTGATTCAAAATATGAAAGTATTGCCTCTCCAGTTCTTTCAGGAACTATTTGAACTCATTATAATTTTCCCACTCGTATCTACCATCTACTTATCAATCAATCCTTCCATAGTGTCTTCACCATATCAAAATTCTACCCCTCCATATAGTTAATGGGTTGTAGTCTCGACCAACATGCCAAGGTTCCTATCTCCAAATAGCTAACAGCTCACAAGCCTTCCTATTCAAACCTCATCAGAATGATCCATGACATTAATTTGTTGCGGGTCAGGTCGGCCTCTAGCGTGGTTCTTGTTTGAAGCATTTGTCATTTCTAAAGGGGTAGTGAAGATAAATTGTTGTTAGCTTGTGCATTACTTACCTTCCCACCTAGCACGACTAGTACACAACAATTTTAACTTGTTATACATTGAAATTTGGGGGCCATATTAACCAACCTCCATAACAGGAGCTCATTTATGTTGACTATTGTAGTTGATTATAGTAGAGCAACATGGATATTCTTGTTATCTAATAACTCTCAAACTGTAACTAAAATTAATACTCTCTTTAGATTGGTCAAAACTCGTGAAATTTGTTAGAACAGATGATGGAGCAAAGTTTATGAGCCGAGAGTCAAAAAAATTTTTAAGAACTGAAAATTTCCCATCATAAAATTTGTGTTTATTCTCCTCAACAAATCATAGTTGTTGAGAGATAGCACAAGAATTTACTGCAAATAGGAAGAGCTTTAATGTTTCAAGCATCTCTTCCACCCAATTAGTGGACACGCAGACATCGATGGCTACATATTTGATAAATAGGTTGCCTTCAACATTACTAGGTTGGAAGTCACCATTTGAAATGTTGCACAAAACATCGCCTGATTATTTAGCTCTCAAAGTTTTTGGTTGCTTGTGTTTTGCAACAAACACAAAACCTCATAACACAAAATTTGAAATTAGGGCTAACAAGTGTGTTTTTGTTGGATTTGTACCTAGACAAAAGGTCTATACACTTTATGACTTAGATTATCAATAGCTTATAACCTCTCGAGATGTTATTTTCTATGAGAATCAATTTCTGTTTTCCTATTACACGTGACAACAATTTTTCGTCACTGCCCATTCCTATTTTTGATTATTTTGATACTATGTCTTCACCTCATCCTTCTTTGCGTAACTCAAGAATAAATTTGAATCTCAGAATCCACCTATCAATGATAAATTCACCCTATCTACTACCGTTGTAATACTCAACTCCTTCACTTCTTTACATACCTATGAGACTACACTACCCACTCAACCCATTCGACATAGTGCTAGAACAAGACAAAGACCTGCATGGCATCTTTAAACCTTTACACTTGTTCAGGCTCCTCTTATTCCTCACGAACCTTAGGGTTGTTTCAGTCTCTTCTCCCTCTTCCCATCCTCACTGGAAGGAGGCTATGGATTTGGAAAATGCGGCTCTTCTTCATAATCATACGTGGGAGCTTGTTCCTACTACCCCTAACCAGAGAGTGTGCATTATAAATGGATATTTCTCATCAAATTTATGGCGGACATTACACTAGATATGTACGACTGGTTGCCAAGGGTTTCCAACAAACCCTTGGCATTAACTTCTTTGATACCTTTAGCCCAGTTGTCAAACTATCTACAATCCAAATCATCTTAACTTTGGCCATTACCATAAATTAGGATATTCAACATATCGATGTGAACAACGCCTTTCTCAATGGCGATCTCCTTAAGACTATGTACATAGCTAACTCGAAGGTTTCGTTCATCCCTCTAAACCCACTCATGTTTGTCGCTTAAAGAAAGCTTTATATGGTCTCAAACAGGCCCCTTGAGGTTCGTTTGAATGTCTCAACATCACTCTCCTTAAGTGGTGATTTTAGAGCTCCATTTATGATCCCTCCCTCTTTTTTCACTATAATGTCGGGCTCTCCTTCTCGTTAGTATATGTGGGATGATACCATCATCGCGATTGATCCTTTCTTCGCTTGTTTGAGCAACCCATCCATGATCTCAATAGTTTTTTGCACTTAAGAATCTTGGCTCCGTTTGGTATTTCCTTGGCTTTGAGGTTGAACTCACCTCCTATGTCTTGCATCTTCGGCAATCCAAATACGCCTCTAACCTGCTTGCCCGCATTAATATGACTCAAGCTAAGTTCAATCTCACTCTTATTTTTCTCAAAGAACGGGTTCTCTCGTGACGCTTAGCCATTTAGTTTCATTGTATCAAACACCATCGGGTGGGCCTCAAGTAGTACTGTGTTAGAGAAGTTCTCTTAAAGGAAAACCGTTTTTGAAGCACTTTTCATATGTATTGCATATTATTTAATATGACATACATTTTCATTAATTTGATATTCATACGTTGAATTGGTATAAATCTTTAATTGAATTGATGCAGTCCATGATGCATAACATAAAGATGTATGAAATCACATGAGCAAGCATCACGAGCACAAGTATTGTTAATACGTGGCAACATGTTAAGATCTAAATTATCCTACCATGTGGATTTCAACTGCAGGATCGACATCAAGCACCCGATGTACTCAGCACATGTCATACTCCTTGATTGGATTAAGCAATTGATTTTATAAACTGTAATCATGAGTTGATTAGAGTTGACACGTGGATGCTTGCTAAGGGTAGCTAAGTACATCGGAGACCTACAATGAGACAATATGGATTATCTATTGAGTGTAAATGATAGTCTCATCATAGCAATGATGCAAGTATCCTTAGACTTGAGATACTCAAGCATATCTTGAATGCTGATTTCAGGTTTGACTCATTCCTTGCTGCCTCCGTAGGTCACTCATAGGGTGATGATTGGGTACAGCTTGAGGTATTTGAAGATAATTGAGTAGCTAACAAAGGATTCGCCACTCCCATTAATGGGAGAGTATATCTATGGCCTCTTATAGGGAATCTTTAGCCAGGGTGGAAATGCCATGAAGAGTGTCTTCAGGTGCATAACCGATGAGTAATGAGTTCGAGGACAAGCTCTAATATCACTTGGACTAGATGTAAAATAGCCGCCTGCTGGGAGCTACACTTGTCCATACCAACCGAAAGGGGGTATAGTTTAGTGAAAGGACGAATTTATGTAATCAGACCGACTTTCAATCACTCGGGTCATGATGGGGTTGTTAGATACCGCTCATGACTTGCTTGGATTCAATGGTTGAATCAAGTGACCAACATAACCGGGAACCTAATGGGTCACACACTTAGAAGAGTGTGGGACTGATATAAAACGGTTTTGGATGTGATCCAAATATGAGGGAGATCAATCTCGAGTATGGAATGTTGTAGGATTATTGGAATCCTGAGATCAAAAGCCCTCACTAAGAGATAAAGATGCATGTAGCTTATCATCTCTTAAATAAAGAGCATTTTGGACATTTCAAGGGCAAGGTTTTTCCTATAAATAGGACTTTATGGAGAGACCCTAACCTAAGAAGTCTTTAGCCCACATTTCTCAAGAAAGAGTGTTCTTGAGTTTGAGAGAAAGTGTTCTTCAAGAACAAGCCCCTTGTGAGATCTGAAAGTGTCAATCCTCTGGGTCGCTAAACCCTGCCTCATTCCTTCTTGAATCTAGACTTCAAGGAACTGTGGCCATCCGAGACCACTGAGGTTATCGACTTACTCTTTTCATAAAGTGATATCGTTGAGGCAAACCAAGGACGTGGTTTGCTTTAATCGCAATTGGATCACCCTTCGGGATTAGTTTACACCGACGTGAGGTATAAATCTCACACCCTATCTTGTTTTGAACCGACTTTGATACCTCGAAGGATCCTTAGGGGGTTTTCTTGAAGTTTGTTTTGTTTTTCCGCTGCGTTGGCATGAGATGCCACCTTCTAGAACCCAACAACTTAACCCATACGCAACCCGACATCTCGTTTGTGGTTAGTAAACTCAGCCAATTCCTTCATGCCCTAAATATTACCCATTGGTCTGTCTATAAAAGTGTATTACACTATATCAAATGGACCATTCATCATGGTCTCTCCTTTCACTCAGCAGCAGTTCTCTCCTTAGAGGGGTTCTCACATAGATTGAGCCAATAACATTGATAACCAGAAGTCCATGAGTGGTATGTGTGTTTTCTTATGAGGAAAACTCATCAATTGGGGCTCTCCCAAACAAAGTTGTGGCACGTTCCAATACCAGTCTGAGCATGCCTTGGCTTCGGCAACAACAGAGGTGGTTTAGGTATAGTAGCTTCTTAGTAAACTTCAGGTTCCACTTCAAGTCTGTTCCCCCGTTCTTTGCTGCGACAATCTTGGTGCTCAAGAACTTGCCTCTAATTTGTTTCACCATGCTTGAACTAAGCAAATTGAAATAGACATTCACTTTATCAGAGCTCTTATCGCCAACAAGAGGTTGAAGGTTCGTTACGTCTCTTCCTTGCATCAACCTGTAGACATCTTTATGAAGCCTTTATTTGTTGATTGATTTTCATCTGTGTTCTAAGTTGAATCTGGTGCCACCACCGTTCAACTTGGGGGGCATGCTAAGAATCTTCCAGAATCAAATGACTCACTTGTGAGGATGCTATAGTTTGTATATACTAAATCAAAACTACATGAAGTCATGCTTCCCGTACAGACCCCTGTTTGCAAATTCTTCTTTTCTCACTTTTAAATAGTTGTCTTCTCTTGTTTTCGTATTCAACAAACATTAGTCGTAAATTCCTTCTCTGAATAATAAAGCTCTCTATTTTTACAAGATGTTCCAACAAAAAGGAATGAAACTTTCTCTCAACCAAAATAGTAGAAAAAACTCCACATACATTAATATGGTAGTTATAAAATAAATTAAGTAACAAAGTAACCAAGATAAGGTATACCAAGCTAAGATATAGAAAATTAAGAAGATGAGATACAAATAAGGATATAACCCTTGTTATCCTAAAAAGATGATGGTATATATAAAAGTAAATACACCTCTATAACAACTACTAACCTAACTCCTAAAGACTTAGATCAGGAAGACCTTCTTAAGGTCATTAACTCTTATGGTTGTTGAGCTTGAACATTAGGAATAACGACTTCATCATGAATAGGGAGATGTTCAACGTTGTCTTGAGGCTCTGGATTTCCCATAGAGATTTGTTCAACATTGTCTTGAGGTTCTGGATTTGCCACTTGATCAATGACAAGAATAGAAACCTGATCATTGATAGTAGTAATTATAGGAATAGGAACTACTTCAAACAAAGGAGCAAGTTTAGGTTCCTCTTCAAAGACAAAGTCTATAATCTTATTTCTCCCAAACTTAACATACTCAAAGAACATTGCGATTCCCATTTCAAAAAGGGATATAGTAGAGGGATCATACAACTTGTAACCTCTTGACCTTTTAGAATATCCAATAAAGTAGTAGCTAACTATCTTAGAGTTCAATTTCTTCTCATTAGGCCTATAAGGCCTTGCCTCAGATGGACAACCCCAAGTATGAAAATGTTTTAGGTTAGGCTTCTTGCTTGTCCATAACTCATTAGTTGGTACTCTATTAAGAATGTAAGTTGTTGGTACCTAGCATGAATGGTGTGGCTTAAGAGGCGAAACTGGACAGTTAAGGATATGGTGAGGAGTATGATTAGTTATTCCTTAGAGAGAATCAGGTAAGGTGGAATGACTAATCGTACTCCTCGGCATATCCTTAAGTGTTTGATTTTGCCTCTTAGCCACGCCATTCATGCTAGGTCATCCTAGCATGGTATATTAAGGGACTATATCGCACTCCTTTAGGAATTTAGCAAATGGTCCTAGACGTTGTTCTCTTGATCCGTCATATTGACCATAGTATTCACCACCACGATAAGATCTAACGCTTTTAATCCTTTTATTGAGTTGATTTTCAATTTCAAATTTATATGACTTGAACACATCCAATGATTGTGACTTCTCATGAATGAGGTATATGTACCCATAACGAGAATAATCGTCTATGAACAAAATAAAATATTGACAATGTAAGAAGAAGTCAGAGGGAATGGTCCACAAATATTTGTATGAATAAGCTCCAAGACACTAAGCTCTGATTGCACCAAATCTCCTTTTGTTAGTTTGTTTTCCCTTGACATAATCAACACAAATTTCAAAATCAGTGAAGTCAAGGGAACTAAGAATTCCATCACATGTAATTTTTTTCTATATTCTACATTTAGAAATATGTCCTAAGCGCTTATGCCAAAGTAATGCGGAATTCTCATTGGCTAATTTTGGCTTTATGCCACAAGAACTAACACGCAAGGTTTCATTATAAGAAGTAATTGTGTCAAGAAAATATAGGTTATCTAGAAATGATAAAGAACTAGTACCAATAGTATGTGAATTTAAAGAAAGACTAGATTGACTATTTCCAAATGAATAAGAGTATCTAGATTTGTTTAGTGTAGAAATAGAAACTAAATTATGTCTAAAAGATGGTACAATAAAAGTGTCTTTTAAATCCAAATAACAATCATAATTAAATAACAACCTAAAATTCCTTATTGTTTCAACTTCAACTGATTTTTCATCACCCACTTAGATGAATCTTTCAACATCAATTGACTTTCGACAACTCAAGCAACCATACATAGATACAGTTATGTGAGTAGTGGCACTTGAATTAATCACCTATGTGTTCCTTGGGACTAGTTAAATTAACCTTAGAACAAACCAAATTGAGAAGCATACTTTTCTTTGCTCGCCAAGCATGATACTTAGTGCATGTCTTCTTCACGTGTCCTGGTTTGTTACAAAAGAAACAACTATTTTCCTTTTTATCCTTATGTGTTTCTTTTGTCTTGGACCTTTAGCACCTTCATTTCTCTTCTTTCTTTTCCTTTTATTGTTCTTAGAGGTACTAGCAAAGTAAACACTATCAATCTTTTCTTGTGCTAATTATAGGGAAGAGATGAGAGAGGAGAGAAGGGAGTGGAGATAGATGAGAGATGAAAGATGAGAGAGGATAGAGATGAGCATATGGGTCTACACGAGGGGTATTTTTGGGTTCAAATGTGATGTCACTATCCACCGCATGTTTTCATAATTTAATTGCTTTCATTCAACATTTGGCTTGTTTCACATAGTTAGTATCTATTTTCATAATATTGCTCTTTTCATTCCATCATTCCCGCTAATATAATTTGGAAGATGTAAATCTCAAGGCTGCAACTTTTGTATATATTGAATTCTAGTGCAACCAAGGGAGCTCAAACCCAGGAACTTCTTCAAGCAGCGCTTGTGGTTGCAGCTAATACATCATTGCTCATACCATTGTGAAAATAGAATCACATTGAAAACAATTTTAAAAGATACAAGATGAGTCAAACTGACACACTATTTTTGAAACGTCGAGTAGAAACTCTATTAACAAAAAATACTATTAATAAAATTTTTAATCAGAATCACTCCTAAATGTAATCTAAATATCAAATTATAAGTTTTTCATTATATAGAATATACAAATAATAAATAATAATACAGGAAATTAAAAAAAAAACGAGGGCAACGATACTTTATGCTTCCCACTTGAGTGAAATAAATACATGATTTAATATGATTTCCTTATTATTAAAAGAAATATGAGTAAGTCCATCATGTCTAGCTCAAGTGGTAGGGCGTTGACCGTTAAAACAACCAAAAGGGCACAGGGAGTTGCAAGTTACTTCCTTGAAACCTAAAACCATTGCCAAACAAGAGCTAAGAGTTGCAAGTTGTTTTTAAGAGGAATAATAGTGTAGTTAAAAGTTCATATCTTGCAAACTGAAGTAACCTCGCATGGTGGTCGAGACAATAGGTGAGAGCAAAGTATATTTCATTCCATATCATTCAAAAGACACAATATGTTTGTCCCCAGAAGGAGAAAAAAATTCTCAGACTTATTGTTCATACACCTAAAAGTCGTAATATTTCTAAGGTCCATCAAAATAAAGATATTGATTGGAAAGGTTTCGTGTCCTTCCAAACAAATATTTATTATTTCTCCAAAAAAGAACCGGATGCCGCTTTCTAGTTCACCCCTATACATTATATACCCATCGGAGGGGAGAAAGGGTTACATGATGGATGGTTATGAGATTATGAGATGGGCAGTTATGAGTGGTCCTCAATGTCCTTACGTTACTCATTAATTTGTACATTAACTACTATGTAACATCTGTCGAGGTGGACAACAACACGTGCTCCACTCTCTTTATCTCTAAAGCCCGAGGTGTCCTATTTATTTGAGTATCCAATCTCATCTACCTCGATGCTCGAGGTGCTTGGGCTAGTAGCATGCCCGACCTTCTTGCCTATCGAGCTCAGGTCTCTCATGCGACCGTCACGTGATTGGGTTCGGGTCACTCACGTGACTTTCATGTGATCCATAGCTTGTCTCATTCCACTAACCCCCTAACGCCGCTTCAAACCATTAAGGTCAGAACGGGCTGTAGACCTTTCGTGATTCTCGCAGACGCATAAGGCCATCATTTTCACTTATCAGGAACAAAAACGCTTCAATTCAAATGCGGGCCTTGTCATGTTATTCAATACGATCAATAAATTTAATGGCGTTTTTTAATATCCCGCCTAAATCACTTGCAGCTTGGAGTATAAATGTCTTCGAAGACTACTTTGGGAAGGTTCTCGTCTGTGCTATCGAAGAAGTGTCAGGCTGCTCATCTCTTACTTCAGATTCACACCGCTCGGCTCTTCCTCACTAGTTCCTTCATGTTCTAAGAACCACACGCCTTCGCAATCGCTTTTCATGAAGTAATCGGGATTATAAGTGAGAAGATCAGTGGTATGTTTTTCTTTTAGAGGTTCACCGTTTGGTGGACTCATTGTTGATTCTCTTGTAAGAGTTTTTTTTTTTTTTTTTGGTTTCCTCCCTTATGGCCGATTTTTTATTTTTGATCGGTCCCCACCCCTATGGCCAGATGAGTTACCCTGGTTGATTTTCTAGGCATCATATATGTGATGGAAGCACTCAGAGGATGGTCGATGGAAGAGACTATGTAGGAAGCTATATGGGCGAAGAATTGTCTTCTTCCTCATATAGGGCATTCGAGGAGGTTCTCTCGTGCATCGACGCTAAAGGAGTCATCAACTGGATTAGAATCGATGGGGAATCTCGGGCGGATGCCTTATGGAAAAGATTCTCCTTTCCTTCATATGTTCGTGCCTTGTTTTCTTCCTTGGGGCCTCAGTTGGTGGCCTGCACAGACGGGGACCGAGGTGTGTTGAACTCTATTTACAAGCCGGAGATCCACATCAGTGAGGGCTAAGGTTTCCCTTTCTCCCCCTAATTCTCCAGTGCCTACACTTCACCCGACTCCACTCTGTCCATGTTCACGTGAACATTATTCCTGTTATGTTGAGTGTGAGCATGCTAAATAAGAAACATGACTCAGAAGTTGCCTCGAGGAGTTCCTCTACGCCTACACCTTCAAGCAACACAACCTCGAGAAATATTACCTTGTTGTTGATGCAAATTTGCTGCAACTGGTGACAAACTTGTTGAACACTTGCAAAAATAAGCCTTAGGGCAACATGCTGATATCCGGGTTGGGGATGTGCTAGGGATCCCATGCTCCAAGAGTTTTCGATGAACACTGATCCTTCTATAGGTCGGGTATAGGTATTTCTGTCATTTTGTAAAGTAGGGTGAACCTTCCTTAACCTTGATTGTCTACAAGCAGGTACCTTAGGTCGAGGTAAGCTCATTGACGGCTTGAGTCCATCCAAGTTCGATTCGCTGGTCAAGGTTTTGAGCCTCCCAATCTCCGCAAGGGACTTTAGATTCCTTCTAACGCTAACCAACCTTCGAAAGGCGTTCAACCTACTTGAGGAGTTCACAATCCCGAGGGTTCCGCACATCAATTTTGAGACATTGGGGGACGCTCAAGCTAGGGAGCGCGTTTTGTCTTGCCTTCTGTCCCACATTCAAGAGGCGTCCGAGATCTAAACCCAACAAGCAGTTGAGGAGATGGTCGTTGGCGATAATTTCCTGTTCCCCCATCCTCCTCGTCGTGACATACAGGCTCGACTGAAGAGGTCGAGGGAGCGGGAGGCGAAAGGTGTGTCTGAGCTGCGACAGCAGGCAGCTCCACAAAGGCCCTCCTAAGCTGGGGGAAGATCCTTTATCCCTCGATAGAGGGAGGCTACTCGGGAGGCCCCTTAGTCTGCTATCACCACATCTACGAATGAACAACGTCCTGTCTTAGAGCGTCGTGGTGGTGTCGAGGAGCGACAACCATCCCCTCTCCCTCGAGGAGGTGTAAAGATAGTGGAAGGTCACGAGGCACATCCTCCCCCCGAGTGGTGCCAACATTTGGTAAAGGGAAAGGGAAGTTAACAACATCCTCCGAACCACCCTTTCCCGTAGAGGAAGTTGCGTCCCCTTCTTCCCCGAAGGCTCTCATAAAGGATTTGACTCTTTTCGAGGAGCTGCTTCTAAAGTACCTAGAGGAGGATGTCATCTTTGGGCTAGTCTCTCGTGGTACCCGAAGGCGTGATTTTAAGAAGGTCAAGGACTTTCAGGGACTCCATCCTTCCAAATGGCAAAATTTCTGTAACTTTTCAGATGCATTTTCGTGCCTATCTGTCCCCTTTGTTTTTTGTTACTAACCGCTACTATTTCATATGAGCATTTTCGACGCCTACATGGTGAAGTATTGCAACGCTTGACAATCCCGGGCCAACCGCTTCCCACCTATGGAAATCTGTGATGTGTATGCGAGGATCCAGGCCAGCCACCGGTTCCCTGATGGAGAAGGAGGTGGACGAGGCGCGGCTAAAGTTGGCCGATCTGGAAAAAGAGGGCAACATGATGGTCGCCCAATTGAAGAAGGTGCCCCAGCTAGAGGCCGAGGTAGAGGATCTCAAGCACTGGTCAGGTCGCGAACGCAGCCCACCAAGTCAGTGTAGGCCGAGCTGCTCAGAAGCTCGAGGTCGAAAGGACCGCGTAACGCACTCGTGAGCTAGAGCTTAAAGACTTCTTTTATGAAGCTAAGAAAGTTTGCGTGCTTGCCGAACTACTAGCTTCTTATACCTCCAAGTCATCGAGTTGTATGATGAAAGCAAGACAGCTAAGCCGCTAGGCTTCATACGTCAAAGGTGAGTGTCGCCAGCTGCAGGAGGAGTCCCCGGGGAGTACTTCTAAGCCGACCTAGAATATTGAATCCGTCGAACTAAGCATAATAGTTGAAGAAGCAAGATGGAGGAAGTTCTGATTCGCCTGCACCTAAAGGCGGCGGACTCCGAAAGTCGCCAGTAACCAATGGAGCCCGTCAGGAAGTCATTTTTAAGAACTTCCACTCGCCGTGCTCAAGCCTTCTGTTCCCCCTCCCGACAATGTACTATGACCAGCCTAGAGGTTTGTCCCTGGCTGTTTTGTTTTGGAATGATGATATATTTTGAAAAGAAATTCTACTATCTCATCTATTCTTGTACATTACCTGTAAGTGCTTCCATTGCCTGAGGTCCAAGGTAGTTTTGGAGCTCTATCATCTGAGGCAAACGGGTCCGAAGGGGCCTCCTTGCTTGAGGCATAGGGGCTCAACACGCCGGGGCCAAGCGAGAAACGATTTTGGCATAAAAACGGTGAATTGATCTTCCCATAGGGGGGAGAAAGGGATCCTCTAAGAAATTTGAGAAAAGCATCTCATAAAAGGTGGAATAATCATGTCATTAGTAGGGAGAGCAATCATTGCACAACATGGAGAACGATCATCTCATAAAATGGAGAACAAGCATCTCATAAAAAGGAGATGAACCATCTCATAAAATGGAGAACAGTCATCCTATAAAATGGAGTACAAGCATCTCAAAGGGAGATAAAACATCTCATAAAATGGAGAACAATCATCCCATAAAATTGAGAACAATCATCTCAAAAAAGGATAAAATACCGCATAAAACAAAGAACAATCATCCCATAAAATGAATAATGGCCCGTAGGGACTTATTCTGCCCAAGGCCAAGGGCTATCGGGAGCTGTCTACCGAAGGCTCAAAATAAATCATCTCAATGAAAATGGAGAGATAATGGCATCATTTATTTACTCATGAGAACTCAGATATGCACCTCATTCCTTAATGAAAATACTTCTTCAAATAAGCAGAGTTCCAAGGGCGAGGCTCCATCATTTCCCCCTAGGATTGTATTCTGTACGCCCCTTTGCAACCATCGTCGGCAATGATGAAGGAACCCTCCCAATTTGGTTTCATCTTTCCTTCCTTGAAAGTTTGTCGAAGGACAAGGTCTCCTCAGAGAAAGCCCTTGGTTTGGACGAAGCTTTTTCCTCCCGACGAAAGGCTCGACACGATACACACGACCATTATGACGACCGCTCATTATCTCTTTTCCTCGAGCTTATCCAGAGCCTGAGCAAGTTTGGGAGAAGGCTATCAATGCAATGGTTCAAGCTCTAGATTTTACTAGAATAAACTCTCATCTAAACACAAGTGGCATACGACGCCCCCAATAGGTCATTGGGGTTGTACGGTAGGCCTAGAGTGCGATAGGTAGCTCGCCTACCCACTTTCCTTTTACCGCTTTCAACCATTTCTTTAAGTAGTCGAGTAATGTTTTTTTCATGACTTCAGCTTATCCGTTGGACTACGGGTACTGAGGTGTGGAGTAGATATTTTTTATCCCATACTCGATACAGAACTACTGGTAAGGCTTGCTAATGAATTGCAAACCATTGTCCGAGATAATGGAATGGGGTACTCTGAACCGACACATAGTGTTTCTTTGCACAAATTGTGTGAGCTACGTTGCCTTGATCTACGCCTAAGCCTTGGCTTCCGCCCACTTAGTGAAATATTAGTGGCTACCAGAATGAACTTTCGCTAGCCTATCGCCATGGGCAATGGACTTACGATATCAATCCCCCATTGTAAAAAGGCCATGGACTCAACATATAGTGGAGCGTTATGGCTAGGGTATAAATAATATTGCTAAATTTCTGGCAAACATCACAATTTCTCACAAACAAATTTCTATTCTCGCTTCATCATAAAGCAATGTAAACCCTATGTCGATCCTCGCATAGCGACCGGCCGCCAATGTGGGTATCGCACATGCCTCCATGGACTTGCTTAATGACTCAAGCCGCTCTTCGAGGGGGATTCATCTGCATGACTAGAGGAATGATGGATCAGATAGGTATCGTTTATCAATGTGTACCTCTACTGAAAGCTTCACCTTAATCGCCACTTTGATAAAGCCAAAAGCGTGATGTGTATATATGTACGCCTATGTGCGCAAATGCACGCATCATATCAAGTAATATAATGTACCTGGTGGTACGTAATATCGATCCACCTGGATAAGTGTCAATACGCAGATCGCCTTTCAATATTAACTGATGTGCTTCTGAAAGTGACGTTTCACTTAATACTGGATTTAAAACTAAACTAATCGCTCTTAATGAATTATCAGTGAGCCAGGAGACTAAAATATGTCTCCCCGCCACTTTTGATGGATTACTTCAGAGAGAAATTCACTATTTAATTTATTCACACTATTATTGACGGGGTGATCGTGGCTTACGATACCCTCTCCTCGAAGTCAGATCCCGCCTCATCTCAGCTAGTAGTGCTGGAGTATATCTCTAACTCCAACTGACAATTCGAAATGCTTAAATGTTCTAACCCAATCGCCACCCGCACTGGAATATCTTTGCCTTACCGAATTGGATTGAGGCCGTCTATTCGATCCCCCCTCCCGACATCCTCATCTCTCGAATCTCGAATATCTAGTACAATCATGCCAATGTTGGCCAGACACCACCATGTAAATAAATCACAGATATAGTGCAGACACTGACAGGTCATAAACAACTGAATAATATAAAATGCGAATATTTAATCCATGCAATTGTGACAGGGTTCAACAACACCCTAGATATGGATCTAGAACATACTGAATGTGAGTACACAAATAATTAATCTATAAAACATCAGTACTTTTAACCGAAAAGAAGAAAATACAAAAGTAGGTCTCTTCTTCAAGATCTAGGTTGTTGATGCTCTGATTTTCGTGTCTCTCGTCAGACGGTCTTTTTTCCTTTTTTCTCCTAATCGTCCCCTCGCTTTTTTAATGACGGAGAGACAAAAACTGCGCCGACGCCACGACGCTGCAACGCCGGTGACGTTGGTGATGTCGCGACGCTGAGATCGCCATGAGACAAGACGCCGCGACGCTGGGACGCCACGACGTAGGACGCGACGCGGGGACGCCGCGATGGACGTCAGCGCGACGTTGGGACGTCGCGACGTTCCTGCCAGCTCTTTGCACTTCAACTCACCGCTCCCAGTAGTTCCATAACCGCCTCGCTTTCACCCGTGAGATTCACACCAATTGCACAAATCAAATATCGGGCTATAGGAAATACTCATTTAAATATAAAATGAAGCTAAAAACGAAGACGCACGCTGCATGACATGAAAGTGTTTTGTACACTCATCACACCCCCAACTTAGCTTCAAGTCATTCCTGCCAAGAATCGATTCTAAACTGGACACACAACCTACATACTATAACCTAACACTAGGATTGTGATGCACAAGCTAATAGACAGAGTATCAAAGTGGACCGACTCACACTTTTGCTGTTTTGTTTGAAATTCAAGGGATTCGAAAAGGTGTTCGACTTTCGAAAGAATTAGGTTGAACTCGGTGTAGTTGAAGGGTGCCTCAACCTCTGAGGTATTCAATAACCTTTCCCAAGGACCCTATGTGCGTTGAATAAATGACCTCTAGTGTATACCTAGGTTCCAACGCCCCCAAACTTGAGTTCAACTCACCTAATTGGGAAAATCTAACTATTTAAAGGATGTGAATGCACCGCTTGCATTCCCGAACATACCTACTTCATAACAGAAAAACAAAACTAGTGCCTGTAGTGTTTATGCTAAGTGTTCATGTAGCTGGGATTAGCTGGTGACTCCACACCGCTGGTTAAGGGCACCAGCATTCGGGCCTCTCGAATGTCACCCCGAACACTAACTAAACCTATGGCCCTAAGCCGCTGGAAACTTCCATCTTCCGTCCTCGAATCGGGCAAGGAAGTCAAATAATTCCAGCCAATTGGCTCGGTGGCATCGGGCTTTGAAACGCCCCTGATTGTACTGGATTCATCGAAGATCCCACTTATTCTATGCCCTTTTTTTTTATTATTATTATTTTTTTTTTCTTTCTAATTTTTATTTTGTGGCTCAAAGGCAATCCTTTTATTTACTGTCCCATCTCTTGTGTTTGTAGACTCCTGTGGTTTGTTGAACCTTAGTAGTCGGGTTCGGCATCTAGGCATACCCTAGAGGTCATCTGTGTGTGAGTGTAATAGGCTCATTGAGAAATAGTTTCTTGAATATCCGGAGGTGATTCACTATGCCTCCCCACCTATTCAATCGAATTCCCGAGCATCAAACACCCTATGAATCCTTTCTGGAGGTATACACTGCTTTCCATGATAATAGTGGATTCGGCCCAAAAGTGATCCTCGACTCTCAAACATGGCAACACACACACAAACTACCTAAACACGACACCACTAAACGTAGAAATAATCTACCAAAAACACAAACAAGAACTAAACACAAGACTTGACAACCTAACATGAACAAGCGTAAATGAAACTAAACTGAAACATAAACAAACACGCGTAAACAAAACAAAACTACAGCACAAATACGAAAATAAACATAACCATCACAAAACTATACTAATCTAATCAAAACTCGATCACCACCCACATCCCCCAAACAAAAGTATCCAATGTCCCCACTGGTAATAAAAGAACTGGAGAGGGTGAAGGGAACTTCCCTGGTGATCGGACATTGTCATCATGGGCGAGGCGTAGTGGTCGGGTGGAGTGCGAAGCCGCAGCCGGCCCGCGGACTGCCGCTTGAGAAGGCGGCCTGGTCAAGCCGTGAATCACGCACGCCAACGCGAAGGGGCCTCCATATCCCGCTGTAAGTGAGGATTCCTGCGTTCCCGGGTCTCATCCTGCACATCAAAGCGATCGCAAGGGAGAGCACCGTAGTCCTTCTAAGTCGCGGATCGATGGGGTTTCCCGAGGTTCTGGCTGTGGCGGTGGTGGTGGGTGAGTGGAGGATCGCCTAACGGGCACCCTGGGACGCTCTAAGAGTCCAAAACGGGCCTGATACTGGAGCTCCTCGTCCGAGGACTCACGGCCCGAAATCATAGCCCTCGTGTCGTGGTACAATCTGCGCTTATCTCGCTTAACCGATATAGCCTAATTGCGTAACCACGCCGTTGTCATCTAAGGGCACCCCACCGCTTGCATATCTGAGAGGCGAAAGCGGTGCCCTGGGTTCATCTTAAATAGTTCTAAGCATGAGGATGACATCCTTTCTATAACCTCGCCTAACATCGAACGGAATATCCAATGACGGGCGAGTCGGAGTTGTGGCACGCCGCGGCCACCTCACACGCGCTCGGTCGTCGAATGAGACGCGACGTGATAAAGTGATGCCGCACTCAGATATAGCCAAACGCCAGCCTGGCCGATCTACGCCCATCATCGGCTGGCTTCCACCACCCCCGCCCGCTTGTCAAGACCCGGCGACCCTGGGTAGCCCGGCCGGCTTAGTGTAGCCGATCGAAAGGCTCCGAGGGGACAGGATCAAGATTATAAAAATGGTTGATAGACTCCACGCTGAAGTCTACCAACACACCCCGCACCCGGACCTTCTTGACGACGTGGGAGGCGAGGTTGGCGTAGAATTCTCGCACCACACTCATCGCAGCTAGACGAGGTGGTTGGCAAAGCGCCCGCCATCCCTTGGTCACAATAGTTTTTCTGAAGAAGTCGTCGAGGTGGTGGAAGCCCTTTCTTTGCAAAGGACCTGGCTTCTACGTATGGTGCCGAATCGACGGCGACACCGTCGACAAACCTGTAACGCCGTATCTCTGGTCTAACCTCACCGCTCGACCCCGTTTAGTAGGCAATTTCTACCTCTTACCCGACATTGGTGCAAAAGGGAAACGAGACTGCCTAAGGTCCGAAGTGGACAATGTAGCCTAATGGCACCAAAGGGCCACCCTGATGGGACTAGACACATGTCGAGCACCTGCAAGTGCAATAAATGCAAACTAAGACCAATGTCAGGATGGTAGACACAAACCCTAGGACACACTACAAAACCAACCGGCGCAAATTAGACCTAACATGGAGGACTAGACCTAACAGGAACAAGCAAAACCTAACTGAGTCAAGGACACCAAAGCGAGATGTGGAAGGGGCGAGACAGGGACAGTGTAATGGTGATGTGAATGATGGCAAAAGAAGTCGGCAAGGTGGCTCCGAGGGCAAACAATGGCCTCCGCGGAGGGGGAGTGGATTCCAGCAAGGGATGTGGTGGGAAGACAATGGGCGACAGAAGAGGTTCGTAAGAAGGGAAAAAGGGAAAAAGGGTAGGAGCAAAATGAGGGGGTTTTTGGCCTTAAACAGGGCAACGTCGCGACGTGCGAATGCAACGTCGCAACGTTCCAGAGAGGAAAGCAGCCAACGTCGCGACGTTGACACTCAACGTCGACGTTCCAGAAAATGGTTAAAACCAATGTCGCGACGTTCTAGAGAAGTGCAAAAATGACGTCTTGCGACGTTGAAAGTCAACGTCGCGACGTTACAAAGAAGGCTCAAAATGAAAAATATTCAACAATGGTCCAAGGTAAGAGAAAACTCCCCTATTGCAATTTATGACTCCCTCTAACTTCTAAAGTGAATTTCTTGAGTGGATACTCCACAATACTTTCGATCATGGTCCCAAATGTGACATCCAAAAGGAAATCCCGACACGAATGTAAAATAAACCAACCCAAACGTAAAACAAACAAGAAAAATTAAACCATAAAAAGAAAATTTTCAAGAAAAGCTTGGTCAGCTCTCCCAAGAAGCTGCGAGGTTTTAATGTCAGTAGCCGGTGCCCTGATCCATTACGCCGAACCCGAGCTCATAGCGACCATTTACCGTACTTCACGCCCTCGATGCGGTCAATGTGAATGGTCTCGCTTTATCCGCATGGAACTTCGCCTCAAAATACTGGGCTTTCAACCACAGGTTAACCGTGGAATGTTCCTTTCTCGTGATGCGTAACCCTCGCCCTCTACGGAGCACCTCGTCACCGGTGGAAAGGTTCCGACCATTTAGACTTCAATTTCCTAGAAAGTTTCGAGACGGGAATTAAACAAGAGGACCCGCCGTCTCGCCCAAATTCCTTCCCGGTAATATGTTTATCGGCTGTGCTTGCCCTTCCTTGTAAATGCGGGCATTTTCTATAAGCTTCGCTCGAATTCGCCTAGCTTCATCGGGAGTCAGAGCGTGCCTCTTCTTACTCACCTAATGTAACGGCCCATATTCAATCATTAGTCGCCCAAGAGTTCGATGCTCCAATTCCACCGCAGTGGCATGCTTTTCCATAAACAATTAAAGGGCGCATATACCCAATGGTGTTTTAAATGTTGTTCTATTGGCCCGCAGTGCATCCTCACCTTGTAATCGGGCCCTTCCCGAGCCGCACCGCTTCCGTAATGGTCTTGATTTCTCGATTTGATACCTCTCGCCGCTCTATTTGACCGCTGGTGATATGCAAGGATACCATGTAACACCCCATACTTTTGGGACTTGTCAATCATCTTATTACAGAAATGAGTATCGTTATCTGTGATCAGTGCTCGAGGAGTGCCGAATCGCGAGAATATGTGATCAAGCATGAAAACCGAGCCACTACCTCGCATCATTAGTGCGGGTCGGAATTAAGCCCACCCACTTGTAGACATAATATATTGCCAAGAAGATGTAATGTATGATTATATGGGGAAATGGTCCCATAAAATCCATTCAGAACACTAAATATACCCCTAACAGCTTTGACTTGTTTAGGTATATTAAAAGCTAAATGGAATTGTTCGAAAATAAATAAGAAAGAATTTGGAATTAATACAACAATTAAGGGTAAATTACTAAATTACCAATTCATGACCTAAGGGTCATAATATAATAAGTTCATATGCCAAAGTAGGAATAAGCATAAGTTAAATCAAGAGTAATAGAGAATTGGAGGACCAAAGAGTAATAAAAGAAAGATATTAGAATAAAATAAGGAAGAAAATTGTGGAAGAGACAAGTGGCTTGAAGGAAAGAGGGAGGAAGCTTCCTCCTTGGAAAGTGAAATGGTAGATAAGACCAAAATAAATATCTCATTTTCGTCTTAGAGAGAGAGAGAGAGCAAAAACCTTAAGAAGAAGAAGAAGAGAAAGAAAAGAAGAAAGAAATAAAAGGAAGAGAAGACTACAGGTATGGAACTCCGTGAATATTCAGAAGGTGAATACACATGTCTCGGGTGGTAATGGAACTATGATTCGTACAGAAAAGTATGGAACTAGGAATATTTATATGAAAACTACTAGTGTATGGAATTTGGTATGGATACATGGTTTAGAACCCCATCTTGTGTGTACCCATTGTTTGGAACTCCTAAACTCATTTCTGTGTGGTTGAGTTGAGAAGAGCTTTAAGACTCCTGGGATATGTGTTTTCTGAGAAATGGTTCCAATACAAGTCGAACCTTTAAAAATTTAATATTTTCGATCATATGCGTGAGTCTGATCTTAGGATGGGTTTTGCAAGAAATACAGGGTATTCAGAAGTGAGTCCTGCTTAAATTGTAGCCACATCAATTAACTTGATGTTAGGGCTTTCGAATTTCTGGAATTTAGACCCCAGAGACCAAGTTATGGTCCCTTTACCAGGTCATCCATTTAGATCCGGTCGGGCCAATATCCAGCTCGGTCAATCAATTTGCACTTTAGAACGGGTTGGGTCGTAAATAAAAGAGACTTCAGAAGAAGTCCTTCTGGGAAAATGTACCCACATCAGTGAACTTGATGTTAGACTTTGAATTTCTCACTCCGACTCGGTGAGACCAAGTTATGGTCTTTTTACTTCAAATACCAAACGGGTGAAGGCCCACCATAGCTCCCCGCCAACAGGTCACAGACCGCCTCGATGAGCTCAACTGGTCATGCGTGAGCTCAACTCGCCATGCAGAGCCAACTGGCCATGTAGAGCTTAGCTCGCTTCGGCGAGTCACCGTCCTCGTAAAGTTCGGTAACCCGTCACTGTACTGGCCGCCCGCCAGTCGATTGCCAAGACCTGGACGCTCAAGACCCCAACTTCTGAAGGTCATATCTCCTTCGTTAACCTCGATCTGGTGTTCTTTGACTCTGCAAAGCCCATTGAGTCGCGTTAATCCATCCATATGCCCGAGGAAGATAGTAGATGTCGGGATCGAGGTGTTAGACCGAGCTCGCCACTTCAAGAGCCGCCGCCTGTGTCACCGGTCAAGACCGACCGCCGCATGACCTCTAACTTCTAAGGTCATATCTCCTTCGCTTGAACTCGATTTGGGTGTTCTTGACCTATGGAGTCGCATTGAGTCAAGAATCCATCCATATTCCTGAGGAAGATGTCGACCATGTGTTTGACCTGAGCTCGCCACTTCATTGCAGCTCGTCGCCCAGTCGCTCACAAGACCGGATCGCAAGATGACCTCCAACTAAGATCATATCTCCTTCGTTTGAACTCCGACGGTGTTCTTGGACTCTATGGAAAGCCCATTGAGTCAAGGAATCCATCCATATTTTTATGAAGATATTAGATGTAATACTCTGTCCCGAGTGTACTGCAGAGGTGTAACCGTATGTGCACTAAGGGCTTCCTTAATTATTTTAAAGGCCATATTGTATTTTTGAAAATTGGTTTAAGTATTAAATTATAAAAGCTTTTCAAAGAATCAGGTATCTTTGCACTATGAAAAAGGATGGGTGAAATTCCACTATGGAATTTTGCGATAATAATAATAATAAATTACCAAATAGTTCATGAGGTTGAAAATTCCTCTAGATCCTCTGATGATCAAACTGACATGCCAAGTTAAGTTCGTCTCTTAATTTAAATCTAGTAACCCAGAAAGTTTCGCACTCCGAGATAGTCTGAATATTTTACAAATTTCTAGCTAATTTAGTTTAGAGTGAAACTCGAAACAAGATTTTAGAAAAATCTCAAAAATGGAAAATATTTAAAGAATATTCAATTAGGATAAATAAAATTTTCTTTGTGACAAATGGATCTGAATGAGGGTAATAGAAATTATTACCTAAATAATAATAATAATAATTAAAGAAAAAAAAAAAGGAAAAACGAAATAAAAAAAGAATAAAATATCAAATGGGAAAGTGACGGACGGGAGAGGCAGAGAGAGGGCGTGAGAGGCGATTTTTATTTTATTTTCTCTCTTTGATTCTTTCTCAGATTTACGAAAATCGGATCGTAGGTTTTCGTCGAAGCAGAAGGCAAAATTGGACTACGCGAAGAGAGCTACGCATAGGTACCAATATCTTAGCCTCACAACTTAAAGGTAGAAAATTTGCTCTAATTGCGTTATTTCAAGCCTAAATGTTATGTAATGGCTTGAAATTTTCTTGTGAGGCGCGTGAGTTGTCGTAAACTTTAGTCCAAAATTTTGGGATCGAGTTTAGGAATTTTTAGAATTCTTTGGGACTATGTTCGACAAATGTATCACTTTGGGACTGCTTTTCCACGTCGTTGAAATTTCAGAGGTATAGTCGACAAGTCTTAATAATTTTCAGAAATGTTTCGGTATTTTTAAATTATATGGAAAGTCCCTTCAAATAAAACTTGACTAAAAATGTATAGTTTTTATAGAGCATTTAATGTATGGACATTTGGGTCAATTTCACATCATATTATCGATGTCCATATCGAATGGGACTAGCACGTAGTTTTGTTAGAATCAAGTTCGCTCGGGATATAGTCACTTTGAAAGCCCTGTATAAGTTTATGGTTAAAACGTTGAACTGAGGGCATTTGTAATTTGAATTAATTTTAAAGGGACTGAGTATCCGACGAGAATCTGTAGTGCTCGGCAAGATTTGAAAGAAATTAGTCGAGAAAGGTGAGTACTCAAAATCATTTTCTAAAATGAAAGTGTTTAAATTACAAGTTTGTAAAGTGCTTGAAAATATAGATTTATAAAGCATTTTTATTACCTCCCAATTGTTAGTACCTCAAGGTAAGTCTCGATTTCGTATTTAAGAGACAGCTTTGGCCGGGGTTTAGCAAAACCCTGATGGCACACAAAGCCGGGCCGATGTATTGATTGTGCATGGCAAGAATATGGGATATTATGGACTAACTATAGCTGTCTGGCTCAAGCACTGGGTCATCTAGCATATATTTATGAGTCGCCCTCTCGCACATTCGAGGTATATAGTTAGCGCAACGACTTGGGCATACGACGAGGTGTTGGTTCCAGGTTCCCCTACCGAGCATTTTGGTTCGAGGTCCATTATGCTATATAGATCCCGCCGTGGTTCACTGACCATCTTAGCCGTAGTGTTCCGAGGTTCACTACCATGCCAAAGCTCTCGAGGTCCGGCGGCATCACTTCTAGGTATTCTTTAAATGGGCCACAAAGTGGTTGGTACTTGATTTACAAGATAGCACTTTCGGGATATTAACCACCATCAATAGCCAAAGAAGAGAATAGTTTTCGTAATTATTTCAACAGTTATAATTAGTTTTATCGCTTTCACAGTTGGTAAATGGGGCCAATAAAGAGTAAATAGTTTCTATAATGTTTTTTAAATGGTTTCTATAGCAAAATCAGCTTTCAAACATTTCTTACAACCATTTCTGCATGCATTTTCACATTGGGAGGTACAAATAAAGCAGACACAAAGATTTAGAACTTATAGTACTCATCGAGCCCGCTTTGGCCTTGCGCTCTGCTTTTAAAATAATTTTTCTGTGCAAAAAGTTAGTTTGAAGATCTTTCCAGATCCTCTCGTCCTAGACGCTGTGCTGTGATTATATAAGATAAGGTGTAAATTAAAACTAGTAAAGTTAAAATGTGCATTTTGTATATGTAAATATCTTTGTAAAATATGCATGCTGGTTTTGAGAAAAACAAAGCTATATAAACTATATTGATCGATCCTTATCTTATATTTTCATGGAGGACCAAAGGTCCTTTATTGTTGTAGTGGACATTTGGAAAACATTGGGAGTGTATTTTTGTTTTATACAGTGATTTTAGGTCATTTGACTACCTGTGCACAAGTAGGCCGGATTTTGTTAAATCTAAATGTGTGATTTTGATAGAAAAGTGAAAATTTTAAAACCCACGCTTTCCAAATACGCTTTAGCTTTAATCTACTAGCTTCATGGTAACTTGTCACCGAGTGAGCCTGGCTGGAGAGGTTACTGCTGCCTCACTATGTATTTCACACAGGCGGGGTCACATTAGGATGTCAGGGACTAAGGTGCAGGATCGAGCCTGTCACTCAAGACAGCTCGTCAAATCCTGTGCTCAGCTCTCGTCAAGACCTGACTAATCATGACCTCCAACTTCTAAGGCCAGTATCTCCCTCTGCTTGAACTCCGATTTGGGTGTTCTTGACTCTATGGAAAGCCCATTGAGTCAAGAATCCATCCATATGCCTGAAGAAGATATTAGATGTCAGACCGAGGTGTTAGACTGAGCCCATCACTCAGTGCAGCTCTCTGGCCAGTCCAGCCAGCTCGCCAAGATCGATCACGCATGACCTCCACCTGAAGGTCACATCTCCTTCGCTTGAACTCCGATTTGCGTTCTTGGACTCTATGGAAAGTTCCATTGAGTCAAGAATCCATCCATATTTCTTAAGGAAGATATTAGGATGTCAGACTGAGGTGTTAGACTGAGCTCAGTTCACTTAGTGCAGTCATCACCTGTGTCAGCCTGTCAAGATCGACCGCGCATGACCTCCAACTTCATGGTCATATCTCCCGCTTGAACTCCGATCTAAGGTTCTGACCCTATGAGTTCACTGAGCCAAGAATCCATCCCATGCCCGAGGAAGATATTAGGATGGGTCAGACCAAGGTGTTATACTGCCTGTCACTTCCAGTGCAGCTCGTCACCCAGGTCAGCCTGTCAAGATCGACCACGGCATGACTCCAACTTCTAAGATCATATCTCCTCTAGCTTCAACTCCGATTCAGTGTTCTCGGACTCATGAAAGCTCCATTGAGTCAAGAATCCACCCATATTCTTGAGGAAAAATATTAGATGTCAGACTGAGTTAGACTGATCTCGCACGCAGTGCAGATCAAGCCACCCAAGTCAGCTCGCGAAGATCACGCTGCATGACCTCCAACTCGAAGGTCATATCTCCTTCGCTTTGAACCCGTATTTGGGTGTTCTTGACTCCTATGGAAAGCCCATTGAGCCAAGAATCCAATCCATAAGGCCTGATAAAGATATTAGATGTCAGGACTGAGGTGTTAGACTGAGTCTGGCCATCAGTGCAGCTCATCGCCCAGTCAGTCCGTTGACTATGCATGACCTCCAACTCGAAGGTCATATCTCCTTCATTCAACTCTGATTTGGGTGTTCTGACTCTATGGAGACCATTGAGTCAAGAATACAAACTACATTTAGTATGATAAAAGTGAACCCATATTAGGTCCAGAAATAAGGGAAAAAACAGTGCAGATATGAACAATAACACAAATATAAGTAGATTTGATATGGGTAAAAACTAATTGGAATACATGATAAGAAAAGATATATATGAACAAGAAATAGCAACATAGTTAGATTTGATATGTAAAGGAATATAGAAGAAAAAGAATGAAAATGATAAATCCAGGAAAACGATAACTGTGGCTGAATCGCCTCAAGACCGGATATTGAATGACAAGACGATACATGATCAAGGTTTCCGTGACTCGCCAAAGGTTTCTACACTCTAATACGAGGGCATCGTCCCTCTATTCCAGACCAGATCACACCTTGGGTATATATTGTACCGAAGTCCTATCTTAATTTTATCCCTGGCCTAAGTAAGCTAAATGTTTAGTACGCGTGTATCCGACAAGAAAAGATAAAAAGGTAAATAGTTCGATACGAAGGTACCCAAGGGTATTAAAGAAGAAGTCTATGTTCTGCACTCCCGTGAGATAGGAACAATTTGATAAAGCATAAGTAAACGATGGGCATAGAAATGTATAGGTATATGCCATAAGATATGATAGTATAATAAAGTACATGAAGATATAAGTTAATAAGATATAAGATGTTGGCCAAAGAATGGCACCTCAGACACGAATGATAAGCATATATGAATATAAGAATGAGTAATGTATGCATGATAAAAATATAGGAATATATGTATTATAGAGAAAATATGATAGCTTGGCACATGAAGCTACAGAGCATGAGAATGAATACAGACGAAGAAATGATGGTAGAAATCAAGGCTTTAATGTGATTTAAAACCAAACTAAGAATGTATTTGTTCTACTTCTATCTATTCCTCGCTTCAAGTTTTCATGATTGTTCTAAAAGCATATTGAATTGATTTAATTGATTGAGAAAAGTGATTGTGAAATGCTCGGTGATATAAAATTGTGTATGATTATTGAAAATAAACTATTTATACGCATATATTGTACTATATTCTTTGCTATAAAGGATTCTAACGCTCTTAATAGAATGTTAACCATTTATTTCGCATTATGATATATCGTATACTAACAGTGGTCAAATAGCAAAGATCGCGAACTATTGTATTGATGTGTCACTCCGATCAGCAGCTCCCAAGGATCAGACGGTAGTGTCTTTACTATTTGATTGTTTATAACCCGCCGCAGCTCCAAATGAATGCATCGTATTATAAAACCATTTGATAATCTACCGCACTTCATTGGACCGTGCTTGACTATGATATCCCCGTATATCCAAGATATAGGTTAAATTCAAGTAAGGGCATAATCAATTGATTTTACTAACTAATTGATTTGCACAACCGAATTGAATTACAGAATCAATCAATTTGTGAGTATAATTGAATTGATTTCGAGATCGCAATATTGAAAATGAAAGTGTATTTTTGGGATGATCAATGAACTATGACTAATTATATAAAACAAGTATATGTATCGATTATATTGATCATCCATAATGATTTGAAGGTTTTGAATTGTTAAATTGCATAATGATAATAGACATGAAAATTAAGATACGAAAATAGAGCATAAATAAAATTTCCAGATATAAGATATAACCACGAAAGTAATATACGTATAAGAATATGATACATACATAATAGGATATGTAATATGAACCAATAGGAAAGATAATAGACCAAATGATAAGTACTTAGAATAAGAAATACATGATATGAATATATGATAGACATACCTAAATGAATGTAGGGAATACGCTATGAACACATGATAGAAATGCATATAAAAAGTAAGAACGACAGAGATAAGTAAAGATGACAAAGCACTAGGAATACAAAGAAAAGTATAGATAGGAGATATGTCAAAGACAGAGAACATGTGACATGTGATAGTAATGTAAAGATGATAAGTAAGAGCAAAGTTATATGCATATGTATGTTTCGTGACTATCACTATTAGGTGGTTGTCCATGCTTATGTCTCTACTAAGCCGAAAAGCTTAGCACGGGTGTTCAATCCGTGTAGGTACAGGTTGCATGATATGATAGAGGATGACATCCTACATCAAGAAGCAAAGGTCAGATAGGTGTTTCACCGCATCGCCTGCGCATCTCAGCAAGGTTTTGTGAAAAGAAAATGGCATGTATAAGTAAGTGGGACTCAAGATATGTATATAGATGTCGAGGGACACCACTCCTTGGGTAGTTCTTTTATATATGGAAATGATTTCTTTGTTATTACGTAAATTGTTTGTATAACCACAGTACAAGTTCAACCAGAAAGAAATAATGCCAATGAGTCCCAGATATAGTCTCACGCCTGACGGCTCGAACTACCATCTCGGCCTGACGAGGATTGGGACGTGACACCACTCTCCCTATAACCAGCCAATACTCTGCACAGGATGCATATGTCTGGCCCTTTCTAGAAATGCCCCTCATTCATTGACATTTGTCACATGTGGAAACGAAATGATGAGAATCCTTGAATAAGCTTAGCCGTGAGAAGCCCAATTAAGCACCTTGGTCGCTCTAGCCAATCAATGTCCATATGGTAGAGGCAGCAGTGGTTCAAAATACTGCCTATTTCATCTTCGAGCACACATCTCTGATCACTTGGTCGTATAAATGTCCTGTGATAGAATCATTCCTCCCAATAGTAGTATTTCAAATGTGCGAAAACCTCTTTCCTCGCTGATAGCCAACCCGCAGGATCACCTCGCTACCTACGCCCCCCACCACGAGTCCGCAAACCATGGAACTGCCTTTGTCCCAGCTAAGAGCTCTCATCGTGAAAGTCACGCTCACTAGAATCTCATCACTTACCCCTTCTAACTGTGAAAGATGATTTGCAACTAGGTTCTTCGTCCCTTTCTTATCTTTAATCTCTAAGTCGAATTCTTGCAGCAAGAGAACCCACCGGATTAGTCCGCTCTACGCCCTTTTAGTCATCAAGTATTTTAAGTGCGTAATGACTGCTATGGACTACGACCTTGTTACAATCAAATAAGTCTAAATTTGTCAAAAGCAAAAAGACAATGGCCACAGTTCTTTTCCGTAGTGGCGACCAACCCAAGCATCATTCAAGGTTCTGCTCGCATAGTAGATTACCTGAAATATTCTTTCTCGTTTCTGCCCTAACACTGCCCCAATCGCATAGTCACTTGCGTCACACATAAGCTTAAATGGAAAGGACCAATCTGGAGCTACTACAATAGGAGTCGATACCAATTTATCTTTTAACACTGAAAATGCACGCATACACTGCGGTATCAACTCAAATGGGGTCCTCGACTGTGAGATTAGACAACTATTAACTGAAAGTTTCGATGAATCAATATAGAATCCAATATGGGCCTAAAACTCATCCCTTTACCATGAGGGTTGAGGTAATTCTTCAATTGCTTCCAATCTTGCTCGCCTAACTCTATTCCTCTCACGAAATCCAATGTCCGAGTATATTAATGCCCTCTCAGATCTATAAAATGGCACTTCTCCCAATTGACTACAAGATTGGTGTCCTCGCATCTTATCAACACTGATCTCAAATTTCCGTGATAATTGTCAAAATGAACTACCCAAACCAAAAATCATCCATGAAGACCTCGATTGTCTTTTCAACCATGTATGAGAATATGGCCATCATACAACGTTGGAAGGTACCCGGCGCATTGCACAGCCCGAAGGGCATCCGCCTGAATGCGAATGTCCAATAGGGACATGTAAATGTCGTCTTCTCTTGATCTTTAAGGGCTATAAAGTAATTTGATCAGCCCCAGGTATCCAATCCAAGCAATAGTATTCGCGACCGCCAATCGGATCCAACATCCGATCCAAACGACAATGGGAAATGATCTTCGGATGGCCTTGTTCAGCCTGATAATCAATACAAATTCTCCACCGATAACTGTTCTAGAAGGCAGTAATATGTTATTTTCCGTTCTTATGACAGTTGTTCCTCCCTTCTTAGGTACTACTTGTACTGGACTTACCCATGCACTGTCTGAGATAGGATAAATTACCCCGGTATCCAACCATTTTAACGCCTCCTTTCAGACTACCTCCTTCATAGTTGGATTCAACCTACTCTGTGCTTCCATTGGGGGTTTATGACCATCTTCCATCAAAATACTTATGTAAAGTAATACGGAAGGGCGAACTTTAAACTCTGGGCCAGAGACTATCCGAGCGCATTTTGTGATCCTAAGGACCTCAATAACTTCTCTTCCTCTAATTCACAGTGACGCTAAAATGATCACCGATAAGGTGGGAGGCCATCCCAAGATACGATACTTCAAAATGGTCAGGCAAATCGACTTTTGTCCATCTCGGGTGGTTGTTCATCGATGGCAATCGGCGCTTTAGCACTTCACCTAGAGATTCAAAGTACTTCCTTCTATCGGGTCTGAAAGAATCCATCCATTTCCATACTCTCTGCCTCTTCGCCATATTCCTGAATCACCAGACTAGGCTAGCTCCAAAGGATCGGGGCTGAGACCACTTGGCTAGACACTATAGCCTCTACTATCTCCTCCGCCATGAAACATGTATCACTCTCCGCATGTCTCACAGCTCGAACACGCTGAACTTGACTTCATTCTCCTCAGACTGACCTTAGCCTCTGAACATCAAATCATTGCTCACTAACAGTAAGAAACTATCTACCTAAGATTATGGGTATTTCTTTATCCTCTTCCCATATCTAATACAATGAAATCAAGGAAGATAAACTTGTCAACCTTTACTAAGACATCTTCTATCACCCCTCCTTTGATGTTTTAAGGACCCGTCTCGCCAACCGGAGCGACCGTAGTCGACGAGCTTCAATTTCCAACCTCAAACGCTTAAATATGACAAGGGCATGAGGATTAATATCGCGCCCTGAAAATCACTGGCATACAATGCCTCTCAAAGATAGCATTTCCAATGGTACGATAGTGAAACTCGGGTCTTTTAAATTCGCGGCACCTTCCCAAAGGACGCAGACCGCACTCCTCGCCTAGGGTTAACTGCTTCAAAATCACGCCTTCTTCGAGACAAGATGTCCTTCATAAATTTGATATAATCGAGCATCCGTTCCAGAGCATCAGAACGGAATATTGATGTGTAGTTTCGAATATCATGAACTCAGAATCGCTTATCCAACTTATGCTTCTTTAGACGTCAAAGTATGGAATCAACTATGGGCGTAATTATCCTTTGCTTTTAATTTGTGTTTCCTAAGTGCATCGGTTCTCTTGGGACTGTTCCATATCTGTATTATCATTTTGACCGGGCTGGATGACTTTCTCAATCTCTACCTCCTCTGTCACTAGGGAGTGCTCCTGTATCTCCAATCCTTTACCACTTCTTAGCGTGACTGCTTTAACATGTTCATTCTCTCTCAGTTCATCATTGCTTGGTAATGAACCCATTTACCTTCTGTCCAGTAGATTGGCCATTTATTATCTACCTACAATTTTCTCAAATGTCTTTCTTGATTGTTCCAATTGGGTGGCTTGATGTTGCATATTCGCCTTCGTCTCATTCATAAAAGCGATGCGGATACCAGCATTGTAATGGCTGATAAAGTCCACTTTTTCTCGGGGGAGGTGGTTAGCTCACCTTGGGTAGTGTGTTGTTACGATTGTTCCTCTGACCATAACCCCGGTTGTTCTGACTATTAGATTCGATTGTGCCGCATAGCCTTGATTTTGGTTACGATAGTTGTTTCCCCATCTGACCCTATTGTTGTGGGTGACTGCAGTTAAACCTCGACCACATCTGGTGCCTCTACAGTTGGCTTCACGTGGCATTCTATCTTTGTTAGTAACATCCTCCACATAATTCTGCAAACTCCATTGGGTTGGTTGTATAGCCATTGAGTACCTTCTTTGTCCCTAGTTAGTTGTTTAGTAAGTTGTGCGACATGAGTAACCAGATTGTTGAGAACCTCATTATCTGCGTCACCTATGGCCTTCACGGGTGTAGTCTTCTCTCTAGGCCACTGATTGGTGTTAGTAGCAGCGTCTTCAAGATTTCATATGCTTAGTGCGTGGTTTCATTAGTGGACCCTCAATGAGGCATCGATCGCTGTTCGATCGCATTCCTCGAGACCATTATAAAAAGTAGGGACACGCATCCATACGGCGATCGTGATGTGGGCCTTCCTCAGCTTGATTCGTGAAATTTGTCCATGATTCACGAAGTTCTCTCCCCTCTAGTTGTCAAAATATTGATCTCTTGCACCGAGTTGTGCAATTTTATGATGGGAAGGGCAATTAGGGAGTTTGCACTAAGTCGTTCCATGAAGTAATGGGTCCGTTGGGCGACTTGTCAACCAATGCTTGGCTCTATCACCTAGTGAGAGTGGGAACAATCTCAACCTGAGTGCCTCTTCAGTGACTCCATTGTACTTGATCGTGTCGCAGACTTCAAGGAAGTTGGTCAAATGCATATTTGGATTCTCATTAGGCAATCCGTGGAACAGGATGTTCTGAAGCATCTGTAAAGTTACTGACTTCAACTCGAAATTGTTTGCTTGAATAAGTGGTCTTCGGATAAATTTGTCCCGAACTTGTGGCTGATGAGGCAAACTTCTCTAGCAACATGAATGGATCATCTGGTGTATAAAGCGGCTGGGTGTGATTCATAAGTTATTCCCATTTCGGCCCCTTTGTAGTACGTTTTGCTCAAGGGCTAAGTCACGCTCTTCATTTGTTCTCCATGATTGCTAGATTTATATTCTGTAATGCTCTTTGTTCTCGGCGTAATCGTAGTAAAGTTCTTGTCAGGTTGAAGTCAACTGGTAGCCGTCGGCTTTACGATCCGTCTTGCATCGCTCACTGTAACCTTATTTGCAATCACCTGAGAAACAATGAACTGAATTACATTACTTGTAAAAACAAGTAAAAACAAAATTCGAATATCTAATTGCTTTGTTCTCGATATCACACTAAACATCCTCGTGGCCTTGAAAACTTAATAGGCGGCGTGATATTGTATATATGTACGCCTATGTGCGCAAGTGCACACGTCGCCTCAAGTAATATAGTGTACCTAAGTACGGATATCAATCCACGGGGATAAGTGTGTTGAATACAGAGATTGGCCTTTGAATATTATCTGGATGTAAGCTTTGAGTGACAGTTTACTAATACACACGGATTTAAACTAAACTATTAGTTCTTAATGAATTCTTGTGTTGTGGAGACTAGTATGTCTCCCCCCTGCCACTTTGATGGATTACTTCCTAAATTACTATTAGTTTATTCATGACTTATTGTGAGGTGATCGGTAACTACGAGATACCCTTTCTCGAGGATGTATCCGCCTATCGCTAACTAGAGTTGAGTGTATCTCTACTTGACTCGATACTCGAAATGCTTAAATGTTCTAACCTTAATCGCCACCCTCGAGTCGAATATCTCTATTCTGAATTGGCCAGAAATTTGCTCTATTCGGATCCACGGACATCCCTCATCTCTTGAATCCTCGGATATCTAGTACAATCATGCCAATGTTGGCGGACACCACCATGTAAATAAAATCACGGATATAGACGAGACTTGACGGTCTGTATTTGAATAATATAAAATGCGAATCTTTAATCCATGCAATCGTGACAGGGTTCAACAACACCCTAGATATGGATCTAGAACATACTGAATGTGAGTACACAAATAATTAATCTGCTCATTATCGATTACTTTTAACCAAAAAGAAGAAAATACAAAAGTAGGTCTCTTCTTCAAGATCTAGGTCGCTGCTGCTCTAATTTTCGTGCCCTCGTTCGTACGGTCTTTTTCCTTTTTTTTCTCCCTTTTCTCCCCAATTCTGGTCCCCCTTTGCTTTTAATGATGGAAGCCAGCTTCAGCGGCGTCGCAGCGTTGCGCGTCGCGGCGTTGAGGCGTTCGCCCGGCGTTCGCGACTTGTTGACTTCTATATTTGATGACCCGGCGTCGCGGCGTTGGGGCGTCCGCAACGTGCGGGGCGTCCGCGGCGTTGGGACACGTCCATAGCGTTCTTCACCGGCTCTTTACTTCAACTCACTGCTCCCAAAATGCTTCCCATAACTGCCCGTTTCACCTGCATTCACACCAATTGCACAAATCAGATATCGGGCTATAGAAATACTCATTTAAATATAAAATGAAGCTAAAAACGTAAGACAGACGCGGGTATGACATGAGTGTTTTAGACACTCATCATTTGTCCACAAGCAATGTCTCGCTCCTCAAGTAAAACGAGATAGAGGACATCCTAGAGTGTCCAGCTTAACTCTTGGTCATGAGGACTGCCACGCTACAAATAGACATATGGTCCATGATACTTATCTCCAAGTGGCACGAATAGAAGGCGTTGGAGGCTAAACTGGCGAGTGCATCAACCATTTTTTACACTCTAGGGACTTAGGCCCACAAACAAATTCTTTGGAATCCAACCATCGAGTTATTGCCAACTTTAGATACTGCTCAATCCTCTCATTTTTGGCCTCATTCTCCCCTCGTAACTGGGACGCCATCAATTGCGAGTCACATTAGAGATCCAGGTTTGTGACCGAGGGTTTTTTAGCCACTCGCAAGTCGAGCAGCACAACCTTGTACTCGGCTTCATTATTGGAGGCTACAAATGCAAACTTAACCACCTGTGCAATGGACAAGCCTTCTAGGGACCAAAGAATCATACTTGCTCCCCCTCCTACAGCTTTGGACTAGCCGTCGATTTCAAGGAGCCATTATGGTTCATAGAGGTCTCCTGGCTGTACATTTGACATTTCGGCAATAAAGCCGACAAGAATTTGACCTTTGATTGGTGACCTCGAGCAATACTCGATGTTAAACTCTCTCAACTCAATTGCCCACTTCAGGAGCTGACCCCTAATCGGGTAGGTAGTGAGTACGACTATAGTGTGGGCTTGGAAGCATGGGCAAAACTTCTTTTCTATTGTTCTAAGAGCTAACGTGATTCACTTAAAGTCGGTGCACCTTGTTTCAGTGATCGTTAGCACCTTACTCACGAAGTAGATCGGTTTTTTCTTGCCATCCTCGCTCGACCTCACCAAAGCCATGCTCAAGGTTGTGGTCGGGCCAGATATAAGTACAAGTCCTCACCATTTATTGGTTAAGACAATGGCAGTGGAGAGACGACATACTGATAGGCGTTTTACATGATTGTGTATGTAAAATGTGCAATAAAATGTGTAAAGAGCACCTATTTGCACAAGTATACGCTTGTCAAGTAATATAGTGTACGTAATGTACAAAGATTGATCCACAAGGAAATGGGTGATGCTAAGTACCAAAATTAGAATACTTCTTTAATATCAAAACAATCAACAATTGAATTCAAAACAGAATTTAATCTAAACTAATGAAGTTTCAATCTAACAAATGAAATACGCAACTAAGGGATACCAAGATATGATAGAATTCTAGGGTATTTGGTGCAATTGGACAATCCTATTATATCTATGCAAAAATTCTATCATATTTTCTCATGAAAATGCTATCCAAGGTGACTCTTTCCTAATTTAATTATAAGCCTCTCTCCATGTCAAATAATCTATCAACTAAAACTAGGGTTCTTGCTTCTCAACTCAACCCCAAGCATTAAAGATGCTTTAAGACCCAAGAATCTCACAAGCCTCCTAATTATTGCTAATATCTCTATTATCCAATCAATTAGGTTGATTCATCAATGTCAAATTCCTCATTCACTTTTCAGATCTCATAAGGAATCACTCACCATATTGAATTTGATCAGAAACCAACATGTAATTAACAACTAAACATGAATCAATAGATAGACAATCACGAATATAAAATAGAAATAAGAAAATCAACTATTAGATATAAGATTCATGTCCAAAATACAACCAAAACCCTAGACTATGAATTTAGAACATAATAGAGGTATGGTACATCACAAATTTAGGATAAAATATGAGAAAAGAGAAAGAAGAAACTCTAGTGGTCAAGATGATGGTGAGTCTTCAATCTTCTTCCCCAAATCCCTAGTTCTTCTCCCAATCTTAAAGACAACTACTAAGCCTCCTCTCTTGTCCTCAAGAGCAAACCCTTTGCAAATTAGGGCATTATTCTTTATATACCTCGAAGAAATTGCCTCCCAATTGCTAAAAATGGGTTGGACTCACGAACAGGCCCAGGCGACGTCTCTACGTGAGGTAATGGAGACGTTAGGCTGCAGGACGTCGTTGGGGCCAACGTCGCTACGTGAGAATGTCGCGACGTTGGAGTAGGATCTACATTCCTCCATCATTTAGCCTTCAAATTGCCTCAAAATGCCACAATTTAACCTAAAATGCAAAATGAAACTAAATATTAATAATGAAGAGAAAACACTACTTATTTATGTATAAAAGAGATCAAAACACACTAAAAACTAGGTATATAATGAGTGTTTTGGACATTCATCACGTACTCCTTGATAACATAAAAGGCCTTGTCACACTCTGGTCCTTATCCCTTCGAGGGAGCTCCTTTCAGCATTACTGAAGAATGACTAGCTTCCCTATCATAGTATGTATTTGCTTTTTTGTTACAGGGGGCTGCATTTGTGTGATGGCCAAGACTTGTCTGGGGCCATTTCGATCCCTTGTTGTCTTACCAATAACCCAAGGAAGTTTCTAGACTTGACCCCGAACGCATACTTCTCTTGGTTCAACCACAACCGATGCCTTTTCATCAGCTCGAATGCCTCTCGCAAGTGCCCTAGATGATCTCCCCAAAGTCTTGATTGACTAACATGTCGTCAGTATATGCTTCGCCCAACATGGGCTCAAAAATGTGGGACATCATGTACTTATAGGTGGCTCCGACATTCTTCGAGCTAAAAGGCATTATGTTGTAGCAATACATCCTTGTCCGAGTAATAAATGCCTTGTTCGCCGAGTCGGGTGGATACATTAGGATTTGATTGTAGTCGGCGTACGCGTCGAGGAAGTAGAGGAGTTGATGCCTTGATGTTGTATCCACGATCTAATCGATCCATGGTAAAGGAAATGTATCCTTCGGGAAAGCGTCATTCATGTTAGAATAGTCGATGCACACGAGCCACTTGTCATTCTTCTTAGGAACAACCACGACGTTGGGCAGCCATTCATGGTACTAAATCTCTCTGATGAACCCAACTACCAAGAGCTTGTCAACTTTGCATTTTATAACTTCTCTATGCTCTGGATGGAATAGTCTTAGCTTCTGTCGAATCGGCTTGCACTTCTTCTGGAAGTTCAAACAGTGTTAGGTCATGGTAGGGGAAACACTTAACATTTGGGCATGGGACCATGCGAAAATGTCAGCAAAATCTTGCAAAAGCAATAACGGGGAATTAACTTCCTCTCGGGCGAGGCGTGCTCCCAAGTTGACCTTCTCGGGCTTGTCTAAGCTAAACAAGGAGCAAAGTCATAAGGGCTCCGAAACCTTTAGAATCCTCTAGCTCGACAGCTTGGGCCTTGAGTTGTCGTTGCTATTTGGTTGGCGCTTCATCCTACTACTGCTTAACCTCGCTGTTAAGTTGTTGCTTAGCATCACAGACTTACAGTCCCAGAATACTGACACCAAAACTTGTCCTAACACAAGTACGAATTCGCCACAGTATGAAATGGTTTTCAATTACGAACCAAGATCGTTCCCACTAGGAATGAGTGGTTTTAATGCAAATTGAGTACCTCGACAACTAAAGTCATTCACTATTTGTGCGACTCAATGAATGGAGGTGAAATTATGTAAAAATTAATAAAAATAAAACTAAACAAAAACAAAATGCTTTGTGAAAACTGGAGTAATTAATTAAAACAGGAGAAAATGACTTAAGGAGGAACTAGGGTTGTTTATCGTCATTGATGCCAAATGATTCATCTAATAAGGCCTGGGTTGAATGAATTACGACTTGAATTGGTACGAGCATACGGTACAAGGATCTCACTTTCGTGTTCCTCCTTGTATTTTCCCATGCTATCCACCTATTCACAGTTACGTCCATCTAGGTCAATAGGGCGATACTTTTCAAAGGCATTTTTCCTCGAAATCTCTATTAGTCACCTCTCGGTCCATACAACAGAGCTACCCAGACTAAGCTCGGATTAGTTACAGTTACGTCCTTATAATCCTCACTTAATACATTTGGTGTCCCCTACTAGTGAAATCCGCTTAGTACTAGACCTTTTTAATTCCCTAAGTCTCTTTAACTAGGTTAATTTGAATCCCGATTAATTGATTCACACCTTAAGAGAATCAAAACCGGATTTTAGGGATTAATCTAAGCGTAACCAAGGATACCCTAGTAAAATGATCATAGATCTTATTCTCAGCGTGTATCAATTAACAAAAACCTTAGTATTCTAAGTATTAACACCAAATACAACAAATCAAGCATAAAACATCCAACCAAACTAAAGATTAGATAAGTCTAACATCAAATTTGATAACCAACCCTATAGAATGCTTAGCCTAATATGTCAGCCATCAAAACTCATAAATTCATGTTGTCGACAAACATAAAACTACATAAATTGAAGAAAGAGAAGAGATAGAAATACAAAACAGGGTTCAGGCTGCAATTGACTTCAAATCCGAACTCCAAGCTGAAATCCACACTCCACAAGGTCGTGTTTCTCAGCAATAGTCAATTACAAACCAAAGAATTCACAAAACAAACTTAAATCTAAGGAACAAAGCTTGAGGAGGGAAAACCCTAGGAGAGAGCCTCCCTATCTCAAAGTTCGAACCCTAAAAATGTGTAAAAATAACACTTAAAAACACCTAAAAAACTGGGCCAGAACGAGCCCAAAAATGGAGAGTTCTTAAGCCAAATGTCGCATGGTGACGACCATAAACTACTTGTGGTCGCAACCACACTACATTATGGGCTATGGTCACAACTACACCGAGAATAGCTGATGATAATTTCTATAGAAGGGCCACACCAAGTGTGCTTCTCCTCAGTCACTTGCGGGATTAGTATAATTCGCGACCATCTTACCCTCTTTTTGCGAAGATCTTGTTCTATGGTTGGCGATACACCGGAAGCTTTCTTTAACGTGGAGGTTCTCTTCATATTTTTGCTCATGGTCCACGACCATAGGTTATTAGTCCTGGGCCATAAACTTAGTCCTTGCATAACTACCATTTCTTGCCCAAATTGCTTGCTTTAGTCATTTTCTTCGTTTCACCACACAAAATACCTGATATGGGGTTAGACATCAAAATGAGTAAGAAGGGAGATTAGTTACCATCAAAAACATTAATTATACTATATTTTGCACTAATAAAAGCTAACCTAAAGTACCTCTCTGCTTTCTCTCGGCATGCTTTTGCTCTTGCTAGTCTCCTTTATGTGCCTTGGCCTCTGGTGAGAAACTTCAGCTTAGTGGTATGAGGATGACAATAACTTCATCGCATGGATCTAGGTGTGACCTAAAATGGCATTGAAGAACAAGGGCTCATTGATCACAGTGAGTGGGATCAACGATGTGACAGGTCTAATTGAAACTTGTAATCTTATGTTACCCGGCGTGGGTTCTTATCCATTAAACCTAGCGATATCCTTCGAGGTTACAGGGTTGTCGGCTTATAACTTAGGCGAGTAGAGGCGGCGAGGTAGAGTAGGTCGGTAGCACTGCTGGGGTCCACCAAGATTTGTTTCATTAGGTGCTTCCTAACCTCCAGGGGTCAAAAACCAGGCGATAATCATGATGGGGGCAAATGGACAACTACCTCGGGGGAATCGAGAGCGTAAGGGCAGTTAATAGGTCGAATACTACTTGGGGCAAAGTTGTAGTTGACACCAATCATGAAGACCCCCAAGTATGGCTGCCCTCGGGCTGTGGGTGTCGATGGACTAGCGAGGATAATATCTATCACCGGTGAAAGCTCGTGGATGGTAGGGACTGTGAGTTCTTCGGGGTTACATCATTAACATACTCTCAAAGATGTCCTCTTCTAACCAAAAAGTTTAACAGCTTTCAAAGGCGATGACAGTCAATGGTTTGGTGCCCAACGTCCCGATGATGCTCATTAGTCTTGAGACTATCCTTACATGGATCATCACGTTGAGGCCTAGGTCACTTGAACCCGTAAAGGGACTTAATAAAGGGGTGGAGCTGAGAAGGAGGCACCTTGAATCGAATCTGCTCTCGCCATTATGCTGTTCTGGGGCTCGGTCTCCCCGACCCCTCCTTCCCTCTGATGACCAAACCGCCTTGACTCCCCTGAAATCGCCTTGCTTCCTCTCAATCTGATCATCTTCGACTCTCTTCCCTTTGCTTAGTTGTAACTTCCGGCCTCCCAATGTGTTGGTATTTGTTTGGTGTAGCGGCTACGTGCGTCTCGAGCATGGCTTGTCTGAGTTCCCCCTTTGGAACAACTCATCAATCGTCTTAAGGGGATGCAGCAATAGGGAATCAAAAAATTGGGTGTTCGAGCGAATAACTTGCTTCACTACCTCTGAACCAAAATATGCAAGGGCTTCGACTTTGAGTTGAAGGATCACGACCGAAAGCTTCGCAAGTTCCGAGATAGTTTCAAATCTTCTAATAAGTGGAAAAGGCTAGTAATGATGTGCTTCCTTATGACCGAGCACATATACTGCGTGACAAACTTCGGCCCGGGCACCCAGAGTTGATGCATTGGGGCCCCAGGCGGTGGAGCAGGACAAGCGGGTGTAGACCCTCAATTTTGTCCCTCAACACTTGCATTTATCCTATGGGTGTCACACTCACCCATCGTTCTCATATAGCACCATTAGGGCCCTTTTAGGCTTAGTCGGTCTCCGAGCCTCAGGTAGGATTGTATGTGGTCTATTGAGTGCGTATGTAGTTCACTTTAGAGTGTCACCGTGGCTTATTTTTTTAGTCATTGGCATCGTGCCATAGGAAGCAAGTGGGCCCCCCCGAGGTTTTAACTCAATCGGAGTTTATTGGAGTATGTCGAATTTGAAGCACTTGGGCTTGTTTCGATCATATCTCCCTCATCCGAACTCGAAATCATGCACCGTTTCTTTTGTTGGATTCCCTACTCATTGAAGAAATCTCTAAAAAAATTTGAGAATTTTTTATCAACCAGATCAACTGGTTGAAAACCAGCTCAGCTAGTTTAACGGATTTCGGTTGAAGTTCATTATTCGAGCAAGTTCAAATTCGGAGCACCCGAGCTTGTTTTGGTCATATCTCCTCATCCAAACTCGAATCATGCATTGTTTCTTTTGTTGGATTCCTTACTCTTCAAGGAACGTTCTGTCAAATTTTCATATTTTTTTCTCAATCGAATCGAAAACCAGGTGGGAATGTACATTGATTCATGGATTAACTAGCGTGGAGCATTGTTTTGTTGATTTTAGGGCCCAGGAAATCCTACCTTAGTTCGGGCCATCGCCCCAGTCAGTCCTAGAGCTGGGTTGGGTCCAACTTTGAGCCATGTTATGGGTTTCTGCAACCACCTTGGTCCACTTGGATACTTGGTGGTTAATGAAAGAAGTAAATGTGGCGGTAGACAACAGGAATAGAGGAGTGTTTATGGAGCTGGGGAAGTCCGAGACTGATTGAGGGAGTTCTCGGGACTGAAGGTGCACAAAATGGTGTGATTTTAGAGAGAAAAGAAAGAAGAGAGAAGAACAAAAAAAAAAACCTAAAGGAGAAGAAGAAAAAAAAGGAATGAAAAGAAGATAGCAGAAAGAAAGAAAAAGAAATAGAGATTCTCTAAATCTGGGGTGGGCGTGGTCTCTCTCATTTTGAAGAGGATTTCCTACATATTTGAAGAAGTGGATATCTAGTTTTGGAAGAAGAAAATAAAGAAGGAAAAAAGGGAGGATAGTCGTGAATCCTATAGGTACGAAAGTTATATGCTCCTCTTGTTTTCTTTTGCGCTTGTCTTTGCCTTTGATGTTTGCAGCCTCGTTTTAGAGCACTAGTCATCGTTTATGTCAGTTCTCAGTCATTCGGAGTCGGAATTGTACTCCGTTTGTTTTGTTATATTCATGACTCTATGAGGAATATTCTGACAAATTTTGAGAACTGCTCTTAACTAGCTGAACCAGTTGGGAAACCGAATTATTCGGTTCATTAAGTTCTATTTTTTGGAATAGCAGTTAGGGTACTAGGCATCGATTGTGCCAATTCTTTGTCATTCAGAGTCCGAATTGTACTCCGTTTATTTTGTTGGATTCCTGACTCTATGATAAATATTCTGAAAAATTTTGAAAACTGCTCTCAACCGGTTGGGAAACCGGATCAGCCGGTTCATTAAGTTTTGTTTTCCGAAATAGCAGTTAGGGTACTAGGCATTGTTTGTGTCAGTTCTCAGTCATTCGGAGTCAGAATTGTACTTCATTTATTTTGTTGGATTCTTGACTCTGTGAGGAATATTTTGAAAATTTTTGAGAACTGATCTCAACCGACTGGATCAGGTTGGAAATCGGATCAACCGGTTTAAGTTATGTTTTCCGGAACAGCAGTTAGGGAACTCGCATCATTTGTGTCAGTTCTCACTGGTTCGGAGTCAGAACTATACACCCTTTGTTTTGTAGGATTCCTTACTATGTGAGGTAAGTTCTGAAAAATTTTGAGAACTGCTCTCAACCGGTTGAATGCATTGTTTGCGTTAGTTCTCACTCATTCGATGTTGAAATTGTACACCGTTTGTTTGTTTGTTTTTTTGTTTTTTTGGTTTCCTTGCTCTGTGAGGAATGTTTTGACAAATTTTCAGAATTGTTCTCAACCAGCTCGACCGATTAGGGAACTTGACCAGCCAGTTTGTCGGGTTTTGTAGGGGTAGTATGATTTCGGTTTAATTGGAGCCCATGACCTTTGTGAGTCAAGCCCATTCACTCCATATCAGTGTAGGGCTATGTTTAGGGTCTGAAATGGGGTTTAGTTCAGGTTAACGTGGTTCCATTTTGGATTCCTAAGAATTGGGGTCTATGCGGGTCAAAGGGTGGTTAGTTAAGCATTAGTAGTCTAGTGTTTTGTCAAGCCCGATTCTTTGAGATGAATAGACGTGTTTGTATAGCTACACAAGTGTTGTAGCATCAATGAGCGGCTAAGATGCAATGTATGGTTTCTCCTGGATTTCTTTTCTTTTGATATTTAATTTTAAGAGATTGTTGTATGCCCGAAATGTGCAACTAACCTTCCTCTACAACGCTTGGCTAGGGACCATAGGTATGTGCTTTAATGTTGAGTAGTGAATTTCATATGGATGCTTGGTGGTTGAGTGTCATGCATGCTTGCTATGTTTGTTAGCTAACCTTTGATGTAGCGTGTGGCCAGGGACCACAGGTACGCGCCATTTGCTCTTTTGGTTGAGTGATCTTAAGCATGTTAGATATCAATTAGGTGGGTGTGATCTAAGTTGTATGTTTTCCGATCTTTGACCCATATGCTCCCACATACCCAATTCACTAGTAGAGCCGGGTTCAGGCCGAGAGGTGTTACCTCATGTGAGGTACCTTTTCCATGGTAATTTGATCCACAGAACCAGAATCTAGTTTTAGCGAATGTAGCTTTTCCATCTTTTGGTCCCGATGAGGGTTTTTGTTCTTATTTGATTTTCCCAGTATTAAATAAAAATAAAAAGTAAGTGACAACTCCAAACAAAACTGTTCCTTACTAGAGACGGACTTTCCAAAGCTTGAAAATCAATCCAATTTTTCTATTAATAGCGAGTCCGCGTCATTTCGTGGTCGAGTAGGGTCCCTGGTGTGACCGTTTCGGTCGAACCAGTCTACGGTTTCAATAAGAATTCGACTTGAACTTGAGTTGGGTATATTGGAGCACATGGTTCATTGACCAGTAGACACTTAGGTTACACAAATGATTGATGTTCACTTATGGTTGGTATTTGGCATACACTTGTTGTTTGTTTGTGCTTGTGTGTTCACCTGTTGGATTCTAGCATGCTTGCTCATGGTTGATTTGGTACCTAGCTATATGTTTCTAATTGGCATAGATGGTTAGTTTGTGTGTGTATTCTATGGTAGACTTGCTTTTTGCACATGACTATTTGATGCATGACTACCCTCTTTCTTGCATGACTGCTTGCTTTGTTTGTGTTTGTGGAGTGCGCTTGTATCCCCTTGTTTCCAAATCACAAGTCTTGGTCGATTATTCCTCATTGATTGCTTGAGTTTCTTGGGAGTCATTCCCAATTGTTTACCTTCGACCAAGCTAGGAGTTTGGAGTAGGGTCTAGCGTAGGGGCTATATCGATGTTTGGGAGCACTATGGAGATGATGGATATCTGAACAATGAAGACCTTTATAGCCCTGAGCTGGATTTTATGGATACATGCATGGCCAATGTGTCATTTTGATTGTTGGTTAGGATCTTAGGTTACACATCCCATTTGGGTACAGTCATCTAGCTTTTAGGACTTACCTTTTCCAGTTATCAGTTTGTAAGCCACTTACACCTGAGGTATCACCATGTCAGAATCCTGCTTTACTTGTGAAACCATATATCAGTTTAGCTATTGATATCAAATGTCAATTCATTCTCTCGGAGGATTTTAGTCATACATTACTGGTTTGATTACAGGATTGATAGTCACGGGGACTAACATACCCTTTTCCTTTTGAAGAATTATTGATTGAGACCAACCTAGGTTCAGAGTTTGGATCGGATCAGTGAGCTTGTTGGGATCCTTATTCACACGGTCGGTTAGAGGCGGATGGACCCTCGGAACGCTGCGTGACCCCGGGTTGTTGGGAAATTACCAATACCATGGCATCTCTCCGGGATGCCATATAGGACAGAGGATTGATGGGCATCAGGCCCAACCATTGCAGATTTTAGGGCACCCGCGTGACTCTCTTGCACCTCCGCCCACCGCCCACACCATAAATACGGACCTTTGTCGTAAGAGTATATAGTTCCACCTCCACCACACCCGGTGTTCAATCGGTATGCAGATAAAGCATTTTGTATTGCGGTTGAAGTGAGATAATACCACGTAGTGGCCCTGCACAAATTATTGATGACCCACTTTAGGCGTATCGATAGGATTTGACGGAGGATCAGATCTCGCGTGTTTACGATGAAGTTATAGGTTGGGAGGGATATGATGACCTTCTAGTGGCAGCCTTGCCAGTTGAGTTCCTCATGCCGGACATTGAGAGGTACATGGGGATAGGGTGCCCCCGTATTCACTTGCAGTTATACAACGCTGTTATGCGTGGGCATTTGGATAAGGCCTGAGATGATTATGTTATTCCCTCTGTCACTGAGTGGTGCCGCTCAACGTTGGTTTGCCTCATTGGACCCTTCGAGACGTAGGACATGGGCTAATTTGGGACATGAATTTATCAGATAAAATGTTCTTTTAATCTTTGTAGTGGTCGTATCGGACCAGTTGATCTCGGTAGAGGCGGATGGTCGATCCGCCGTTTATCTCAGTTGGGGAAGATAGCATAGATTATAGATAGACCCTTAGAGCGCAATCAGATCGGGATGATTATGCGCAGTCTTTAACCCCGATTTGCTAGGCATGTCATAGGCTTTCCACAAACAAACTTTGGATCATTGGTTCAGGACCTCTATGGCATTGAGGAAGGCATAGCTAAAGGATTATGGGTAGACTCTTCCCCTCCAGATTCAAAAGGGAAGAAGTCGGGGTCAAGCCCCAGATCATCAGATATTGGTCTGTTGGTACATCGAGCAACAGGTTTTCAAGTCGGCCACATACTCATAGTCAATCTGCAGATATTCCTTACCAGATGGTACAATAAGATCAGTACAGACTAGTTGCTCCATATATGCCGGTAGGGCCTACTTATCTACATCCACCACCACAGCCAGCATATCCTACACAGGTACCTCAGAGGCCACCTGTACAATACCATCATGAGTATAGAGCATCGCCTCCACCAAGGCCAGCTAAGCAGTTTACATAGCTCGGGATGCCACTAAGCCAAGGATTTCAAAGATTGGTTGAAGGGGGTTTGAATTGCTCTACTACCACCTAGACCACCACCACATCCTACCCCACCAAGATTCAGGACAAATCTTCCAGCATTGCCTACCATGAGAGGAAGCTGAGGCCATACAAGCGGTTGTACGATCTTTTGAGACACGCCATTCGAGGACTTGATTGATCCGGGGTTTGGTTGATTTGGGATGCCTTGCTTAGTGACTAAAAGACCATCTCACTCATGACACTAGAGTTGTACCTCACCCAGGGTGAGGTGGCACATTCGATTGGGTTTTCGGGAGGCCAGAGATATTCATGATGGGATGGGATGGAGAGCTCTGACCGTCGGGTTTATACCAGGACTTCGATTTTAGTGGATACACCTGCCGATGGATCCACTAGGCGTTCATCACTTATCCCAAATGAGGTTCCCAGACATACTTCAATTTCACCTGTATACTTGTAGCATGTTCCACCCATGACAACCTTCATTTTATTCCCGGAGGAGTATGGGCCTATTCACAAGGATGTTCAAATTGTTACACAGAGTGGGAGGGTAGCTCAACCTCCACCCGTTAACAGGCCATTTTCTGGCATAACATCTAGAGAGGATGTTTAGAGAGAAGACGATGATATTCTATGCCAACTGCACACTACACAGGCTTGTATATCCAACTGGAGCCTATTAGCCTCATCCATTACTCATAGAGATGCATTGATCAGAGCACTTAGTCATATCAAAGTTGACACTACCACTACCCTGAGGGGCTTATTCACTTTCTAACAGTCGACAGAGTTACATGCATTACATTTTCTAATGATGATTTACCACCCGAGGGGTTAGATCATGTTCAACCCTTATCCATTAATGTTTCTTGTTCAGGCTGTCGGGTGTCGTCTATTCTACTGGACAACAGCTCCGCCCTGAACATGCGTCTGTTAGTTACTGCCATGGCACTTAGATTTTCACCGACTGATTTTGAGCCTTCTTCACAAATCGTCAGAGCTTATTATGGGACTTAGAAGACAGTTATGGGCACACTCAGTAAACATGTCACGATTGGGCCTATTGATGAGCTTAAAAGTCATCTATTTTTAGTCCATTTTTCTGTTTGATTTTAATGTAAAAAGGAATAATTAAGATGCATAAATATTAAGAAACTCACCAAATTTGTTATTTGCGGGAGTATAAAGAAAGAAGAAAATCACGATTGGAAAAATCTGCGACAAATGGTGGAATAAAATGCAAAAGTGGTAGGCGGGAATGGAAACAAATGGTTGATTCATTGATGCGATTTGGGCTTGCACGGAGTCCAGTTATGGTCGCGACATCGGGATTAGTGAAGGAAATAAACCGCGAATTAGCGACAGAATCACGGATAAGCGGTGAGGATTAACCAGAAGCTAAGGGAATGATGTAGCGGCTGACGTCGTGATCATCGCGACAAGGGTTGATGTCTTGACTCGGGATGGAGAATTAAACAGAAGATACATGAAGCTATGACAGGTTTGGAAGGATGGTAAAGATTCGTGGAAAATTTGTTGTCATGACGGAAGGAATTTGAAGTCGCAGCAGAAGCAACGGTGAAGCCTCGAGACATAAAAATTTGATGTCGCGACAAGAGATTGAGGTCAGCGACATCATGAGCCTGATCGATTGAAGGCGCGAAGACTTGGTACGATGTCGTGACAAGATATCGATGTCGCGACATCGGGAAGACATAATTAAGAGCACAAAGGTACCAGTGATGTCGGCGACAAGGGATCGATGTCAGCGACGCCGAATATCGATTGAAGGGGCTGCGAAGACTTGAGCTGATGTAGCGACAGAAGATATCGATGTCGCGACATCAGGAGAGACCAATTGAAACGCAAAAAGGCATAAGTGATGTCGCGACCGAGGGATCGATGTCAGGCCATCGAAGACATCAGTGAAATTTGTTGGACTTAAGTTGATGTCGGCGTTGATAATTTACGGAATTACGACTCTTGATTTAAGTGCGATTATTCTTATATGTCAGAGGAATGTTGTAGCGTGTAATTCGGTAATTGAGAATCCGGCTTCCATTAAGTGAATGCTATAGTCGGAAATTATCTTTCACAGTAGTCGTTTCAATGACTTGTAATTTAGTTTATGAATTATACGGTTTTAAGGTTTAATGTTTTGGATGAATATAGGTTCTTATACCCGTTTAAGATTTGTTTCATTGCTCACGATTTCAGGAGGTCCTGCGGTGACGGAAGACATTCTGAGAGTTATGAACATTTCTTTGAAGGTATAACTTTCTTTATTAGAGATACATTGAGCTTTGTAAGTTTACTTGGATAAAATCCTCTTCTCACTTGAAATCAGAGCAAGTTGAGCGAGTTATCAATTTAAACAACAAAGAGTTCACCTCAATTCGGATAGTGAGGCGATCCGTGTTAGTTGAGATCTAATCAAGGAGAGGTGATCTATTAATTTCGAGAAGTAACCTTGAAGTTGTATATCCTTGCTTGGCTAGAGTAACTTGGGAGCTAAGGTTTCACAGTCCATAAAAGGGGTATGAAGTATTGCGAAAGAAAAATGCAGTTAAGGAAATCCTTTTAAAAGTAGTTATCTCATTTTGTCTTGAAGAATCGGAAAAATTAGATAATGAAATGTGGAGTGTGGAGAGATCCGACTTCTTTACTTTAAAGCCTTGGGCCAGTTTAAAACTGAAATATTCAGAAGTTTTACTTGATATTAACTACGAAGGTGGTACTTCACTATAGCGTTATACTTGATGTATCATACGAAGATAATTATTAAATTGTCAATTTATTTTCTCGCTCTTCACTTTATTCTTTATTCTTTATATTCAGTTTATTTGATTGTTCATTTATTTACCTCGTGCTAGTATAATTTCGGCTATGCGACGGACCCCATTTATGGTCCGAATAGTACGAGCTTGAGTAGTCGGGGTGGATTGATTTAAATTCTTGAGATCTCTGTGGGATCGATATCTGGACTTATATCCGTTTATTACTTGTCGACACATTGCACTTGCGGTATCTGTGGGACTGGCAAAATTGAAAATGATTAACTCTAGGAGATTTTTGGTCTCAACAAGTTTTATGGTGCAGTTTCCGGGGATTAGATAATAGTCCTTTGGTAATTGTGCAACTAAATTTGTATATGAGTTTTGGTCGGTCAACACCTATCAAATACTCCATACTATTTTAGGTTTTGAGGATTAAGCCATCCTTTAACCTGCTTCTTGATCGTCCTTGGATTCATGAGGCGGGTGCTATACCATCTTCCCTTCATTAGAAGTTGAAGTTCATACAAGAGGGGCGCATTATCACTATATAGTCTGACAGAGATGTTGTTACATCTTCTGAGCTCGTGTTACATATCAACCACAGTGAGGATGACCTACTTTTGACTGGGTTTACTTTCGATGAGGTTCGGGTTGTCAGTTTAGAGGATGACAGTAGAGACCTGGTTCCTATGTCTTTCGATCAGCACAGCCGCACTTTGGTACTTAGTATGATGAGAGGCATGTCCTATATGCTTGGCTTAGGGTTGGGTCATGGCCGGCGAGTGCGGGTTACCTACCGTTGATCGCGGCGCCACTGTGGGTTATGTTACACTCCTACGGGACGATGCACGTCACATGGCGTGGCTGCGCCGGGATAAGGTGAGGGCTCGCCTGTTTGGGGTTCCATTCAATTATCCCTCTACTCGTATACCTTTCAGTTGGCTAACTACTTTATTAGAGGATCAGAGCAAGCACCCCACACAAGGGGTACTAATCATGCTTTAGAGATAAATGGGATCTAAGGCATCGAGTAGGCCTTAGGGACAAATGTGTTTTAGTTCTAAGACTACTAAGGCACCTAGTGCTATGATAGTTGCACCTCTATCACCGGGTCGAGCTAGTGTGTTCTCTATGTGTTTCCCCGAGGAGGTCCTTGACTATGACCTATCTTCTGGTTGGGGATATTTAATGGAGTGACTCTTCCTGATACTTACAAAGACAATATGGACATGATCGGCATAGGTCGTATCCTCAATGCAGCCTCACACGAGCCTCATTCTGCTTTTAACATGTTGGGAGTTTCTGCTATTGATTTTGAGGATGTGACACTTTATGATGCCTATGCTGATGCGATGGACATGATCGGCAAATGGCCGCGTGCAGATCTTATTACCTGGCCCAGCTCTATTTTTATATGTTTAGGATTTCTATGCTAGAGATATATGTTGATGATGGACTTGTTGCTACTGATATTATTCATATCTTTGATTTACATTGAGGGCGTCGACTCTGTCGACCCACCTCTTTCTTTTGACACTATGTCTGGTTTGTTACCCGTTTTTATGATATTTCTAATGGTAATAATGACATGAGTATTTTCGATTATTTGCTTGTGTCACAGCATTTTCCTTTTATTACACCATCAGCACCCACATCACATATATATGATGTTGATGATGTGGGAGACACAGATGACCCACTTGGTGGCCAATCAGAGTGTGATTATGATATAGAGGACAGGAAAGTTACACTCATTATTGGTAGCACAGAGTTGATATATTTTAGGACACCAGATTAGCCTAGGGAGATTAGGATTGGCTCTTCCCTATCTCCAAATGAGAGGAGTAGATTGATTGACCTGCTCAGGTTGTACTTGGATGTATTTGCATGGTTATATGAGGACATGTCGGACCTTGACTCTTCTATAGTGCAGCATCACCTGCCCATTCTACCACATGCTAGGCTAGTTAAGCAGAAATTGAGGAGACTACACCCTCAATGGAGTTTGCAGGTTAAGGAAGATATTCAAAAGCAACTTAGTGTTAGCTTCTTGTTAGTGGTTAAGTATCTTAAGAGGCTGGCTAATGTCGTCCCTATTCCTAAAAGGATGGTAAGGTTAGAGTTTGTGTAGACTTTCGTGATCTGAACAAAGCTAGTCTTAAGGATGATTTTCCCCTCCCACACATTGATATGTTGGTTGACAGCATTGCAGGACATTCGATGTTGTCTTTCATGGATGGATTTTCTAGGTATAATCAGATTATGATGGCTCCAGAGGATATGGAGAAGACTTCTTTCATTACTGAGTGGGGTACTTACTGCTACTGGGTTATTCCATTTTGGTTGAAGAATGCAGGAGCCACTTATCAAAGAGCTGCTGCTACTCTGTTCCATGACATGATGCACAGAGATGTCAAGGTATATGTGGATGACATGGTAGTGAAGTCCCGAGACAGGGAATATCACTTAGCAGCCTTACAGAGGTTCTTTGAGAGGATTAGATGTTTCAGGCCGAGGTTGAACCCAAAGAAGTGCACCTTTAGGGTAACTTCTAGGAAATTGTTGGAACACATTGTTAGTGAGCAAGGTATAAAGGTTGATCATGAAAATATCAGAGCCATACTTGACATGCCTACCCCGAGGACTGAGAGAGAAATCAGAGGCTTTCTAGGCAGATTACAGTATATTAGCCATTTCATTGCTAAAGTATGAACATATGTAGAGCTATCTTAGTCCTTCGAGAAGAACCGACCCTCTGATTTGGAATGATTGCCGTGCTTTTGAAAAAGATTAAGGAGTTTCTCATTTCTCCTCTAATTTTAGTGCCTCTTATACCGGGGCACCTTTGCCCTGTATTTTTTGATTTCGAGACATGGCCTTAGGATGCATGCTACCTCAGCTCGATGATTCAGAGAAGGAGCGAGCCATCTAGTATATGAGTAAGAGGATGCTAGAATATGAGTGCAGATACATTATGATTGAGTGCCTCTGTTTGGCATTGGTTTGGGCCACTAGGAGATTGAGACATTATGTGACAGAGTATTCCATACTTTTGATCTCACGATTGGATCCGTTGAGGTATTTGTTTGATAGGCCTGTTCTGACCGGTAGGCTCATGAGATGGTTAGTACTGTTGACAGAGTTTGATGTCGATATGTCACCTGAATCAGTAAAGAGAAGTGTTATTCTTTGATCATCTAACTTCTTTGCACATTATCGATGTGAGGCAAGTTGATGATGATTTCCACGATGAAGCGATTTGTTTACGTGACCAATATATCGCAAGATGGTGGTTGTACTTTGATTGTGTAGCTAATCAGTCGAGGTTTGGCATTGGTATCCTATTGATATCACCTCAAGGTGATCATATTCCCATATCAGTCCGGTTGACATTCTCTAATCATCATTGGTTGACGAATAATATAGTTGAGTATGAGGCTTGCATTACAGGCCTAGAGACGACACTTGATCTTAGAGTTAGACAATTGGAGATCTACAGGGATTCCAACTTGGTTATTTAACAAACTTAGGGTATTTAGAGGACTCGAGATGAGAAGCTGAAGCCCTACCATGCTTACTTGGATTTGTTGGTTGGTAGGTTTGATGAGTTGAGATATATACATCTGCCCAGAGCAGAGAATCAGTTTGCTGATGTGTTAGCCACTTTGGCTTCTGTAATTGAGATTCATGCGGGAGTGATTGTGCGACCATTGTTGATCGAGACTAGGTCTGCACCAGCTTACTGTTGTTTGATTAGAGATATTGAGGATCAAGATGTGCTACCCTAGTACCAAGATATTTATCAGTTTCTGTCATGCGGCGCTTACTTATAGTCAGCCTCAGCTAAGGATAAGAGAGCATTGAGACATTTAGCTGCCAAATTTGTTGTTTCTGGGGATGCACTGTATAAGAGATCGCCCGATGGCATGTTGTTATTATGTCTAAACCATGCCTCTACAGATCGAGTGATGAGAGAGATTCATGCAGAAGTCTGTGGCCCACACATGGGAGGTCATATACTAACACATAAAATCATAAAGACTTGCTACTTTTGGTTAACCATGGAGACAGATTGTTGCCAATTTGTACAAAGATGTCCGAAGTGTCAGATGCATGGAGACTTGATAAACATGCCACCTTCTGAGTTGCATGCACTCACATCCCCTTGGCCATTTTCAGAATGGGTATTGATATTATTGGGAAGATCTCGCCCAAGTCTTCCAATGGGTATGAGTACATTTTAGTCGCCAGTGACTATTTCACGAGTGGAGTGGAAAATTTGCTACATGCTAGATTAATGACCCGGGTGGCCAAATTCATTAGATCGCACATTATATGTCGATATGGGGTCCTGCAGGCGATTTACGATGGGGGTGCATTTCGGGGTGGGAGTGGACACGTTGATTCGAATTATGGCATTTAGCATCCACGGATCGTTTATTATCTGAAGACCCGCGGACTAATGGGGCAATTGAGGCCTCAAATAAGAATATCAAGAGGATTTTGAGAAAGATGGTCGAGACTTCTCATAATTGGTCGTACATCTTTTCATACCTTTACTAGAGTTACCCCATATTCTCTGGTGTATGGTATGGAGGCAATGCTACCTGTTGAGATTTTGATGGGATCTTTGAGAATAACACTAGAGTAGCAAATATCCGAGGCTGAGTGGACCCAATCTCATTATGATCAGCTTAGCCTTTTGGATGAGAGGATATTGAGGGCAGTAGATCATGTTAAAGCCTATCAGAGGAAGATGACCCATGCATTCAGAAAAATGGTCAAGCCTAGGAGGTTCGAAAAGGCGACCTAGTCTTAAAAGTCCTAAGGGGATTGATCAGCAACCCTAGAGGCAAGTTTAGACCGACTTGAAGTGGGCCGTATGTTATTTGAGATTTGACAAGAGAGGGAGCAGCCTGGCTAACATACCTAGACGGAAATCAGTTCATAGAGTTAGTCAACGTGGATCAGTTGAAGAAGTTTTATGCATGAGATCATGGTCAAAGGATGGGTGGCCATCACTTTAAGTAGCCATATTCCCTATTGCACACCATACATTGATATCTTATTACCCATTGTACCCCAGGCCTCACGCGGTTTATTATGGCCTTTTTTTTTCATTCAGCCTTGCATACCTTTTCTGACATGGGTTGGGGGCCTGCCCCTATGCGCTTTGTATTTATTAATTGGATCTATGAGCAATGTGTCATTCTTCGTTTGTTCTTTCTTGCATCATTATCTGTTCTTTTCACTTCTCATTACGCATCTTCCATACCTTGCCTTTGAGTTTTGTTTTCACAATATCTTGTTCTTTCACTTTATTTTCCCCTTTGTGTGATGATGACACGCTCATGTCCTGGAGCTATAGGTTAGGCTATCACACCCTTCGTTCCACCCTTAAGGTTTTATCCAGGAGTCTTAGTTTGAGGGGACCATTTGGGTTTGGAATTTAAGGTTCATTGGTTAGATTGTGCTTGTGTGGCATTCATCTTACTTTGTTGGTTGTTCGACAAAAAAAAAAAAAAAAAAAGGAAAAAATGAAGAAAAAAAAAAAAAACTACGCTCATTCAATATTCACTTCATTGGTATTTGGGATTAGCATGGTTTGTCGACGGTATCATGGCTTGATCATCATAGGTCATTTTGGATTGAGGAACTTATTTTTCTTCTGAAAGGCGGGTGAGAGCATTGTATGATCCTTTTCTCCATATATCCAGGAGACACATTGGGAGTGAGGTTTGGGTTTCCTTTGCACTAGGTCCATTGGATCATTATCCATGTCACCATTCCCATCTTATAGTGACTTGCCTCGATTTGGCATCCTCGGGATGAGTGGTTCGTCATCATCACACATTGCTACACTTGTATCCCACCTTGTTCCCTACTTTCTTCTACATCCCTTTTTATTTTCTTTTATCCTCATCGATCGTTGTCTACATGAACGACATGTCTTTTGGTGTACATCACCTATTGCATGGCATTGTTAATTTATGTGTTGGTCGAGTCACTTTGCTCACATGATTCTCCGACATTTGGCATTGCGCACACAAGGGTTTGGCATTATCTATTGGGTATTTGGGCCTTTGTTTCCCTTCATTTCATTCACCTTTCAACCTTGGCCTACATTACGGTCTGAGTCAGAAGACCACCTTGAGGCCATGAGATCTCGTGTTTTCTTCGACGCATTTTATATAGACAAGTTCCGTCTGCAGTTAGTACGAATGTTGATGATCTCTGTTCTTGGGGGAATAGAGGTCACATGTGCCTTTCTATCCAGTTGCTTGCCTCAAGTCCATGATCAGATATAGATGATACAGAGAGTTGGGACCGTTGATGGCGCCTTAGCTTAATGCTTTGACACCTTCACACTGGGGCATACCCCCATCCTTTCATGATGGCTTTGGCTCTTACACATGTACACAGGCAGTCTGTTTCGCCTAAAGACATTTTGGGCATCAGAGTTTGAGTAAGCCTTGTATTCAACTTGGTTTCTTCATACAATAGAGCGCTTTTGAGAGCTAACCTAGGATCAGATTCAAGGTATTCATTAACCCAGACGAGGGATGTACATCACCCCAGGCATTGTCTGATTCGCTCGCACATATGATTGGGTTTCGGTGATGTATTTCGGGGTTTTCTTCAGAGATCTTCCCAGGCTTTAAGATGTACATCTGAGGGAACACACCCTATCAGTTGTTGGTGGATATTAGATGTTATGGATTAGTGAGGAGGGCTTTCCCTCAGGAATGAATGTTTGTAATATTTCAAAATTTGTGACTTTGACTTTATGTGCAGTGGTGGGTTTTTGACATGGTATTGATGCCTTAGACTGAGGCATAGCCCTTTCTTTGTGCCTTTGGACACGTTCGATCCCTTCCTTTGTTTTGGGTTCTCCGACATCGTGCCCGAATTTGATCCCTTCATTTCGTTTCGGGTTCTTGGGCATCGCACCCAGATTCAATCCCTTCCTTTTTTATTTCGTGTTATCAGGCATCGCACCTTGATTCGATCCCTTTGTTTTGATTCAGGTTCTCTGGCATCACACCAAGATTCGATCCCTTCCTTTTTGTTCGGGTTATCGAGGCATCACGCGGTCGATCCTTTGTTTGATTCAAGTTCACCAGCATTGTGTGCGGATTCGATCCATTCCTTTTGTTTGGGTTCTACGGCATTGCGCCCGGTCGATCCTTTATTTTATTTAAAGGGTTCTCGGCATCACTTTATATCAGATCTCTTAGTTTGTTTTGGGTTCTCTGGCATTGCGCCCAGATTCGATCCCTTCATTTTTTATTTCGAGTTCTCCAGCATCGCGCCTAGATTCGATCCTTTTGTTTTGATTCGGGTTCTCTGGCATTGCTCCCAGATTCAATCCCTTCCTTTTGATTCGGGTTCTCTGGCATTGCACCCAGATTCGATCCCTTCTTTTTGTTCCGGGTTCTCTGGCATTATGCCTAGATTCGATCCCTTCCTTTTGTTTCAGGTTCTCCGGCATCGCGCCCGGATTCGATCCCTTTGTTTTTATTCGGGTTCTCGGGCATTGCACCCAAATTCGATCCCTTTTTTTTTATTCGGGTTCTCTAGCATTTCACCCAGATTCAATCCCTTCGTTTTGTTTCGGGTTCTCGGGCATCGCACCCGGTTCTCTGGCATTGCGCCCAGATTCGATCCCTTCCTTTTGTTTCCAATTCTCTGGCATTGCACCTAGATTCAATCCCTTCCTTTTGTTTTGGGTTCTCTGGCATAGTGCCCAAAATTCGATCCCTTCCTTTTGTTTCAGGTTCTCCGGTATCGCACCCAGATTTGATCCCTTCCTTTTGATTCGGGTTCTCTAGCATTTGCACCCTGAAATTACACTAGCCTCTCCGGTCCTATCATCTCGACTACTCTTCCCTTTGCTTCCATTGTAACATCCGGCATCTAATGTGCTGGTGACCGTTCGTTTGGTTGCGGCAACTACGTCATCCTCAACATGGCGTACAGGTTCCCCCTTTGGAACAACTCATCAATCGTCGTGAGGGGATGCAGCAATAGGGAATCAAAAAACTTGGTGTTCGAGTGAATAGCTTGCTTCACTACCTACAAGACCGTGTCTCGGCTAACGACTTTGAGTTGAAAGATCACAGCCCCGAAACGCTTCATAAAGTCCCTAATGGACTCAGATCTTCCTATCCTGACGTGGAAAAGGCTAGTAATGTTGTGCTTCCTTCTGACCGAGCACATATATTACGTGACGAACTTTTTAGCCAAGCACCAAAAAGAGTTGATCGCATTGGGAGCTAGGCGGTGGAACCAGGACAAAGCGGGTGTAGACCCTCAATTTTGTCCCTCAACACTTGCATTTATCCTATGGGTGTCACACTCACCCATCGTTCTCATATAGCACTATTAGGGCCCTTTTAAGCATAGTCGGTCTCCGAGCCTCGGGTGGGCTTGTATGTGGTCCATTGAGGGCATATGTAGTTCACTTCGGAGTGTCATCGTGGCTTCTTTTTTTAGGTATTGGCATCATGCCATAGGAAGCAAGTGCCCTTGAGGTTTAACTCAATCAGAGTTTATTAAAGATATATGGTCGAGACACTTAGAGCTGTTTCGATCATATCTCCCTCATAGAGCTCAAGAAATCATGCACTTGTATTTCTTTTGTTGGATTCCTACTCATTGAAGAACTCTCTGGGTGAGAATTTTATGTCGGATCGACCGGTTAAAAGCGGCTCAGCGGAGTTCAGCGGTTCGATTGAAGTTCATTATTCGAGTAGGTTCAAATTCGGAGCACCCGAGCTTATTTTGGTCATATCTCCCTCATCCAAACTCAAAATCATGCACTGTTTCTTTTTTTTTATTCCTTACTATTCAAGGAACATTCTATCAAATTTTTAGATTTTTTCTCAATCAGATCGACTAATTGGGAACTATACAGCCGGTTCGTCGGGCCTATAAGGCCTAGATCAGTCCTAGGCATGGGTTGCGTCTAGTTTTGGGCCATGTTATGGGTTTCTTGCAACCCACCTTGGTTCCACTTGGATACTTGGTGGTTAAGGAAAGAAATAAATGTGGCTAGCTTTGGACCTTGGGAATATAAGAGTGTTTATGAAAAGCTGGGGAAGTCCGAGACTAATTGGGGGATTTCCTAGGACGAAGGTGCACAACATGGAGTGAGTTCAGGGAGAAAAGAAAGAAGAAAGAAGAACAAAAAAAACGTGAAGGAGAAGAAAAAAAAAAGGAAGGAAAAGAAGAGAGGATAAAGAAAGAAGAAATGTCTGATTCTCTAGATCCCAGGATTGGGTGTGGTCTCTCTCATTTTGAAGAGAGGATTTCCTATAAGATTTGAGTGGATACACGGTTTGGAAGCAAAAAGAAAAAAAGGAAAAAGGGAGGCGGGATGGCTAGTGAATCCCTCACAGTACAAAAGTTTTATGCTTCTCCCGTTTTCTTTTGGCTTGTCTTTGCCTTTGATGTTTGCAGCCTCGTTTTAGAGCACTAGGCATCGTTTGTGTCAATTCTCAATCATTCGGAGTAGGAATTGTACTCCTTTTTTTTTTTTTTGGATTCCTGACTCTATGAGGAAGATTCTGAAAAATTTTGAGAACTACTCTCAACCGGCTGAACCGGTTGGGAAACGAATCAGCCGGTTCATTAAGTTCTATTTTCTAGAACAACAGTTAGGGTACTAGGCATCGTTTGTGTCAGTTCTCAGTCATTAGGAGTCCGAATTGTACTCCGCTTGTTTTGTTGGATTCCTGACTCTGTGAGAAAGATTCCGACAGCAATTAGGGTACTAGGCATTGTTTGTGTTAATTCTCAGTCATTCGGAGTCGGAATTGTACTCTGTTTGTTTTGTTGGATTCCTAACTTTGTGAGGAAGATTCTAAAAAATAACTACTCTCAACCATTCGTAGTTTGGAAAACCCCGGATCGGTCGGTTCATTGAGATATGTTTTTCTGGAACAACAATTAGGATTTTTCGACATCGTTTGTGTCGATTCTCCTCGTTAGTCGAACTATACACTCTTTGTTTTGTAGGATTCTTTACTATGTGAGGAAAGTTTTGAAAAATTTTGATAACTGCTCTCAACTGACTGAACCGGTTGGGAAACCGGATCAGCCGGTTCATTAAGTTCTATTTTTAGAAACAACAGTTAGGGTACTTTTCATTGTTTGGGTTAGTTCTCACTCATTCGGTGTCGAAATTGTACACCATTTGTTTTTTTTTTTTTTTTATTCCTTACTCTGTGAGGAATGTTTTGAAAAATTTTCAGAATTGTTCTCAACCGACTCAACTGGTTGGGGAATTAGATCAACCAGTTTGTCGGGTTTTGTAAGGGTAGTCTGATTTCAGTTTAATTGGAACCCATGACCTTTGTGAGTCAAGTCCATTCACTCCATATCAGTGTAGGGCTATGTTTAGGGTCTGAAATGGGGTTTAGTCCAAGTTAATGTGGTTCCATTTTGGATTCCTAAGAATTAGGATTCTATCTTGGTCAAAGGGTGGTATCATTAAGCACTAGTAGTCCTAGTGTTTTTGTCAATTGATTCCTTGATATGAATAGACGTGTTTGTATAGCTGCACAAGTGTTGTAGCATCAATGAGTGGTTGATATGTAATGTATGGTTTCTCCTGGCTTCCTTTGCTTTTGATATTTAATTTTGAGAGATTGTTGTATGCCAGAAATGTGCGACTAACCTTCCCCTCCAACGCTTAGCTAGAGACCACAGGTATGTGCTTTAATGTTGGGTAGTGAATTTCACATGGATGCTTGGTGGTTGAGTGTCATTCATGATTGCTATGTTTGTTGGCTAACCTTTAATGTAGCACGTGGCCAGGGACCACAGGTACGCGCCATTTGCTCTTTTGGTTGAGTGTTCTTAAGCATTCTAGATACCAATTAGGTGGGTGTGATCCAAGTTGTATGTTTAGCCTAGGAGGTTATCTGATCTTTTATGCTCCCACATACCCAATTCACTAGTAGAGACCGAGTTCGGGCCTAGAGGGAGTGCTACCTCATAGAGTACCTTCCCAATAGGTAGCTTTGATCCGGACCGAATCTAGTTTTCTCATATCGCTTTTCCATCTTTTTTGGAGTCGTAGGGGTTTTTGTTCTTACTTGATTTTCCCCGTAATAAATAAAAATAAAAAGTAAGTGGCAACTCCTAACAAAACCTTTCCTCACTAGGGACAGACTTTCCAAAGCTCGAAAACCAATCCAATTTTTCTATTAATAGCGAGTCGTGTCGGCCCGTGGATCGAAGGGTCCACAGTAGGGTCGACTAAGCTGGTCGGGAAGACCTTACACAGTAGAGCATCGTTCCCTATCTGCAATGTCATCACCTACCGGTAATGCATCGGGTGGTCGAAAGTATCTTGAAGGCCATCGTACATCCGAAATTTCGATTAAGTGAAGTGTGACGAGGTGTCTTGGTTCAGGATGGCGGGGACAAATAGAGACGACGACATTTCATCCAAAGCACGCAATGCGAGATCCAAATTTCTCCTAGGGGAAGGAGTTCAGATCGATCAAGGATTGTTGATAAGAGGATGATCCCGACAAGAGGGAGGGGAGTTGTTATCGATGGATTTGGATCTCATAGGGCTGCAGGGCACGATTGAATTATCATGGCGGAATGACGGCCGCGTTACACAAGGTTGCATTCTCGTAAGGATATGTTCGGCGCGAGAACTAGGTCATTCTTCGCTGGTGGGATTCTGACAGTCTTTCAACGTCGTTCAACGGCAGCGACCGTTGGTCATCGTAGGCTCGAGAACTTGGAGGGGAATTTGGCGCATTGAGCGATTGGGAAGCCGATCCGATCGCTTTCTTCGAGTGAAGGAGCTTGGGACTTTTGTTCATTCCCACAAACGATGCCAATGGAAAGGTTTTGTGTCCTTCCAAAAGAATGTTGACGACAATGCGTGTTCCACTCACTTTATCTCGAAGTGCGAGGCGTCCCCCTTTCCAGTATCCAGATCTCATCCACCTTGAGGTGGTTGAGGCGATAACATGTCGGAGCCTTCCTTCTGTCGGCTCGGGTCCCTCATATAATTTATCCATATTTGTCACGCCCAGATCGAGTCCGACCGATTGGCGGATCGGCAAAGTTCGGGACACGAGACCATATCTTTAGGACTCTTTACGATTTTTTCTTTTTTAAAGCCGGCCCCCTTCTCGTAGGTATGGCCCACATCTTATATGATCAAAATCTCATATACATTTACAGAGTCCATTTACATACAAAAGCGAACTTTTACATTTACAAATCGGGCCTTGGAACCTACATGTAGTGAACCCTTACAAGTGTGTTGGCCCAGTACATGCGGATGTTCTTGACGTCTTCTCTGTACCTACGGATTAAAAACCCGTGCTAAGCTTTGCAGCTTAGTGAAACATATCTTATAACTTATACGGATGCATGCATATACACAATTATAATAAGTGTATAACCATAACGGATATCAAAAAATTTCATACATTCATATCATGGGCTTATCTCTGATACTTAAGCTCGCCGGGAAACATGTTTTATTCGGGACTCATTAGGAATTACAAAGCTTATTCTTATCTGGGACTTATACTTATAACGGACTTATTTTCAATTGGGACTCCGAGTAGGATTTCTGGAACATATACTTATAACGGACTTGTGCCCGGTCGGGACTCAGTAGGAGTTACAAAACTTATACTTATACTCACGGAGTTTACAGTTCGGAGGGTACGTAGGTATCATGGGAATTACGAGACGTGCTCTGGTATTCTGGAACTTATCCTTATACGGAAGTACTTGTAAGTACCAAAGCTATACCGGTGCCGTATCTTATACTTGGCCTCTGAAACCATATCCACAGTCTTGGAACTTATACTGGTATTTCGGAGCACATACTGGTTTTTCGGATCTTATACGTGTATTACAGAACTTATACATGTATTTCAGATCTCATACATGTATTACAGAACTTATACTTGTCTTACAGATCTTATCCTTGTGCGAAGGTACCCGTAGGTACAATAAGTCAGAACTAATCATAATCATTATCCACATCTGGGTCGAGATCGGACGTATCACGGATACATATGGGGGTATGGACATTAGTCGGGGCGGTCTGAGTCAGGCAGTGCATATACTTATTTCACGGATCTGAGAGTACCCTTAGGTGCCTCTTTGGACTTATACTTGTTTCTGCGAGTCTGGGAGTACGTAGGTACTACTGGACTTATACTTGTTTTACCGATACGGGAGTACCCGTAGGTACTACTGGACTTATACTTGTTTTACCAATACGGGAGTACCCGTAGGTACTACAGAGTTTAATCAGATACAGGAGTACCCCTAGGTACTACAGAACTTGATGAAATACGAGAGTACCCGTAGGTACTACAGAACTTAATCAGAGGCAAACAGAACTTAATCCAATACAGGAGTACCATTAGGTACTACAGAACTTAATCAGATACAGGACGGAACTTATTCAGATACAGGACAGAACTTATTCAGATACAGGAGTACCCGTAGGTACTACAGAACTTAATCAAATACAGGAGTACCCGTAGGTACTACGGAACTTAATCAGATACAAGAGTACCCTTAGGTACTACAGGACTTATTCAGATACAGGAGTACCCGTAGGTACTACAGGACTTATTCAAATCTGAAATTGCCCATAGGTGCTGCAGACTATCCAGTCGAGGACTTATTCGGATACATAAGTACCCGTAGGTACTACAGGACTTATTCAAATACATGGTAAGTAGGTACTACAGGGACTTCAAATCTGAGTACCCTTAGGTACTACGGAACTTATCAGATCAGGACTTATTCAGATACATAAGTACCCGTAGGTACTACAGGACTTATTCAAATACATGGTACCCGTGGAGTGCTACAAGGGACTATTAATCGGGAGTACCCTTAGGTACTCTGAACCTATCGAATCGGGACTTATTCGGATACATAAGTACCCATAGGTGCTACGAGTTTATTCAAATATAGTGCGCGTAGAGGTACTCGGAACTTATCGGATCGGGGTGTCAGGGACGGGGTACCATGAACTCATATGCGTCGAGGGAGCGAGAGCGGGCAATTCAATCTGGGGGTGCGGGTAAGGTTACTCACGGAACGTTCGGATACGGTACGTAGGTGCTACAAAGCCGAGCGAGTACTGTGGGTACTACGAACTTATTGAGAGACGGGAATTGCTTTCGTGGGTACTACGGAATCTGAGTACATTCGGATCTTTATTCTTATTCTCTTGATGATCTTATCATATAATTGTTTGACTTCCTAGACCCGATGTCTGAATGAGTAGGACCTGACACAATAAGTACCCAGAAGATGCTATACGATGCGGAGTGTAGTGGCATTAGTCGGGACGGGGTGCCTTAGCGCCAACGGGGCGGGTGTCGTAGCGCTAATCGGAGCGGGAGTGCAGACACCTGTCGAGAATGAGTCTTGTCAGAGTCTTGAACCCCATAATCGGGAATGCAGAAGTGCCTGTCGAAGTCTTAGGAGCACTAATCGGAGTGCCGAGTATGTCGGGGTGTCGTAGCACTGTCGGAGTACCTAAGTACCTAGTCGGGACCCGAGTGCGCGGAAGCACTATGGCGGGGAGTACGAAGTACTATTCGGAATGGTGTGTTTGTGTCATTTAATACTTGGCCTTAGGTGGTTTTACAATTATATGGGGTCATTAACTTACTATCTTATATTGAATTCTTGGCCCCTTGGGTGTTCATGGTCGTCCTTCATATCTTGTGTAGGTATGATGCGTATGTAATCACCTTATTCATGGGTCTTATTCTTCTATGAATCTACTTTACCCGAGTTGGAATCCCTTCCCGTCGGATCATCTGGCCCGAGTTATAGCACTCATGCCAACTAGTCATTTTACAGATTTTACCCGAGGGACAGTTTGAGATACTCCTTTCAGAGTCTTAACTTCATATTTAGCACTATATCTTTGAACTCTTTTAAAGCTAAGGTGCTAAGTGTTTCTATTCAACTGAAATCACCCGATTCGAGCAAACTCAAGTTACATCCGAAAGCAGCTCAGGCTACTCTATATTCAAAGGCTGGAACCAGAATTTGGCTTGCACATGGCTACTTGAGTGAATTTTAGGCCCTTAGGATCAGAATTTGGCAATTCCTATTCTTTAAGTTTTGTTCTCCTTAAAGTCTATTTTACGTAGCCACTTGAATCACTCAATCGGATAAGAAATGAGCAAGTTATGGCAAAAATCTGGCCCCAGTCGAAATAAGAGGAAAACCCGACGGGGTGTACCGGTACACTTTGGCCAACGACGAGCAGAAAGTGTACGGTACACTTTCAAAGTGTATAATTACAAGTCACCGAAATGCCTAAAATGTGTATTTTCTCCTTTTTTTCATGCACTTTCATCCATATATCACTTCTAATACATCCTTCGTAAAAACTAACATGGAATCCCTCCGAGAACTCCCTTTGAAACACTTTTAATTTGCAAAAAAGTCCTAGGATTCATACCAAAGTCACCCAATTCTACAAATCCTTGGAGTGAAGGATTCCATATCCACTCATTATCAACTAGGGCTTTTCAACAAACTTCCCTTAAATTTAGAGTTAGAATGTTTGACTAGCAAAACCCTAGAGATGGGAATCAAATTAATGTTCAATGGAAACCCTAGCAATCCATACTCAAGTAATTCTTGTACCAAAATCATGCTAGAAGCCATAATTCTTGTATCCATACCTTTTTGGCTTGGCTCTCCTCTTCTCTTCTCTTCTTCTTCTCTTCCTCTTCCTCTTCTTCTTCTCCCATCCAGTTCTCCCTCTTTTTGGAGACCAATTTGGTCTTAAATCCTCCATGTTTAGATCAGTTGCATGTTTGGCCTTTAAATAAACCATTTTTGGGTTAAATTGTCTTTATTTGCAAAAGGTCCTCCATCCTTCTAGAATCCCACAAAATTCCTTTTATTTCTTCTTTGGCCATAGTCTTTAGCAATCCATATCTTTTGGCCCTTTTAGACAAATTACTATTTTGTCCTTAAGTGTTGTAAATTCGGTCTCTCGTTCAGTTTTTCGCATTTAACTCGCGAAATAGTCAATTTTTGCTTACAAAATACCCTAAACATGTCGAAAACGACTAGGGTATATTTCGGGGTGTTACACACGCGATAGGGTTCAGGTCACTCACGTGAGCCATAGCTTGTTTCATTCCATTGATGATAAGTAAAAATATAAATACAAAAATTGTCATAAAAAAAAGATTTTATGAAAAATTTACAAAAATTTCTTTTGAAAACTAGAATCGACTACAATAGTATCTTATTACAACAAATTGTCATAAATCAAACTCTTCTACTTCCATAGACACAATGTCAAGAGGTTCGGCCAAGGACTCCATACTTGATAAAAATCATAATCCTGATGCAAAGGCTCATTATCAACTTTGTTTCTTAGGTTGATCCAATCCATCATTGGAAAACCTTTACACTACCAAGTTGTAGTGAATGCATTAGTAGAAATCCCCTTCTAGCTATTTCATCAAGAAGTTGAGTTGTTCTCGATGTCTTATTATTTCATAAAAATCCTTTAATAATTAAGTGCAGTTGTCCTAAGCAACCATTCTTCATCCATTTCCTCAAACAATTCCCTTGCTCCCCTAACAACCTTTCTTCACAAAACCCAATGATCATTATATTATAACTTCGAGCATTAGACAGATATCATTTGGAAGAGAGATTGGAAAAGAGGTCTCTTGTAGCTTCAAGTTCACCAACCTTTACATGTCATCAATAACTACATCATAAATTTTGTATTTTAGGCTTCAAATTACAATTACTATCTTTAGAAGCTTTTAGCCATGTCAAAACCTTGGTCAACATATCTACTTTTACACCATGTATCCATGTGATAAGTTGTAAGCAGTGTTGGAAATGTCGCGATATATCGACATTTCAGGTGTCGGGCCATCCCGACATGATATCGGCATACGATAGTCAGATGAAAGAAAAATCGGCAAAAATCGTCTATATATCGGTACATAAGCGATATATCAGCGACAATATTGAAGGGAACCAGCGCATGGAACAAACACGCGTGTCGTTGGATTTTTTTTTTCATTTTACCGATATATCAATCCTAATCGTCAATATATCGTCAATATATTGGCAAAGATCCAAGGGCTAATATCATAGGACACATGGAAGGTTGAGATTTCATCTGGTTTTTTCAAAACCTCCAACGGCTACCTGCGGATCTGACGGCCATAATTCAATCTGTGTTGATCCAACGGCCAGAATTCAATCCCTTTGATTCCAACGATCATTTTTTTTATCTGACGGTGGATTTTGAATATTTGACTTGATCTAATAGCCATAATTGATTTATAACGACTAGATCAAGATCTAACAATCAGATTTTATCCAAAATCAAATCTAATTGCCATAATTAATTTTTAAAGGGGTTTTGACCAAAAATAGGTTAGTTTGACTCCAAAAAATATATAAATAGCCTTAAAATCACTAGTTTTTCATATCAAACTCACACATTCTCTCTCAAACAATTCTTGATTTGTGCAAGTCTCGGAGAATAATATTTTGGTCAATTTTTGGTGTTCAAGTCTTCCATTCAATACATAATTTGTGCAATTTAAGGTATGTTTCCAGGTTAAATAATTTATTTTTTTTTACATTTATGCAATTTAGTAATTAATTTAAGTTTATATTTAGATTAAAATTTAATTTAAGTTTATATTTAGATTAAGATTATAAATATGAAATATGAACATATATTATGTATATTTATTGTTAATTAATGTAAAATATCGGAGATATATAAGAAAAAATCAAGGATAAATCGACGATATATCATAAAATATCGAGAAAAAATGCGATATATCGATGATATATCGGTGACACGTGGACATCAAGTGATTTTTTATCCAACGAACATAAATGATTTAAAACAGCTAGATCAAGATCTACCAATCATATTTGATCCAAAATCAAATCCAACGGCTATAATTCATTTTTAATGGCTTTTTTACCAAAAAAACGGCTAGTTTGAGTCCAAAAATTCTATAAATAGCATAAAATCACTAGTTTTTCATATCAAACTCATCCATTCTTGTTGATCTCTCTCTCAAACAATTTTTTATTTGTGTAAGTATTGGATAATAATTTTTTGGTCAATTATTGGTGTTCAAGTCTTCATTCAATACATCATTTGTGCAATTTAAGGTATGTTTCAATGTTGCAATTGAGCCACATCGATCTTCATTTTGATTTTAAATGACCATTGCAAAAATTTTCAAAAAAAAAAAAAAAGACCATTGCAATGTAATATCAATGTGTATATTTGATTATTATCGTAATGTTTACACTTTTACAAAGTATTTCTATGAATTTTAAAGTATCTTTGTTAATTTTCGATATATCGATGTTCATGTAAAAATATTCACTATATATCTCCGAGATATTCGTAAAATCCAAGTATCGATATATTTGTCGAAATCAATATTTTTAACCTTGGTTGTAAGATATTGAATTTCACCATAAGCTACCATCCCATGAAAAAGCACCATTGCATCCCAAATCTTTCCACACCAAACAACATATTAGAACTAACAATGTTAAGCAAGAAGGCCTTACCTAGGATCTTCATATACACAATATCATATGCTTCTATGACCATTCCTTCCATATAAAATCGATTCATCTCACATACTATGCTTCACATTATCTTACTATCTACCATTTCATTCAATGGTCAGGTCTCTTATTTCCGACTATATCACATGCTCATGAATTGTCAAGCCATATGTAGAGAAAAGGTTACAAGCTTTGTTACATTGTATAATGGTGCTTAGACAATTTTATTATTTCATGATTAGTCACCGTACACTAATCATGCTTCTAAGTAACTTGATCACCACACAAATAATCCCCGCTTTGCATAACCCATTGGTTAGGCTTGCATGGGTTACACCTTAGGTTTTATCAAACAAGTCCCCATCATAGAGCCCCAAATTACATTAACCGTGTGGGTACCATGGTCTTTAGACCCATTACTCAATGAGCCCAGAGGCCGCTTGGCCCATGTTGTGAAGCACTCCAAGCCCACTTACCATATTATAGCCAAGGGAGCCACCCAGACGGAAGAATCCTAAAAAAAGCCAGGATGTCTTCCCATGGACTAGATTTAAGGCGGCCTATCTAGAATTTTAAGTCCCTCTGCCAACCATCCTACCGCATATGAGAAGTTCGTTATGGATAAGTATACAAAGGCGGAAAATATGCAAAAGATATTTATCAAAGGATTTCCTAGGAACTGCAAGGCCATGCTAAACGCTTGCAACGAGAATGACCAGTTGGGGGCCCAAATAGAGAAAAGTCGCAATCTTGAAAAAGATGTACGAGATAGCGATCGAGTTGCACTTCCAACCGCCCCCAATAAAGGGAAGGAGCCCGCTGTTCTTGACGATGTCAATACCCCAGCAGACGATGAGCTGTCCTTAGGCAGTTTCCCATCTTTGAATCTCTCACCAACAAAGAATGCTCAGGAGGGTGCAAAGACCAAGTTGCACAAGAGACCCTTCTGACATCAATCTCGCCTTCGATGCCTTGCGGGCAGACTGGCAGTAAGGAGGAGACAAGTGGGGAGGCGTAACCGTACCCAGCCCAAGCCCCGGGAATCCATCAATATTACCCGAAGGCATGATGCCACTAGTATCGCCTACGTGCATGATGTGCCACAAATGCTGCCAGTACATCTCGCCTTGAGTGTGCCCAACATCTCACATGCCGCCTGCAGCCTTAATTCGTGGACTCGATGACATGCTCTCTTCACCCCAAAGGCAACACATCCTTGACTATGAGCCACCTCGCGAGTTTTTCATACCAACTTTTTCCACATTCGACGATTCTACTGACCCTTACAATCACATGCTCCATTATAATCAAGCAATGATCCTAAATGCCAACAATAACAGTTTGTTTTGTAAGGTGTTCTTAGCTAGCTTACGGGGGCCTGCGTTAGCCTAGTTCCACAAGCTCCAGCGTAACTCAATAAACTTGTTCAATGAACTATGGGCGGCATTCGTATCGCAATATCTTTGTTCGGTGCGGCAAAAGAAGAACATCGGATCCTTAAAGACTATTCTCAAGCAAGAAGAAGAGATTATTCAAGACTTCACAAGGAGGTTCGAGCAAGTCGTCTAGCAGATAGAGTCGTATAGCATGGATGCGGTCCTTCAAAACTTCAAGAGAAGCTTTGGGTCATCTACTCCTTTCTTCCAATCACTATCTTTAGACCCGCTAACAACAATGGAAGAGTTATACAGGCGAGTTGATAGGTACTCAATGTTGTAGGACAATATCCGAGCAGCAACCCAAACTGTTATGATTATAAACCAACCAAAATTAAGGAAATAAGTCATTTGGGAAAAAGTCGTCTGAGTCTAAGGAAGGTCAGAGCAGAGACCAAAAGCGATCCCGTGATCAATCATAGAAAAATAAAGAACTCCCACAATCCCCATCCCCCCCCCCCCCCTTGAACATCTCGTATGAAAGGCTACTGTCCATCATTCGCGACTTGCCAAAGTTTAAATGGCTGGCATCGATCCAGACGAATCCCTCCCAAAGAAACAAATCCTTGTGGTGCGATTATCATAGAGATCATGGGCATGAGACCGACAAATGTCGCAGCCTGAAGTTTCTAGTGGAAAAGTTGATCAAAGCGAGACACCTCATGAGATATATCAAGGAAATTAACCACATGACAGAATCAGGGCATGCTGCGGACATAATTACAACCGATGTGGTAACCTCGTCATAATCTAGGCCAGCCATTAATTATATACTGGGTAGACCGTCTGACAACCAGTATCAGTTAAAGCGCCAACATAAGAAGCTCTTGAGAGCCACCACAGTTAAGGCTCGAATAAATGCTATCCACGCAGAGGGCATACATGAAGAAACCAAGCAAATAGATGGCCCCATATCCTTTCCTCATGTCAACCCGAATAGGGTTATTGTACTCCACTATGATGCACTGGTACTCACCCTCTGTATTAACGGATTTGATGTGCATAAGGTATTGATAGATCCTGGCAGTGTGGCAGACTTGTTTTAACTACTCGCCTTCAAGAAGATGAAGTTTTCCTTAGATGTGGTGAACTCAATCGGGCAAATCCTCTCTGGTTTTAATGCAGGCAACTACCGTAGCCTGTGAGATGTCACAGCCCCGAAAAGTTAGGCTAGTGACTCCAAGATAATCGCTCAATCGTCAAGACTTAAGACCTTACAATGCCATACTTAGGCGAACCCGTCGCACTCGATGAAAGTTATCCTCAACCACCACCAAACTGGTCTATTTGACTAACGCTGGGTGTTTACCTTTGGGCGTACCCAACTAGCCGCACAAGAAGGTTATTAGTTATCTATGTAGGAACGTAGAGGGAGAAGAACAATCAAAATCCTTCCTCAAGATCGCAAACCTCACAGAGCAATCACAATTACCGCCCAAATTAAGTGTAATATAATATCCGGCTGTCAGGGATCCCTGGAAAAAGTAATGTTGGAGGGGCCGGAAAAGTTCACTTACATCAACTCTGTCCTGTCCAATGAAGAAAGGGAGCAGTTACGACTCATGTTGTTGAATAATATAGATGTATTCGCTTGGAGCCACTTAAATATGATTGGGATTAACCCGACAGTGGCCTCTCACAAACTAAATATCATCCCTGTGGTCAGACCAGTAAGACAAAAAGTGAGGTGTTTCCACCTAGATTGCCATCATATCATTCAGGCAGAAGTAGACAACTTGCTGAGGGTAGGTTTCATCAAAGAAGTGAAGTACCCCGAATGGCTAACCAACGTGGTGGTAGTTCCAAATAAATGAGGTAAGTGGCTAGTATGTGTAGATTACACTAACCTCATCGAAGCATGCCCAAAAGATAGCTTCCCCTTATCACGTATAGACCAAATTATTTATGCCACAAATTTAATCTGGACATCACAAGCTCGGCTTTCCTATCATCAAATTCTCATGCACCTGCCTAATGCAAAGAAAACGGCCTTCATTATATCGCACGAGTTATACTACTATGATGTGATTCCTTTTGGCTTAAAGAACGTTGGGACTACTTATCAAAGATTGGTAACTAAGATATTCCGACCACTGTTAGGCAACACAATGGAGGCTTATATGGACGATATGCTCGTAAAATCCGAAGAACACTTCAACCACAACAAGCATCTATAAGAGGCCTTTGAGCTGTGGCATGAAACTCAACCCTTTGAAATGTGCGTTCGGAGTCAATTCGGGCAAGTTTTTAGGCTTTATGGTGACCTAAAGAGGGATAGAGGCCAATCCCATTCAACTCAAAGTTATAATGGACTCTCAAGCTCCTACCTCCAAGAAAGGAGTGCAGCAATTGACTGGTCGACTAGCAGCTCTTAGGCAATTCATATCTCGTTTCATAGACCGATTAAAACCATTTTTCATCACTCTAAGATGAGCCAAAAGGGCCGGCTAGAATGAAGAATGCAACCAAGCTTTCATGGCGATCAAACAATATCTTATCGAATCGCCAATTCTAGCTAGCCTAAGGGCGGGCGATACACCCTATCTTTACTTGGCGGTGTCAGAAGCCTCAATAAGTGCAACTTTGTTCAAAGAAAACAAAAACCGAAAGCAGAGTCCAATATTCTTCGCGAGAAAATCCCTATTCGAAACAGAAACCTGGTATACCCATCTTGAACAAGCAACTTAACCCTCCGTGTGGCAACTAAGAAGCTTCGCCCCTACTTCTAGGCACACCCTATCGTCGTGCTAACCAATCTCCCCTTGTGAGGCACTATACACAAGCCTAACCTGGTCACGTATGATGGCTCCTAGCAATTGAATCAAGTGAATTCAATATTCAAGATAAAACCTCGCTAGCATCGAAGGTGTATCGATATTTTTAGCGTAACCAATTTAGCCAAATGTGGACTAGGGTAACTCTGGCTGGTGGGTCCTTAATGTGGACAACACTTCTTGCCAAACGAGAGCTAGAGTCAACTTCCAACTAAGAGCCCCAACTGGGGAAAGGATAGAATAGGCCATACGGGTAGACTTCCCCGCATCTAATAATGACACTGAATACGAAGCAATCCTAGCTGAAGTCGACTTTGCAAAGTCTGTATCCTCAAAAAAACTCATCATACGCATTGACTCTCAACTAGTAGTGGGATAGGTAAATGGAGAATACGAGACGCAAGACTAGCATATGGTCAAGTACACAAATCTGATCAGGCAACGACTAGGGAGTTTTGCAGCTTGGAAGCTCGAACATATTCCAAGAGGCTCGAATGACATGACAAAAGTGTGGCCTCATCCATTCAAATAAAAGAAACATTGTCTACTACCAACCGGCATCGTCATTACAACCAACCAGGTGAGTCAAATAGACGAAGCATCCCCTTCTTGGCTAACCCCTATAATGCATTATTTGAGCTCGGGAGAGTTGCCAAATAATAGGGTTGAAACTCACAAGATTCAAGTCCAGACTAAGTAGTTCTTCCCTGTAACCCGGCAATTTATAATGACTGATCGCAGCCGTATCTTAAGTGTCTCACCTCAACAAGTGGCTAAAGATACTGCAAAACTCCATGGCGGATATGCGAAACCATCCAAAGTGCAAAATTTAACCCATGTGGCCCATACACAAAAAGGTTATTATCGGGTCAACCATGAGAGCAGATGCAGCCGCATATGTCAAAAAGAGCAACCACTACCAACGACAAGCCCCCATCCCAAGGACGCCGACTCAAGATCTAACTACCATCACGAGCCCCTAACCCTTTACTCAGTGGGGAATTGATATAGTCGAACCACTACCTACACCACAGCTCAGAAAAAGCTATTGTTGGTTGCCACGGACTACTTTAGCAAATGGATAGAGGCTAAGGCCTTCGCCTTCATCGAAGAAAGGGACATCATCCAATTTGTGTGGAAAATATTGTCTCAACATCTAATACCTCTACGACATCAGAATCGACAATGGGCCATAGTTTAAGATAGCAAGTATACGTAAATTTCGCCATGAGTTGAAAATCAAAACTCAGACCAACCGCGACACCACTGCAGCAATGTCAGCGTTACCTAACAAAACTCTCTTAACCCGCTTGAAAAAAGCGCCTACATTCCTGCTAAGAGAAAGTGGGTAAAGAGCCACCCGAGTTCTTAGGCTCACGTAATTCAACCGCCAAATTCCTGAAGCCGAGAGATATCGTCTTCACCCACCATGGATGGAGGGCACACTCCACGAGATCAGATACCCACACTTCGAACTAAAATCCCTAAAAAAGCCAATGCTGAAGCCATCACCAAAGACTTAGATATGACAGACGAGCTCCGCGAAGCTACAACTGTGCGTATAGAATCATCCCAACAAAGACTCACAAACCTATATAATGTGGGTGCAATGTAAAGTTCACAGACATTCTGGGCCAAAGACCTACCAGTTGTCTTGAAAACACGATTGACCTAGTGGCCAGAAAAGGGATTCAACCAAATCGGGACGTCATGGGCCGAGTCCAGTCGACTATCAACCAAACAGGCACCCATGCCTGCACGGAATGCTATGCACCTTAAAAGGTATTATCTGTGAATTTTTCTTTATAAGACAATAAAATTTCTATTTTCTTTAATCCTTGAATATTACCAATCAAGCGTTCTTTAAAGGCAGATTTCTCAATCTTCTGATAACTCCCCATTTCAAAAGACTAAAAAGCGGTTTCATGGGCCTGGTTGCACTTTCAAAAGACCATATAGGTTTTTCCTAAGCCTACCTACACTTTCAAAATACCAAGTTTGCCTAAAGCTCCTCGCTAACAATTTTAAAGACCGTGATAGTTTCAACTTTAGTGGCACTAAAAGACTAAGAGACTTAACTGGCACTTTCAAAAGACCAAATGTGGCTCTAAGCCTACTGGCACTTTCAAATGACCAAAAGTGGCTCAAATTTCACAAGACTTTCAAAAGACCATGTGGCTCTCACCGCTAGCACTTTCAAAGTTAATTCGTATGTACCTAAACCTCTAGCACTTTCTGGTACACCAGCTAGCTCCTAGCCTGGCTGGCTAAAGCTAGAGCTACACAACAACGACTCTACTACATAGAGCTAAGGCCCAAAATGGTGCCTCTTGCTCGTCAATCTACGTAAAGTTAACCCTGCACTTAACTCTACTTATAAAACTTAACATTGAAATTCCTAAAGCAACTATCCTAGTCAAAATTCGTGAAAATTATGTGAAAGAAAAGGGATTCATTGCATGAGTAAAAAAGAAAATCATATTTCACTAATACACCAATAGGCATCAATAATTACATGAAAGTTCATATATATTTTCAAGGCCGAACAAGGCTCCCTACGTAAACTTCTCAACAAAAAGAATCAGAGAAAGAAAAACAGGACAGTCACCATATCGCCAACAAGAGCATTCCTCTCGTGTCTTTCGTCATTCGCTCTGATCCACCTTGGCTACTATGGCCTCAGTGGCTGCTGGGGCCAAGGGGCACCTAGGGTCCACGAAGAACTCTAGAGGGAGTGGGCCGGATGAGTCGGGCATACCGTCAGGAACTTCTGGCTGATCTCCACAAATGTTGTGTTTGAACATACAACATCTGTAGCCATAGGCAAAGATCAGGTCCAAAGCGTTCTGGTAGTCCTCCTTCATGGCTTTGTCTTTGTCAGCCTGAGACTGGAAAGAAGACACTTCATCTTTTATCAGCCTCGATCTCCAAGAGCGGAAGTCTGCTCAACCTCCAAGCGTGCCTCACCCGCCCCGACCATTATGCCTTACCTCCTCCGCAACCACTGTGGCATTCAAATTCCTAGCCAACTCATCCTTCACTCCACGCCTCATGGCCACCCACAATGACCGCAGATCACCTGGCAATTCGAGCTTCCTTCTTTAGCCTTCATCTCTCCTCCGCAGCCAGGGCCCTTTATAATCTCCTCCTTAGCCTTCCGCTCCCAAGCAGTTGACTCGCTCGTCTCGTCTAGGTCAGTCTCTAGCATGGTGCTTTATAGCAAACCGAGTACATAGTCGCAACTTTCCAAGATCTTCTACTTATGGTGAAGCTCCCTACGCCGCTCGCCATTCCTCGATGGCGTGATATCTACAAGAGGAAAGGAATTCAAGAAATCACAAAGACATGACTCACACCATGTTAGAATATCAAAACCATACCACCAACTCGTCTCATTAAAGCCATGGTGGTGAAGGTACATTCCATCTTTAGCCACGCGCTGGTAGGACTTTTTATCCAAATAGCCAAGGAAGGAGATATAATTTTCCACAAAGCGCAATTCACCGATATGCTAAGTAATAATGGTGAGGTCACGACATTAGTGACGTATGTCCCTATGGTTGAAGGGGGTTCCAAATCAATAATCGACCGGGCGATCATGACCGTGAACAGTGTTTTGCCAAAGGTCGATCCTAATTTCATCTGATTGATGGGTGAGTTCAACACCGCCGCACTGTGGCCCCTCACACTGTAGGGACCGACATTTGCAAGCCTAGTTGGGAACAGCGGCCCAACGGTTGAGGGAGCCTCTCTAACAACTCTATCAGCATTGCGAGGCCCCCCAACTAGAACCTCATCCTCAAGCGATGCACAAGGCTCCCGAGAAGCATCCTAGCGAAGCACCCTCCATCGTGCCAGAGAAGATCAAAGCGCCGTTTCAGGAAATTCAATAAAGAATTACTGTTAGGCTCCTCTAAGCCTCTTTATTTAGGCTAGGCCACTTTGGTGCTTTCACTGTGATACTCGTATTTGTGGTACTCCTCGAGCACTCGTCGCCCACTCAGGCATCCGTGCAAGAAATCCAACAATGAGACTGTATATTATCGCCCTCTCTCATGAGACTAGACATATCGTCCTCTCTCTCATCAGTCGGGTCAATAGCGTTTAGACCCAACCAATCCACAAAACCCTCTAATCACGCACCAACAACTATGATCTTTCCCTTCTTCTTCTTCTTCTTCGCTGCCTCGGGGGCAGGCCGAGAATCTTGTTCGTCCAAAGTGATTAGCCAGGTTGGATAAAGGTGGCCAAGGTTTCTTAAGCATTCTCAGCTTGAGGCTCTTAAAGCGGACCACCGGCTTGTGCGAGATTCTTGGGATTGACTTTGGTCGACGGTAAAGTGTTCGCCCCAGCAGCTGGCGGCAACGGCGAGGATGGCGGGAACTGGGGAAAGGAGCAGTGCTAATTCGGCCGTTTTTCACACCTCTAAGAGGCTCATGGTTGCCTCGCAGGTGATCTCAAAAGCCATCTGTCACTCCGGACTGGCCTTCCTCCCATCGGCTAACGGTCGGCCTCGCTGCGCCTACCTCTGAATTTCATAAAGAAGAGCATTAATCGAAACATGAAAATTAAAAATGAAGGCGTGTGAAAACATGAATGAGAGGCGATACAGACAAGTTTGAGAAAACTCATAGGAAAATTAAAAGTAGTCGAGGACGCTTTGATGATTCACTTGAAAGAAAAGTTTATAAGCATAGGGCTTGAAGTACGACGGGTAGAGGCTGTGGAAATAGAAAAAGAGTGGCACTCAAACCGCTATAGGGGTGAAACATCAACAGGCGCATTAAATGTGCCATCAGCACATCATGCACCACAGACTTATTGGGAAACATGGGCTTACATGGCACAATGTCAAATCATAACTGCATAAACAACGTTCAGTAATGCGCATTGATTTCCCAATCCTTTCGGCTTTTAGACGAGGTTTAAACGCAGTATTTTACTGCTTCTGGCAGTGAAATTAAGTAGGGAAAAATGGGGCGTGTAGGTATGTCGTGGTCTTTTAGGCTAAAATCTTCGATGGGCACAGAATTAAACAGCCCATGTTGTCAAACGGCCAAAACCCTTATATTAAAGTCGGGGTCTTGGCAAAGGCATCTGATCTACAAAGAAAGCTAAGATCTTCATTAGGCCCAGAACTTTAGGGTGGGTGATCATTTTCAGATCCTGTAGAAGTGTCCCTCTGTATATGAGATTCGTTATGGATAAGTATACGAGAAGAGGAAAATACTTGAAAGATATTTGTCCTTGGGATTTTCAGGTTTAATCTCTTCATTTGCCGAAAAGATTAATCTAGCTTCTTAAGAAAAATAATCGCGATAAGGAATAGAATTTATCGCCCAAAATTAAAGACATTTTTTAAAATCGAGAAGAAGAAGGGTTCGTGAGCGAATTTTTATAAATCGGGGAAAAATCCGTAGGGAGAAGGCATGATTTCAACTACACGTATTCTCTTCTTCTTCTTCATATTTTGTTACTTAATCATCGCAGAGACGGTAAACCCATCATCGCCGGATATTGTAAGTTCATATTGCGCTGATACCCAGAGGTCAGACGATAGACAACAAACCGATCGACTACAGGATTAAGGAGATATCCGAAAATGGGGAGAGGAGAACCCACCCGAACCAAACGACATAAACAGTTGATGAACATGTCGAAAGTATAGATCGGGTGGAATTCCAGATGATATCATTTGTTTACATACAGAAATGACGATGGAGTGATGCCTTCTTTCGGAAATTTGCCCTAAATGAAATCCATTAAATTTAACAATGGAAGGCTGAGATCGGATGCAAATCCTAGGATCGAACACCATTGATGTGATCAAGCTGAGGGATTTCGGAAAGAAAATCAGAAGAAACGAAAACAGATGAACAATCGAATCAACGAAGAGAAATCAACAGAGTACCAAGCAGCAACAGCCTTTCCTATCTTCCTAAGCTTTCTGAATCTCTGCTGCCGCCTTTCTTTAGATAATCCTTCTATTATATATATATATATATATATATATATATATATATAATCTGAACGAATATTCATCATAGGAGTTAAATTACCAAAATAAGCCTCATCTTCAAGAAACACTTTATTGAGTGAAGATTAAAATAGTGGTCAATTTGGTCAATAAAATATATTTCATCGAGATGAAAGAAAATAAAATAAGAGCTAAAATTAAATTTACTTAATTTAAAAAAAAAAACCAAGAGAAATTTTTTCAATATTTTTATTTTTAAAATCATTATTATTTCAATGAGAAACTCAATAATTTTTTCGTATTTTAATAAATATGTCTAATTGGCTTAACATGACACTCGGGATGTTTTCTAAAAGGCAAAATCAATTTTTCAGAGTTTTACTTTTATATGCAATAAAATTGTCTGCTTAATAGTTTTATACTTAGCGTTTAGAGTATAATAGAAGTAAATATGTATTTTGGGAATTTTAAATGTTAAGAAAAAAAAAATGATAAGCCAGAAATTAATTCAATATCGTTAAAGGTCGTAATGAAAAAGAGTATATGTTTAATTATAAATGTAATAAGTTGTTGTCTTGATTAGAATGCTGGAAGAGAATTTAAAATCTGAAAAAAAAATTAAAGAAAAATGAGAAAAGTCAAACAATGTGTGAAAAGGGATAGGCAATCTTGGTCTCTTAAATGATATATTTTTCTCATTTGGGTTTTTTTTGAGGATAGAGGCATTTACAGGTGTAGAAGAAGAAGCAAAGTGTTTGATTATACCAGTTTTTAACATCCCCAGCGCTTTGTTCAAAGTAAAGAAAATGAGAAGATTGGTTCAAGTTTTTGAAGATCAAGGTATGGAAATCTTTCCTTTGATGTATGAAAATCTTTCCTTTGATATATGGAAATCTCTCCTTTGATCTATGGAAACTATAAGTATAGAACACTTGTATGGAAAGTATGAATGACTTGTATAGGATTTGAGGTATGTTTGGAAGTCTCACGAGCTCATTTGTTTATGTTTAAGTTAGGAAAACCCTAACTTTGTATAAAAGTGATTTTTGGTTGGCTTAAGTCAGATTTAGGAATTGTTTTGTTGTGCTTTGGCTTTGATTGATTGGTTGTGGTCTCAATTAAAGAATTTTTGTATAAAGAAAATGTTGGGGTTTTAGGAGAGATGTTATCAAAAAATTTCCAAAACTCATGTTTTTGTTTTGGCCATAACTTGGCTATTAGTCATCCAAATTGAGTGATTCCAATTGGGAAAGAACCCTAAGAGGTAAACCTACAAAAGTATGGAAGGTACTAAGAAGCAAAACTGATCCTAAGTCCCTTGTTTTTGAGACCGAAGTGAAAATACGAGTAAGTTGTTGGGTTATCCTCTGTTTTGGTACAGTTTTGCTGTTTAGGTCATAAGTTGAGTTTTACTCATCCAAATTGAGTGATTCCAATTTTTAGATAAACTAGACTTTTAGGAAAACAATTTCCTTGGAAGAAGCGTATTCAAATTTGGACCCCATTGTACCCATAAATTCGTCAAAGTGGACCTCTATTTGTAGGAAATTTTTGGTTTTGTTTTGAAAATTGAGTAGTCCCAGTTGTTTAGAACATATCTTGACTTTTGGTGCTGCGAATTGGATGATTCCAATTGGAGAAGAACCCTTAGTATCGTAGATTCAAATGAGTAGAAGGAACCAATGTCAAATTATGGAGTTAAGACCCATAAAATTGGGTCTCACAGTCAGTTACCGGTGTAAACTGGGAAACATACAAGTTTGGCATTAAAATGTCATAACTTGAGTTGGGATGATTCAAATATAGTGATTCCAATTTCTGAATAAAATGGATTTATAGAGAAACAATGGACTTGAAAGAAGCATGTTGAGATGTTGAACTCATTGCACCTAGAAAATAAGCGAAGTCGGACCTTGTTTTGAGAGATGATTTTCATGTCTTCTACTATAGAACTTTAAAACATCTTAATGTCTCTTATATGGTTTTCTGGTATCTTGGAAGATGGTTTTGAATGAGAATATTTTGGTATAAATGAATTGAAGTAAGTAAATGAAATTGCATATAAATTATAAGAGTGGTTGTTACATGAAATTGTGTACATTGACATCATTATGATAGTTTATGATATGAAATATGATCACATGAACAGAAAGACTAGCATGTTTGATATATGAATCCATGTAAAACAGTAAATGAATCCTGCGAATATGAGCATGCAAGCTGTGATAAATGTGACAGTCATCTCACAAGTATAAAGGAATAATGGTCTGTAAGTATCTCATATGAATACATATGATTATAATTATTCATGTATATGAGATATGAATAGTCTGATATCTCTAAACGGATAAAAAGCAATAAGCTTTGATTGTGCTTGCTTATGTTACGGGTAGATGGATAAGTAGACATGCCTATCAGGGATATAGATGTTGCAACATACAAAAATAATTGGCCCCGTTTGGGTCATACGATCTGATATAAATAGAAATCGTTGTACCGTACGGTGATAGATCTGCCGAATACATGCATTTTCTGACATCCACTTAACAGAATATGCAGGTATGACATAAGATGAGATGAAATTTTTGGAATATTTACAAAAGGCATGAAACATGAATATGATATGAAATGCAATATGTAATTGAATTATAATGATATGAGAAGCAATATGTAATATAAATAAAATGTTATGAAGTATTGTGGCGATGATTATCGATTATCGTCCATATTTAGTAGTTCCCACTAAACTATAAAAAGGTTAGCACGGGTGTTTATCGTGTAGTACCAAAAGAAGACGTTAGTGATATTCACCACGTACAACGAGGCCAATATGTTGTAGGGTGCGCGCATATGGGTTTGACTCGATTTGTAAATGTAAATACAGATTTGGAGACAGTGTAAATGTAAAAGTGCAAGTAAATGAGACTTAGAATATATGTATAGGACATTGTAAATACCACTACGATAAATGTATATGAAATTTTTTTGTAAGCTTATATTTTCAAGATAATTGTTTAGAATTATATAAATTCGCAAAGTTTATAATTACTGATTTGCTGCCTTTAAACAGAGTGTCGAGTTGAAAATCACATTATCTATATTTGTTAACATAAATCTTAAAATATTTAAAGAAACTAGATATCATCCAAAAATTAATAAATTTATTTAATAAAGGGATTTGACTAATTATTTATGGTAAAATGAATTTTAAAATTTTATCATCTTTTCATTTCATATTTATCCTTTTGTAAAATAAAATATTATTACTAAAGAATTTTGTGCAAAAACATGTCTTATTTTCAATCAATTTTTTATCATTAATTTCTTCATATTATAAAACGAAAATAGGAAAAAAAAATCCTTACCACTTTAATATTAAATATCCTTAAATATTTCATATTTATCATTTTATAAAATAAAAATAGGAAAAATGTGCAAAAAAAAAACCCTTAGTGTTATACCCGATATTTCACTTATACTTAAAACTTTTTTTCGGGTCTAAAGAGATCCTTGCAATTTACTCTCATATCCCAAATTAGTATTTGCAGTGACTTAAACCATTAAAATTACTTTAACGATATTAAAACGGATCAAGCAATATTTACGACGCCCACGTAACGCATGAGACCCACTTTTTCTCTTCTCTCCTATCTTCTCTCTCCTCTCTCTACCTTTTCTTCTTTCCCTCACCGATTGGACTTAAAGCCCCACCCACCCAACCCACCTTGGAGTACCCAACCCACCCACCACCCAAACCCTTTTTTATTATTTTTTTTTTCTCTTCATTTTTATTAAACTTTATTTTAGTTTTAAGATATAAGAAATAAAAGTTCACATTTTATTTTTTAAAATATAAATATATTATTCGTTATTTTAAATCTAATAAAATTTTTATTTTAATTTTTAAATTTGTTAAATAAAATTCAAATTTATTTAAAAAATATAAATACATTATTCTGTTATCTTAAGCTTTTAAATAAATTATTTTTAAATTTTATTTCATTTTTAAATCTACTAAATTAAAAATCAAATGGAGGAGTTTCTAGCTAATATTTTTAATAATATTATTTTTGATTTTTATCAATTTCAAACTCATTAATATGATTTTTCTTACATTAGGATTAAAAATTAAAACATTTTTTGGAAAAATAATTTATTTAAAAAAATTAAAATAAATAGAATACTTATTTATATTTAAAGCAATTTGAATTTTTTGGTTTATTAATAGATTTTAAAAATTAAAATAAAAATTTTGAATTTTATTTAGTATATCTAAAAATAACAAATAATTTATTTATATTTTAAAAATTGAAATTTTGAATTTTATATAATGTATTTTTATAACTAAAATAAAATTCTAATAAAAATTAAAAGATAAAAAAATATTGGGTATGGATGTCAAGTGCGTGGGTGGAGCTGTGCGTCAGCGTGTCCATCTCGAGCAAGGAGAGCAGTAGTGCCAGATATAGAAGAGAGGAGGGAAGAGAGTGGGTCTCATGTAACACATGAACGTCATGTTAATACTTAATGGTCATTTTAACATTGTTTGATCATTTTAACAGTTTAAGTCACGGTATGGGCTAATTTGGGTTATGGGAGTAAACTATAGGAGCCTTTTTAAACCGAAAAAAAATTTCGAGTGTAAATGGGATATCGAGTATAGCAGTAGGTGTTTTTTGCACATTTTTCCCTAAAATTGTTATTATTACATAATTTTATACTAATAATTTTTTTTGTTTTCAATCAAAACTTTTAGCGTACCGTGAGTTCTTAAGAAAAAAAAAACCTATGATTGAATATCACTCCGAAATGCTATCAAATCTAAATGCATAACTATGATGTCCAAGTATATGTTCACAGTACCTATAAGGTAAAAATGTATTCATATATTATTATAGGCACAAGTTATGTCTAGTCATCCACAAGTCTAACTCAGTTGATTAGACCGTCAACGTTAAAATAACTAGATATGGGGAAGGTAGGGGTTCAAGCCTCCGCAGAAACAGTTTACTATATTGTATTAAAAAGTTATTAACTTTCAAAAACGTTGTCTATTCATGTACCTTGATTTGCATCTATTATGTCTTGAAGAATTTTTTAAGTGATTGACTTTTATAGAGTTTAATAGATTTTTAAATACTTTTTGTAAATTTTGTAAATGTATGGATGATTTCCATATACTTTTATTTTAAAAGACTTTTATAAATTTTGATAGACTTTGAAAAACTTTTACCGATTTTATAAATACTAGTAAATGTACAAGTGCTAAAGGATAAAAAAAAATTAATAAATCATAATTTAAAATTTAATTGACGAGAAAATCATATTACCTATTAAATTGCGAAGCCATGAAGTATTTATATTTGACATGCTTTTTGCAGAACATCGCTTCATTTGTTCATATAACTTCAAATTTTCTTATATTAAAAGAGAGAGGTGGGCTTCATGAGGTTTACTCATTAGAGAAAAAAAAATCCTTAAACTCCTAAGTTACTCCATGGAGTGTATTAAGGTAATTTTCTAAAGCTCAACAATTAGAAGTCAATTATATGATAATCCATGAGGAAATATAGTTGTTAAGCTAGAATAGAATAGGAATAGAATATCAGGTTGTTTTATTTGTATCAATATTCCCCCTTGGACATAAACAAGAATTCATAGTGCCCAACATTGTCTTTAACAGTCTTCTCAATAGATTCAGGATACATTTTAATTTGCCAATAACCAGACCTCATTTCTGTGAGTAGTGTGGTCTTAAGACCTAGACCCACTACTCGATGGGCCTAAGGCCCGCTTGACCCACATCACGAAATGGCCCAAACCCACTTACCGTATTAAAACCATGCGAGAGAGTCTTAAAGCCCCCATCTGCAGTGCCATTACTTCGCTGTCCTCGTTAAAGACTCACTCATGGCGTACTCGTCTAGTGGTTTCAAGTCCCCCCAATCGGCCACCCTATCAAGGTGATAGAAATTATTGCTGATAAGATACGGGCATGAAAAATAAAGAAAATAAGTATTTATCAACCGATTCGCCAAATCTCTTATTTTTAAATACTAATCCTCGATGCTAGTTAATAAAATTTTATCCTAAGATTGTATAGATTTTATTTCCTAAAATCAAGCGGTAGATTCGCAATCATTTTCTATACTTAAGAAAAGATCCCTCCCAATGAGGTGGAAGGTAAAGCAACTCCAATTGTACGTACTCTTCTTTCTTCTTCTTCTATTTTGGCCTCGACTTAATCATCGGGAGATGACACCCAACAATAAGTAATTCTCGAGCCTTGTTTATAAAGTGTGCTCTTATGCTTTTGTGTACTAATCGACTTCAATAACTCAATTGATACATTGGGTCCCGATTTATTACTGATCACATTTTGTAGCTATTTTTAGTAGTTTTGTAGGTCAAATGCCTCATATTTCCTCGCCGATTCAAACACATGAACTCCGAGTCGAATTAAAGATGCATGATCAAATCAGAGGGAATTTCTTGAGCAAAACACTCAAGAGAAGGAGCCCTCGTAGCTTGGTTGTAAAGTTTTGCAACTCTACAAATTTCGCAGGGTTAAGTACCAAGTGTGTTGCTACTTTCGCAACCCGTGAACACCAAGCCACCGTGCTCTATTGACTACACCCACTTCGTGGTTTTATACAAGTTTGCCCTCATGTAATTTTGTTCTTAACACACTTTTTGTAATTTCCTTATACTAAGCACCTAAGCAAGGTGGCTCACCATGCTTGTAATCAAATCAACTTTTTGTCACCCATCAACTCCGAATCAAGGAAATTGGGCACGAGCCTTCCCTCTCGTTGTCGGTGATTTTCTCTTCTCCTTCACTACACTCTTGTAGCCAAATACCCCTTGATGATGACAAATCATGATGCCACAAACCCCATCCTTGAAGGGAAGGCCACCGGTGTCGATTTTAGGCTTACCGCATGTTCTCATGTTCCTTCATGTATGCATTCTATGCGGCCGTTCGCCTCCTCACCTTAGGTTAAAATCTCTTAGGCATGCTCTCCCACGTATTTGCTTTTGGGTTCAAAGGGATTTCACTAGATCCACTGATGCCCAGTTAGTCGTCTCCTATTAGTTATTGTAGGGTAGGTTTTTAAGATGTGTTTTCACTACTAGGGACATTTATGCCTAATCAAATGTCATCTTTCAAAAGGAAAACTCTTAGGGTTTAGGTTTTAAAGCTAAATGAAGATCCGGTTCGGAAAATGACTATATGTCATGCTCCCCAACGCGAGGATAAAGACCCGAGTACATGTTGGTTAACCTAAACCCTGCCCGCTGGGCCCGAGACTTCATGAGTTCCCTCTTAACTTTACATCGGGCGAGTCAAGCCCTCAACCATTCACACACACTGTTTCCCACAAACCCTATAAATCCAACGAGAAGACATCATTTTCAATGCACTTTAACTCTCCTCTCACGAAGAAAACTCATCCCTGTGTTCGATCCTAGAGCCACTATACTGTAGTAGCTTTGCTACGTCAGTAGTAGGAATCCTAGGTTATAAATTTTGTTGATTCCGAACACCTACTTGGCCTAAACGAATCAAGAGGCGATCGGTCCATCGTCGTCGAATCACCCTTTTGCAGGTTCACATTACGTTGATGTTGCCCAGAGGTTCAGATGATCAAGGTAACAACAATTTCAATTTTACAAAACACCACATCCAATAGCTCCTCAATAATGGGAAGGCGATGTTTATCTTGAATAATAATATTGTTGTTTAGATCCCTATAAATTATAATCAATACACATACGCCAACAACTACCATCTTTTTTTCTTGAGAAGAATCGATCATAGGGCTTGAAATAAGGGCTACTACTACCAATATCCTTATAACCCCACCTTCCATCATCTTCTTAGTCATTCTTTCTATCACATCCTTTTGCAAGCCTCCTAACCTATAGAGCCTCACATTGACAAGTTGAGCTCCTTCTTTAAGAATAATATGATGATCATGGGTTCTCTGAGGAGGAAGACCTTCAAGTTCTTTGAAAAGAGATATCTTCATACTGCCCCCAATAATTCAGTTAATGCCTCTCATTCTAATTCCATGCCTTGAATTTGCAACTCAAATTTATTCAGAAATTTATTGAGCTGTGTGACACTAATGACTGTGACCCTCCCATTCCTTTCTACTTGTAAGACATGCTTATGCTCACCTACATAAAAGGCCATTCTCAATTGCTGAAAATTTCATATAATATTTCCCAAGGTGGCCAACCATTATACCCCCAACCATAGACAGGGAGAATTGACCCTGCATTCTCCATTCAAATCCTAAACCAATTGATGAGCATGACAGATCTAGCCCATTTGCCATAGTGACCTTCACTCCTTCATCTGTTTGTAAATTGCACGTCAATTTGTGAACAATAATAAATACCCTCACTCAAGAAAATTATGTGGTACTTCCTGAATCAAGGAGAACAAACATCCACCACCTCTTCCTTTGCATGCTCTGATACCTCTTGGTGTAAGATCCCGCAGCCCCATTCAAGACATGTAATGATAACTGCATCAATTTTGGTTCAATAGGTTCAGAGCTTCACTCTTCAATTAGTTCTCCTTCTTCAGTATGGACATGTAGATAGCTGCAAAACAAAAGCTTGTTTCGTTTTGCATTTATGATCGGGGGGGGAATACTTGTTATTGCACAAAAAACAGATACCCTTTAATCTTTTTGCTAGTCATAGTTCTAAGATTTCTAGAATTTTGTGATGACAATATGGGAGTGTTGGGTATGGGTAACAGACGTAATTGGTTTTGGATTTCTAGGTAGTTGGGCTGAAGGCTTATAGGATTCCTTCAGTTGGGCTGAATTTGCTGATTTGGATTGGGTTCATTAGGAGTCTATGGATTCCTTCAGTGTTTTCATTTGGCATCCTGTATCATTTGCATAATAAATTCTTTGCTATGATACCCAGATGATGCAAACTGAATTAGAGAAAGGATAACTTAAGGAAGATACAGAGAGGACAATGAAGAAGAGAAAGGGAACAATTTCAATGGCTAAAAAAATCTCTGAATTATTCCCAAGGCATATATGCTTGTATTATATGGCACCTAAGACACATGACTAGGCTATTAGAAACGAGGGATGGTTTTTTTGAATTGAAATCACCTTTCTCATCGTTCGTCTACTCATATCTAAGTTTTCTCTCTCAATAAAATGGTTTCTTCCACTCAACTTGAATTTTTATTCGATTTTCCTTTGTTTTTTTATGTTTTTATCGCTACCTTATTGCGATATGTGATTGTGTTATCTAATGACATTTACTTTATTCATTGGTTTTCATATAGGCGATTCAGATGGCAATGCTGTTTTGATTAGACAAAAGTCATATCAAATTCATGTTCATTAATATGCTTCATCAAATCTAGAATCTTAAGCATTCTAAAGCATCTTAAGATTACTAATTATGTAGGTTGTTTCTTCTTGCTATTAACCTCGATGTTATGTCATCCTCAAGTATTTTTAGTCCTGGTTATCGTGTTCAAATGTAATTTCTTACCACTCTGAATCAATAAAATTTCTTTTCAAAAAAAAAAAAACAATTTGGCCATCTGTCCCTCCAAATTCATTGAGTCAGTTTATTTGTATCAGATGCATTCACCATCCAAAATATTCAGACACAAGTCCCAAATCCAAAGCAAACAAAAATTGCAAGACCCTTAAATCCATCTCCACGGAATAAGTCAAGAAAATCAAGAACAATCCAGAAATGAGAGCAGCAAAACAGAACACGAGAAAAAAAAAAAAAAAAGATTAAAAAATCTGAGTAGAACTGAATTTCTAATGTTTAGAAGGTTTTTTTGAGCAATCATTAGCATGAAACAAATTTCAAGAATCATTTTCCGTCGAAACAAACAAAACCTAAGAGCTTTCCCAGATCAAATACGAACGCCAGAAAGAAAAAAGGAATAACATTCTAATGATCCATGAAATAACAATGTAAGCAACAAACTAAAATCACAACAATAAACCAAAAATCATAAAAAACAGGAAAAAAAAACCACGAACTGAGAAACAAGATCAAGAAATAAGATGGAGAAGAATGTACCTAAGAATGTTGGAAATACGAGAGTGATTTGCAGCATATGAGGGCCTGCAAATCTATATTGAGGATGAGGGTTTAGGGTAAAGTGTGAGTGTTTCCAATGTTACATTTTACCATCTATAAAATTAAAAAATAAAATAAAAATTAACTTTACATACAGAGAGAGTTCAATGCTCAACCAAATGCACAAAATAGCACCAGAATCCTTCTTTTATGGTTAAAAACTGAAGTCATGACAACAAACATCGACATCAGAACCATTCCATGAACTATGCAAGGAAAATACTTGGCTGAATGAGAAGCAAGATAAATATGATTTGCACAACCCCAAAAATATATTGATTTTACCCATGAGGACTTCATGCCTCCCTCAAAACAACTGTCATTGCCCGGTCATCTGTGGTAACAAGTCGATGAGTATATGTTGATAAAGCCCTAGACTCGTGTTCATATGCTATATCTATGTCAATGTTTCGGTTTTTTGCAATTACTTCAGGGAAAACATGTAATTGGTATTCTCCGGAAACCCTCTTCCACAGTTCTTCAAGTGCTCATCATTTCACCAGAATTTTCACCTCCAATCATTATTAAGTGAGAAGGCGTCCTATTACAGATCTCTTCTGGTGTGGAAAGAACATTCAACTATATTCAGCTCCGTAACTCAATATTTTCTTTGAAGAAATGAAAGATCATAACTTGGCACGCCTTAAGTAGACCATCAAGCCAACAGCTGTAACAATCACTGCACTGGCCAAAATCCCGGCAAGGAGAGATAACCCTTCAGTACTTTGGACAGTGTTTGTGCCCATCTCTGGTCTTCTTGGTTCCTGGATAGAGTCAGAATAGTCCAAATGCAATCTTAAAACCTGAAAAGAAGGGAAGAAGTTAGAAGGAATAGTTTGTAGAAAGAACAGAATATATGGCATTGACTCTCACTAAAATTAGAAGAATGGACAGTAGAGATCCCTAGAAGATACTGAAAGCGATTGTTTGTTTTCATTATTTGAGATAAATCATTCACCATAAAGAGGAAATTGAAAAGGATGGTGCAGGGAAGCGATTATGCAGGCAGCATTATGTGATACGTCATATTCTCACCAAAGCAAAGGAGAAAAATCAGGAGACAACATGAGAAATTTTCCATTGCAGTCTAAGTAGTGGAAATTATATTTTCCCTACAGCCAGGATCTTGCCTAGAAGATACAGAACAAGCAAAATCTCTCAATTTACAATCAATTCATCCAAATATTTCCTTTTTAATAGGACAAATTCCCACAACATTGAGAACTTAAGAAACTTGCTCATGAAACCAGGCGAGTCAAAATGAAGATTCCAAGATGGATGACTGCTAAAGAAAGAGGAGAATAAGAGACAAAAGCATACAAGGGAAAAAGGAGGTACCACTAAATTGAGGATAGAATGAAAAATTGTTCGAGACTGATAGAATTTTTATACTCCATGAAAGATCATCAAAATCCAACAGTAAAGAGTTCTGTATATTTGCAGATAAAACCGTGTAAAAGAATTTTTCTTATTGTGTTCCACTGCTTGAAAGAGAACATCCAACAAAAATAACAGCACAAGCAAAAGAGAATAACCTTCCGCCCCACTTCTCGGGCATGACTGACAGCACTAACAAGATCACTATCAGTTGAAAGTAGAACTTTATCCCCTTCATCGTCTTCATACTACAAGAAAAATGAAATGGGTTATGGCTAAGGGAAATACTCAATCTCAAATAATCTTCAAAACTTACCAAAAGCTGTGGATGAGCTTGATCACTACTGGCACCTATCCTCTGTATGATAGCAGATACCAGCTCATCTAAATTTTCAGTCCCTGAAGAAATAAAAATATAGTGAATATTTTATTTTATCTTATTTCACTTCACTTGGATAGCAATTCTAGAGGACTATTTGACTTGAGTCATGCACAGAAGAAAAAAGTGAAAAGGAACAACCAACCCCATACCCCAACCCCCACCCCCACCACCACAACTAATTTATCCTTGAACCAAAATACAATATTCATTGATTCCTCACCAGCTAAAAATACCATCTTCCACCTATAATGTGGCAATCAACCCTGAATACCATCAGCACCACCAACAAATTTACATCCAACCAAAACCAGGATTGCTCTAAAAATGTCATTGCACACTCAAGACACTCCTCCATCTACACCATGTATATGAATTTATATCACCACCACCTTCAATATCTACAACATAAAACACACCACCACCACCATTAGAGTCCGCTATCACCTACAAGTCTACAACTTGTATGCACAAAAACCATCATACAATTCCAACTCCTTATTCAACCATTAGGGCACATCCAGTTCCCAAGTTTTTGTATAGATTTTGAAAGCACTCACCACAATTGAGTCGATGTACACGACCCTTGATATCTTCAAACTTGAAGGCAAATGAATTCCCAAGACCAAGAGATGGATACACATTCCTCCCATGTTCAGTTGCATCTGATGCCATCACCACAGACAATTCACTGCAAATAAAATCAGGAGGACTAGTTATTTAACTATCAGTTTACCAAGATATAGGAATGATTATGGCAGCAAAAGAAATACCTCTGGGTGTCATAATCATCTGGTGGATCTAGAGCAAGTGTTGAATCCCAAAACTTCTGCATTATTGTATTTGTGACCTCATTAACAGTTTCAGAGCTATTTTCAACCTGAAAAAACATATATCTGATTACTGGAGGATGTGGGACACTCATCTACAGAAATGAATTGGCACTTTATTAATGCAAGCAAGTTGATAGTGTCCATCAATTTCAAAACTTACTGGCATGTCCATTAATTAGTGTAAACTTAACGAGAAAAAAGTAGATAAGAAAGAGAGAGAGAGAGAGATAGGGCTGTGGCTTGAAAACAACATGAATATATAATATAAAAATTAATGATATTTTGGCACAAATATCAATGATATAAAATTTAATGAAAATTCTGAAAATATTAATAAAAATTATAAAAAAATTTATAAAAGTAAAATAAACATTATTTAGAATTTATATAAAAATTTAAAACAGACATTCAAAGTTACCTCTTTTTTGCATACATACGTACAAAAATTCATGTATAAAATGATCCTCCACATTGATAGAAAACATTAATTTTTATGTGTACATTTATTATTAAGTTGCATTATGTGCATGCAAGCTGACCCAAACACCCACAGTTATCAAAAAAATTTATAAGTTGCAGTATATATTATTTCATAAAAATTTTACACAACCAACTATCCTAAAAGCTAAAGTTTGAAGGATTTTGGTTTAATATGAATATCAAGATTCACACCTTCCCTGACGTGCAACCCCATACCCACACGTAGAGAGTCAAACAAACCAAAGCGCATGAGTCCCTTTATGGACTTTCAAATACACAAATGGGAGCTCAATATTCAAAATTCTTTGAGAGAGGAGAAATTAGAACGATCATCGCTGACCAAACTCTAATACCATATTAAACATCCAACTCTCTTAAAAGTTCGAGCTAGTAGGATTTGGGTTTAATATGAATATCATGCTTCACAAAAATATTATAATAAAATTCCAATTTTAAAATATATTTAGTATCAAAATTATGATCCACTTTAATTCAAATGTATTGAATGATTTCAAATAAATAATAAATTATTTTTTTAATATTTCTATTTTCTATATTTAATGAATATCCATTATAAAAAAACCTGTTAAGAAAATTATGTTTATATATTTTTGGTAATGAATTAAATCAAATGTAAAAGTAAAATAATCAGAAAATATTCTTATATATATATTTAGGTACATAATAATTATCAAGGACTAAGCTTATATATATATATATATATATATATATAAACACACATACGATCAAATGGAATAAAAAATAAAAAATAAAAAATCATAGGTTTAACCAATATTTAACCATTTTACATAAGCAATTAATTTTACCTACATGATATGATGCGTAATTTTTACATATATATATATAGACACAAAATAGTTGTCAAGGAGCAAGCTTGCTTCAATGGTTGCTACAATTGCTATACCTTTTCTTCAAATGTTAAACAAGGATAAACTAAAGCACATAAGTAACCAACTTACATGAAAGATCTAATCTTGCAAAGACTATAGCTTCAACATAAATTTCCTTGAGATGCTAAACAAGGACAAACTATAGATAGGAAAGCTTAATAAAGTGCTCCTTGTCAAAATAAGGTTCTATCACTTAAAAATGCATTGCTTTTAGAACATCGCCAACATAAGTAAAGGAAAGCCATCCCACCTTGCAACCAATTTCAAAGGTCAATTCCTCCATTTCAACCACTCCTATTTGAATCAACTTTAAGTTTATTTACAAATGAGATGGCTTTAATACACACAATCAACTTAACTCGTCAAATCTCATAATGCCTCATAAAAAAATAGTTATCATTAATACACGCAATCAACTTAACTCGTCAAATCTCATAATGCCTCATAAAAAAATAGTTATCATTAGTAACACCTACCCCCCTCACCCTAAACCTTGTTAGAGCCTCCCCCCTTGGTTCTCTTAAGAAGACAACTAAGGAGCTCCATGCTCATACAAACAAATAGGACAAAAGTAGGTCCCCTTATCTCAAGCCTCTAGATTTGTAACCAACCAAAAGGGGTGCTGTAAACAAGAACAAAGAACTTTGTTGTAGAAGAGCACCGTATATTTAATCTTATCCATCTCTATGTAAAGTCCATCTTTTCAAGAATCGCTAGCAAAAAGCCTCAATTAACATGATCATGCATCTTTTCAATATCTAGCTCATACATAACTCCATAGTCGTCACTTTTCAACATTAAGACACTAGCTTCATTGGCAATGAACCTACCTGCATCTAGAATTGGTCTTCAATAAAAGCACTAGGATTGAGATACCACTTTTCCCACCACCTTTTTAAGTTTATTTACTGAAACTTTTACTAGAAGCTTCTATAAAGAAACCACCAAAATAATAAGCCTAAAATGCTTCAAATCTTCTCTACACCGACCCCATCTACCTTCTCTTTTTTGCTTAAAGCGCAGGTTTTGATTTATTTCTCCACCACCCCTCGTGAAGCCTTCGAACAGTTCATTTACCTCTTCCTTTAAAAATATCAGCCGCTCTGGGCTAACTGTGAACCCATCCGGACCGGGACTTATCCACATATTTAGTTTTATTAAAGCGTGACCTCATTCTCTAGAACAGCACATCCAAGTGTTTACATCCTGCGCTATACCAGAACGACAAAACCACATTCTATTGATTTGTCATCTCTAATCCCACAAATCAGCTAACAAGTCCAAAACACTGCTTTATCTCAATCCCATCAATAAGGTAAGCTCCATTGACTTCGATCTTGGCCATAAAGTTCTCCTTTTATGCACACTAGAATTTATGCTTTTATCACTTTCCTTTAGCCAAAACCACCCTTCATTTCCATGTTTAGAAGATTTAAGCATAAGAACCCATTTTTGATACTCCTCCCTAGCTACCCACCTCTTCTTGAGATAGGAACCTACTTTCTTCTAGGCATACTTGTTTTCTTTTGATTGGTAAATGAGGGAACTATATTAAACCAAAAAGAAGCCTAAAGGACAGCCCAAAGCGGATACAGGTCATATACTAAGGGAGCCCAGAGGCTTGAGGGCTCGAAACAAAAACCTACCAGCCCAACAAACAAGATAGATAATACAAAAAAGACGTCTTACAAGAGAGCAATCCATATTAGATAACAAACTAGCCCGTGAACAAAAGGACCTAAGGAAAAAGGACTTCAATCTATCAAAGGAGAAGCGTTCATCTTCAAAAACTACTTTGTTCCTCTCATTCCAAATCATCCACATCAGACATAGCGAAGCCACCCTTCAACCCCACATGGTTAAAGGTCATCTCCTACCTCTATAAAATTGTCAAACGCCTCTTTGCTTCATCTTCCAAGTAGAACTAGCAATTTGAGCCCGACCCACCTGGACTTAGGGTCGGGCTACTATTTTATTGACTCAAAAAAATCTGGTCAAATTTGGTCGATTGAAATTTTTAGCTTTATAAAGCAATTTGAGCCCAACCTAGCCAAAATAAGGACCGGGCTAGGTTGCTATTCTATTGGCCTAAAAAAAATCAAGCAAAATTTGGCCCGTCCCGATGTGGTCTCGACTTGCCTGAATTGCCTACTCTATTTCCAAGTTTGACTTCAACGCTTTCAATCTCACTACCAAGATGAAGCTATAAGAGCCTCTACAGTTATACCTTGTCAACCTCCTCGTAAGCATATCTCTAAAGCCCTTCAACTTTAAACACATATTTGTACGTAAAAGGGGTAGTGCACCTCCTCATCCCTTCCCACCTAATAAAATACGTGAATGATCTAACAAAGGTCTCTAAAGAGTACATTGCATCCTCCACTAACATGACTTTTCCATCCCCGAGACAATAGAAAATGATCTAGTATTGACAAGGGTTGATTATTCAAGTCACCACAACCAAGTAAAGGGACCTAAATGAAAGAGATGATCTCCTAACTCTAGCTCCTTGAGGATCTCCTCATATTGAGACAACCGAATGGCTTCTACTTTGCTCCCTTGAAATTTTGACAATGATGAAATCCCCTCAAACATGGCCTACCCACAAACCTCTCAACTCATCCCATAGGCCCTCTCTATCCCACCCTAAAGTAGGTTTGTACACCCCATGAAAACTAAGCCAAAGTCATCCTTATAGTTTTAAAATGACAAAAAATCGAGAAAAAACTAACTTCCATGCGAACAACTTCTACCAACCCAAAAAGCCCATACCTAACAAGCAATAACTACATCATTCAACCACTCCTAAGCTTTGTACCAACTCTGTTGAGAATCATAGGATATTCTTATAATATCATCTGGTTTATTCCCTAGGATATTCTTAGAATATCCTATGGTTTATTCCCTACCTTTAAGTCATCCTTATGTATATAAGTAGATAGGACCTGTAATGTTTAATTCATTCAATCAATAAGAAAAGCATCATTTTCTAATATTTCTTCACATGGTATCAGAGCCATGGAAGGTTCGGGTTAGGGTTTTGCTACGGTTCCAACTCTGGCAACCCATCTAGAGGGGGCGTATCGCACTCCGGCTAACCCATCTTCATCTCTAGAATCCTCCCCCGCCATCAACCACCTTGGCTGCCATAAAATTTTTCTGACCGACGACCCCACCTTTGGAATCGCCTCGACCCAATCCACCCACTGGCAGAAGGTCATCCACGAGCGTGATTTCCTCTCTGTAGCAACCACCACGGCTCGGCACGTGGGTGGCGCATGAGCTTGCCACCGGAGATCAGACTTTTTCCTCTAGCTCGTCAGGTTCCGATATTCACTTCTATCCACTTGTCTTCATGGTTTGGGGCACTTCTTGCTTGCTATCATTTTTGTGTCCAGCCCGGAACTTTTTGCTGATTTATCTGTTCTCAGAGCACCTCGGAGTCTTCCAAGATCCGAGACCTTGTTGTCTCCACTAATCATCTTCTTTCGTTGTTTGATTGACTTCAGCCCTTTCTCCACTTCTATAGTGCGAAGGAACTCATCCACACCTCCCGGGGTTAATCTTAAGCGAACAAATTATAAGGAAGTAGATCACCTCACTCAACAACCAAATCTCTGCCTGTTCGTCACATTTGCCCAGGACCGATGTACCTACCACTTGCCTTTAACATTCATACGGTTCATGGATTCTTGATTAAGGCCTCTTATCACCTCAGTAATAGGATATTTTTCTTCCGCCATATTTTATCACCTTTACCGCAGTTACTTTAGCTAATGGATCTCGACCATAGCTAAAGGAATCGGTAACATGTCATCTTCCTTCGTACCCCCTAATACGTCATTTATGTTCTGATTGTCCTTTGTCGATTCTAACAATAAGTTGACTCATGACCTTAATTGTTTGATTACCTTTTCTAATAATTTTGTCACATTGCAAGACCAGAGTACAAAGAGGACGATTGGCATAGGACGTGAGTTTTAAGGCCTCTTTCATCTCAACTCCCCTTCATCTTCAACTGCTTGCACTTCTATGGATACTCCTCTCCTTATTCATAGTCGCCTTGGTCATCTGAATATTTCCAAGTTTCGGATAATGGTTGCTTGTTTTTCTAATTTGTCCTCAATTAAGTGTGGAGTTTTGTACGGAAATACTCCCTTTCAAAAAAATAAATAAATAAAATTAGTTCCGTTCCCAAAATGAGTTGCAAAGTCGTCATCGATGAAATGGCGTAATTGAACTATGCCATCTCCATGAATTAAAACGGTGGGTTAAATGAAAGGCATGAAGCCGTAACTCGGCAATTGGTTCAAAATGCCGTCTGCTGGTTGTCGGCGGTGGAAAAAATCAAAAGCCATAATATACTTGTGGCCCGATTGGCTAAATCATATGCCGCCGTCCTGGACGGCGGCAATTGGCTTGATTTAATTCGCGCTAGGGCATTATTTTTCCCATTTTCTCTGCCAGCTCTGCTTTCTGCTCTTCTCTCTTCCTCTTCGTTACGCTCCTCTCGGGTTCTTCCACCTCCTCCCTCCCTTCTCATATATTTCCAAAGTGAGAAGCTAAAACCTTACCTAGGAAATGGATGCAAAAACAAGCTTAGCGGGATTTTGAATGATGGTGGGACCAATATAAAATTATGATTACGTTGTGTGATTTCTTGACCATACCAAAATCACCGTCACCATTCCGTTGCATGAAAGATTCCAAAAAATATATAGATCCATTTTGACACCGGACTTCCATGTTGGCAGGATTTTGCGGCTTTTGATTTTTCAATTGTCGTGACCATGGTGGCGGCGACGAATAGGTGATGTCGTCATGGTCTACGGCCTTTTGATTCTTCCAATTGTCGGCAACCATGGTGACGGCATTTGAACTCTCCAATTGCGGCCGATGACGACGACGGCTTTGCGACTCATTTTAGGAAATATTTTGGGAACGAAACTATTTTTTTTTTTTTTGAAGAGGAGTATTTCGATAAAACTCTTCTTAAGTGTATGTCGAGCAGGAAACATACTCAGTGTCATTCCGCGGGCGCTGAATCCAGCGGTAGGGTCTCCTTGCGAGCTTGTCCATACTTGTGTTTGGGGGTCCTTCTCAGAGGGGACTGAGCCACATGGGGTTCCGGTACTTTGTCACTTTTATAGATGATTATTCTCATTGTACTTGCCTATTTTTAATAAAAACTCGAGCTAAGTTATTCTCTATTTTCCAGAAGTTCCATGCTGAAGTTTGAACTCAATTTAATACTTCAATTTGGATCCTACGAAGTGATAATGTCAAGGAATATCTTTCTGAACCATTCTCCTCCTTTATGTACTCACATGGGATTCTTCATCAATCCTCTTGTGCTTACCAGGGTGAAAAATATCGGGATATATCGACGATATATCGTCGATATATAGTGTGTCAGTCGGCTTCGATACGAAACATGGAATCGATTATCGTTTGACGGAAATATAAGCCAAAATTTGGATTTATCGGCGATATATCGACCATATGTCGAGTGTGTCGAGAGACCAAAAATTATGAATATTGGGTTCAGAGTTCAAAGTTCAAATTAAAATTTCAAATAAAGTCTCAAAATTTTAGCGGAAATTGTGCGAGAGTTGAGCAAAATTTCAATAAAGAATTTCAAAACGAGAGAAAAAAATAAGAAATAAAATTAAAAAAGAAAAAAGATAAAGATAAAGGCCGGAGTTTGAGTTGTTGATCTTTGAGATCTTTGGTGGCACGACCACGTGCTCTTCGTTTGGCCTATGGTGAGAAGTGACGGTGAGAGATACGGAGCAATGGAGGTGCAAAGAAGAAAGGAAGAGATAAAAGAAGGAAAAAAAGAGAAAAAAAAAAATTTGTGCAAGAGATAAAAGGAAAGGCAACTTGGTTTGTTTGTTTCTTTATGAAAGGCCACGTGGTGTACTGATAGCAGGCCGTGCAAAAGTATTTATATAATTTTAGGTTATAAAATAAGAAAAATGTTCTTAGATTAAAATATATTAAAATAATTTAGGTAATTATTTAGAATGTTCTAAAATATAAAAAAAAATAGTCACGATATATTAGCATAAATAAATTTTAAAAATAATTTTGATTGAATTTAATATGAAATTTTAAATTCCTCAGTTTTGAAATAGTTAAAAATTAATTTTTAAACAATTATTCTAAAAACATGATCATATTCTAAATTTTTGACCGGATATATTTTAATAAAAATAGTTTTATTTTTTAATAAATAAATATAAATATAGTAAAGGAATTTTAATTTTTTTTTAAACTAATTGATATTATCATTCTCTAAAATTTAAAAATAATTTTGATATATAAAATTAAATATATCTTTAAATTTTGAATAATTTTTAATTATCAAAATTTATGTAAAAATATCACTACTTTCAAAATAATTTTGATATATAAAATTAAATATATTTTTAAATTTTGAATAATTTTTAATTATCCAAATTTATGTAAAAATATGCACTGATATATCTTCTATATATCTGATATATTTTTTATATATCCGTAAAATTCAAGTATCAATATATCTGTCGAAACCGATATTTTCATCCTTTGTGCTTACACTCCTCAACAATGGAGTAGTGGCAAAGCAGTCAGTACAATTGGCTCCCGCTCGCACTCTTCTGCTTATCACTTGAGTTCCTCAGCAACATTTTTTTGGGGATGCTACCTTAATGCATATTATTTAGTTGTCGTGTGTCATCCTCATCTTTACATGATCAAACATATTCCATCCCTTGTTCCAAGCAACCTCTTACGCCTTCCCCTCGTGTCTTTGGTTGTGTCTATTTTGTCCATGTTCTTACTCTTAGACAAGTGACTCTCAACGAAGCCATAAAATGTGTCTTCCTCATAGTCCAGGCTTAGCGTGGTTATCATTTGCTAATCTCATGATACACATCGATACTTTGTCTCTGTCGATGTCATTTTTTTTTTAGAACTCTTTTATGTTCCCTACCACCCACCCTTCCCGTTCTGCTGTCATATCTCTACCCCTTCTTTATCCCTTCCCGAATACCTTATTTGTATCACCAACTACTCCACCTCGACCATTGCAGGTTTATACTCGTCGCCCGCGTACTAACACAAGGACTCCCGATGACTCATCTCCTATGGCACCCTCCTCCACGACACTGGTCTTGTCGTCTCCCGCTGATCCTCCCATTGCCATTCGGAAAGGTACTCCTTCCTCTCGTAATCCTCATCCTATTTATACTTTCTTGTCTTATCATCGTTTATCTTTATCATATTCTGTTTTTATTTCCACCTTGCCTTCTATTTCTCTTCCTAACCTTATCGTAGGCTTTATTTCTCATCGATTAGCCAGGTAATGGTTGAAGAAATGGTTACTTTGCATTCTAAAGGCCACATGGGGCACAGTCCCATACATTGGAATATCCCCTATTGGTTGTCATTGGATTTATACTATTAAGATTGGTCCAGATAGTTGGATGAATCGTCTTAAGGCTCGTTTGGTTGCGAGGTAGCACTGCCTCTGTGGCTACGATTATTATGACCTTTCTCACTCGTTGCGGAGGAGAGATGACTTACGTTCGTCTTCTTTTATCTATAGCCGTTATGAAAGCTCTTGTTCTGTATCGATTGGGCATCAAGAATGTGTTTTCTACATAAGCGACCTCGTTAAGAGGTATATATGAATTAACGCTGGATTTGTTGCTTAAAAGTGATGGTTTAGTATGCGGCCACATGTTCCCTTATGGCCTAAGCGGTGCGAAACCGCGTAGCTCTATGTGCAGTTCGGTATGACTCAAGTACATCAAACTACTACGTCTTCTATCAGCATCATCCCGGCGGAGCGGTGCATCCCATCGATTGTTTATGTGGACGGATATTGTTATAACGGTGTGTCCAGATGGTATTGAAAACTTCGCGACATCTGCGGCCGCTTCCAGACCAACCAGACAGGAAAAGCTTCGAAGTCTTTCACGGGGATTAGATAGCTCGATCTAATTCATTGTGGTTATATCTCGAGAGGAGTATGTTCTAGGATATATTAGAGAGAGCGGTATGCTAGACCGTAAACACATGAAAGCAGCTTATGGATCCCGAATGTCAAGCTTGTACCTGGGACGGGAGCCTACGAGATCAGGAGAGAGAGATATCGACGGCCCAATTAAGGAAGACTAAGAATTACCTCACCATCTGAGACAGAACATCTCTTTTCCTATGAGTGTAGTTAGTCGGATTCTACGTCATTAGTGTGATAGCCACTAGAAATGTTGTAGTGCATATTCTCTGTATATCAAATGAACAGAGTACAAGGGACGTTATGACGGAGGTCACACCCAAATTGTTTGGATGTTGTGATCACAGGTGGGTAGCTCACCTACGGACGCACCACTTCAAGATATTGTGTATTTATTGGAGACAACTTAATATCCTAGAAAAGTAAGAAACGGGATGTAGTGACTAGGTCTAGTGCTAAAGCTGAGTATCGAGTTATGGCTTTGGCAACTTGTGAACTTATATGGCTCAAACAGCTTCTTCAGGAGCTAAGATTTGGGAAGGATGGCCAAATGATGCTTGTGTGTGATAACCAAGAGGTTCTACACATTGCTTCAAACCCAGTCTTTCATGAGAGGACCAAACATTTTGAAGTGGACTGTTACTTCATTCGAGAGAAGATTGCCTTAGGATACATGACTACTAGTTTCATCAACTAGAAGACATTTTCATTAAGTCTCTCTGAGCTCCAAGGATTCAAGCCATTTGCACAAACTTGACATATAACTATATGCTCTAAATAAGTGAAAGGTGCTAAGTGAATCATAGGATACTCTTAAAATATCATCTGGTTTATTCCCTGGGATATTCTTAGAATATCTTTTCCATAATCAGAGATAACATATTTATATACAAGACAATCCTAAACCAAATAGGAAATAATATGAAGTTTCATAACTCTACATGAATACATGTTTCCTTTTTCCAACTAGTTTCTTATTCTACAATACTATAACACTCCTCCTCAAGTTAGAGCATAGATGTTAATCATGCCCAACTTGTTACAAAGATAACTAACTCGATCCCCAAATTTAAAGGCCTTTGTGAAAACATTCCTAATTGTTCTCCAGCCTTACATATCCTATAAAGATCAACCCCATCCACCCTTCTCATTAACAAAATGATAATCTATCTCGATATGTTTGGTCAGTTCATGAAATACCGAGTTAGATGCAATATGCATGGTAGCTTGGTCATCACACCAAAGCTTCACTGGTACTGAAGTTTCGATGCCCACTTCCATCAATAGCTAACATATCCACATGATCTCATATACAAACTGTGTCATAACTCTATAATTTGACTCCACACAAGATCGCGAGACAACACTTTGCTTCTTACTATTCCATGATATCAAATTTCTTCCAAAAAATACACAATATCTTGATGTGGATCTCCTATCTTCCTTAGATCCTGCCCAATCTATGTCAAAAAAGCACTCAATCCTAGTATGCTCATGCTTCTTATACAATATTCCATGTCCAAGAGTTTCTTCAACAGTATGAGATGGATATTTGGCACTACCAACAGATTGCTTGTGTGGAGATGATATACATTGACTCAAAAACACTTATCGACAAGCACATGAAAGCAGTTACTATAAGATAATTCCACCGTCTAACCAAATTTTTAGACCCTCGGATCTTCAAATAGTTCTCCTTCCTTAGTTAGTTGTACATTAGGGAGCCATAGAGTACTACAGCCATTTCTCGGCAGACCCAATTTCCTGTCTCAAATAACATATCAAGTACATATTTTCGTTGAAAAAACAGAATTCTTTGCTTACTTCTCATGACTTCAACACCCAATAAATACTTCAACATTCCTAAATCCTTTATGTGAAACTGACTGTGAAAAAAATGATTTAAGAGATAATATACCTTTGAAGTCACTCCCAGTGATGACAATATCATCCATACACTACTAGTAGAATAATACCACGACTGGAGTTCTTATAGAAGACAGAGTGGTCAGACTTACTTTTCTGCATGTCAAATGTCTCAACTGTCTAGCTAAATTTTCCAAACCAAGCACGGGGACTCTATTTCAAACCATATAAAGATTTCCAAAGATGACACACCTTCCATATCTCCCCCTGAGCAACAAAACCCGGAGGTTGCTCTATGTAAACTTCTTCCTAAAGATCTCCATGTAGAAAGGTATTCCTAATATCGAGTTGATGCAAGTCCCAATCATAAAAGGCGGCAAGAGAAATAAATAGACAAACAAATGTCAGCTTAGCTACAAGAGAAAAAGTATCAAAATAATCAACTCCACAAATTTGAGCATAGCCCTTAGCAACAAGACGGGTTTTCAATCTAGGGAAGATGTGTTCCATGATTGTGGACATCATCGGAACAACTTCCAGCACTACAACAGGCTTCTTATCGTCTGGATCACTCATTTGAATAACTAAAAGAGTACCTTAGAGACAAGAAACAACAATTCCTAAAGGAAACCCTAGCCCCGCAATAGGTTTTCACTTACAACACCAAAAACAGTTGGATTTTGGCACCACAAACTAGATAGATGAACTCCCAAGACCAAGACGCAAGCTGCTGGAGTCGCTGGAGATTGACCGAAGCATCCACGCGCCCCCACGCGCGGTGGGTGTGAAACAGAGTGAAATCACAGTATCGACACGTGCAGCTCACGTGTTGGGTTTTCGGCCACCGGACTTTGTGATCTGGCAGGTTGCCCACACGACGCTCCTCAAGTGGGCTTGGTCACCCTATCGCACCGGCTGGTGTTTCAAAGAAACACCCCACGTCTCCTCCTCTGTTCTTTCGAAAAATCCCTCAAAATTTTGCCTTTCTTAGGGCAAATTCAAAACCTTGCTTTGATACCATGCAATCAGAGATAATTGAAGGAAGAATTATGTTTTTTCATTGATCACAAACAACCTATTTATATACAAGACAATCCTAAACCAAATAGGAAAGAATATGAAGTTTCCTAACTCTACATGAATACATGCTTCCTTTTCCCAACTAGTTTCTAATTCTACAATACTACAACACTATCCTATGGTTTATTCCCTATGATAATCTTAGAATATCCTCTAGTTTATTCCCTACCTTTATGTCATCCTTTTGTATATAAGTAGATAGGATTTGTAATGTTTAATTCATTCAATCAATAACAAAAGCATTTCATTTTTATATTTCTTCACAAACTCCAAGAGCATTTTTCGGACTTTTGTTTCTTGTAAATAAGCCAAATCCACATTTGGCAATCTTATCAAAGGCTTGATAACCCCATGGTCAAAGACAAAAATTTTAACTTCATTTGCACATTGTTACAAGATACCATCCTTCCCTAAGTCCCACCACCTCCTCTTGCTCCTAAGTAGTTCACTAAGCAACTCTAACTACTTTAGGTCACTTTCAAATTTTGAAACCAAATTTTGTCCTCTCATCTATTTGGCCCTTTAACTCTTTCATTAACTTCATCCTTCTAAGGAGAGCCAAAATATATACCTTGAAACCCTCTATGGGAATGACTAAAACAACTTTACCCCTGCAATGCTTCCCATCCGAGGCTACAATTTCTTTCTCCATTTTCTCTAGAAACACCACCAAGCTACTTCATTCCAAAATCATCTTTAGCAAAAACCTAATTATGCTTTGACATCCTGCCCGCACCCCACCTCCATAGCGCTTTGGTTCACTGCCTTACCCTCACAATCATTACAACCACCCTTAGAAAAGGAAGACAACAAAGAAACCCTAATCCTCACAAAGAAAAGAAATGAAGGAGACGGACATAAAAATTTGAACACCTCAGCCAACAAAGTCTTGTTCGTGATCAAGGAATGAAACTTAGACAATGAAGGCACTAACATGGATTTCGCAAAGGCCTCCACACCAACAACAAAGATCTCACAGTTAACTCGTCACCTTTTCTGCTATACCCTCCTCCATAAATCTAATCTTGCTATTAAAGGGCCTTAATAGTCGTTCAAATTTAGAGAGGCCCATTCCACACAATCCACCAGCCCAAGTCTATTCCCTTCAAGGTGCAGCCAGCCCAATCCCAGTTCATATGGATTTTAGGACAGTTGCTTAATCCTTCCAATGGCACCTAAAGACTAGACCCGCTCATCATACACACCTTTCTCATGGGTCAAATCCACTGGCTCTCTTTACACATACATTGCCCAGTAAGAGAGAAATAAAATCTGCTGCAAGCCCACCACCACCACCACCTACTAACCTCACCTAACCCACTTAGACTAGCCTCTTAGACTATACGACAACACCCTTTCCCTATCTCCTCAAGTCATTAGGCAATACCACATCGTAAAGATGAAACCCCCCCCAGTTTACAAATAAACCACCTTCACTCCTACCTCTAGTCCAAAGCACCCACTGCTTAAGGCTACCTGTAATAGCCACAATGGTACTCTCCCGCCATAGTCTTATTGCGAAGCACAACAAATCCATCACCAACAATGGTGTTTTCATCCTATATAATATTACCAACATTCACTCATGTGCCATGGCAAAGAGTTGTATCCTTTGTCCATTGCAACAAACCACAATTAGAAGATCCTCTAGCTTATAAAAATCCTGTGTTGTGGCATGTGGCTCATATTGAGAGTTGTAGCCTTCATGCATATCTTTTTTTTTGGGGAACAAAATAATATGTTGGGGGTGCGGGGCAAAAGCCCCCACGGTATGGCCCAGGATATAGGGGTATTTTTGTAAGTTGGTCATATCCAAGGTTATTATAAATACCCTCCTATGTAACCCTATTTGAGTGATAGTGAAAGTTTGAGCCGTCATTCCCGTGGATGTAGGCACACTGCTGTACCACATAAAATTTGTACGTCCTGTTCTTGTTTTCTTTCTCTAATCTTCATCACCATTGTTGCACGAATCACAACACCTTTGGACACAATTGTGATAGGAGTCCCACTACCCACACTAACACTTTGCATGCATGCCCTCCTCTAAAACACCCAACCTCTAGAACCAACCAGTTCTAATGTAACACTTGGCACTTGTACCTCCATTGCCCCCTTGGATTTTGTTCCTCCACCTTCTTACTGGTGGGGAAGTCTACACTTTGCACTTTTTTTTTTTCTTTTTTAGTTTGTTTCACTTTTACACCTCAATGGGTTCTCCTCCTGAAGGATTTCTCATCCTTCTCTCCTATGTCTACAACCTTACTTTTAACAACAAATATACGAATATAGTTTTGTGAAGAAACATAAGTGCATATATTTTGTAATTTGAGGTTCCATCCTGCCTCAATTACAGGAGAACCGCCAGCTTTACAGTGATTCTCATTCAAAATGCAGGCTCACCATTCAGGAGCGGGAGAATAGATACTAGACACATAAAGCCACTCTAGATTTCCCAAAAGTTTCTAAAGAGACAAAAAGCTATGAAAAGCAAATAAAGAAACGAGAACTGTAGCATCAAAACAAATGTATTACCATTGAAATTGCTGCATGAGTTATCTGCAGAACATCAACACAGGCAGCAATACCTCCATCTGCCCAACATATGATGTTAAATATTTCATCGTTAAAAATTGCATTGTTAGTTGAAGATACACGCTTACCTTTGTCTGGCAACAGGAAGATGTAAAAACTTCCCATCATGCATCAAGTGTGTAGGGCACTGGCAGGATTGTTGTATCCAAGGTTGCACATTCAGGGTTTGGTGTCATCACCTAGATAAGGAAAAAACACAAGTGAAATCATTCTTAGTACAATAAAAACTTGCACAATCAAAGAGAGCATTTAAGATCAATTAGATCTCTTGCTTCAAGGCATGAGAAGTACAAATATATATCATGCAAACAGTGTAACTAAAAGAAAAAAAAAGTTTAGTCAAATTCATCCGAACCATTACTGTTCTATGAGGTGCCAGTTATTAGATTTACTTCAGGAAAAAATAAAAATCAAGAAATCAAGCAGGACCAGCCACAAACAGATAGTTTATGTAAGTGCTATTAAAGAGGACTAGAATCAGTTAAATAAAACAACAAACTGAGACATAATACAAATCTTGCAATAAAAATCTTTGAAAATCTATTACCTAAGCAACTACAACATTCCACATGGAGAGGATGGTGGACCTCTTACAAACCAATTCCAAATGCATTTTTTCATCTCAGATGTGTCCTGCCAAAACTGTTCTATAAGGCAAATCCAAATTTTATGCATGCAAAGAGGTTAATATACAGAAAGATCACGTTGATTTCAAATATCCACGAACAAAATATATCCATGAGTAAATTCAGTCTTTCAAATGACAACCCCAAAGGGTTTTCAATTTACCTCCACAAAAAAGTTCACGGCATACAGCAGCTTATTTAAGTATAGCAGAAAGAAGCATGGCATATCTCAGTGGACTACAATATCTATCTGCTGTTTTCTAGTTAAAATGGATCTCAAAGTTTACTAAAAGGTGGCAGTGGTGGTAGAACTAGCCATATGCTGGACCTAAAATTAATTAAAACATCGACATAAGTTTCCACAACAAAAAATGATAAACAGGAAGACTGGCTCAAGCCAGAATGAAATTCCATCACAAAAACATAGCATATCCAACCAAACATTGTGGACTTATCAACCAAACAGAACACAAGTAAAAAGGCTGAAAGCTCAGTAGACAATAATATAACATTCCCAGAATATTCAACTTACAATATGCAATGGGTTTATGTTCAGGCATTATGAAATATTCTCAACAAATGGACTGTATGCATACAAAACACATATATATAATCAATGAATAGTTATACAACAGTAATTTCGCTACAACCTTTTCCACCAAAGTCAACTCAGGAGAAAGATTTTGTGACACAACCCGCATAAGAATCCTTGAACTCAAAAGTTAGCTGCAATGATGATAAGCAACCACCAGTACATATAAACAGACATCAAAATGCCTTCTCAAGTACTGCAAATGCTACAATAAAACCTTGTTGATACAAAGCTACAGTCAGAAAAGATAGGAGTCAGTGGTAGTACGTTAGTATCCCCTGAATCTTGTTTCCAGTCATGATTACAACTGAATTAGCCCGATATTCTTGCATCTTTTTTGCAGCAACAGAGATAGGATCAGAGGGTGATACTATTGCAACCCTGGAAACAAATAAGGCTACAAAACTTGGTAAATCGAAAACCAACTGGAGAAAAACTGTAAATTGTATCACTGAAAAGGCAGACCAATAGCCAAGGTTAGAAGTACTTGGTATTTTCTGCAATGATAGTTGACAAAGCAGGCTTGAACATCCGCTCCTAAGCTGCTTCACTAAAAGTATGTGGAGCTGGTAAACAAGACCATAAAAGAAAAGAGAAAATTAAATTCCTACGTTGTGTACTGCACTTAAAGTGAGATTTATGAAATATAAATGGATAAAGAGAATAGCTGCAAATTATCTATAAAATTTTCAAAGAGAAGCAAAGAAGAGGAAAAAAAGGAACTGGGTATGGGAAAACACGGATGAATAGGCCTATTCATCCCTTGCAAGCCTTAATTATATATCCATAGCAGCTCTTATGTCAGAATTCCAACTTCAGAATCATACAAGTACCATTATGCAAATGAAACTAACTAGAAGTGAAGCCAGTGACACAGGTACAACTAGCGAACTCAAGGGGATCATCTTGTTTATTTGTCTGAAATTTTAATACCTATTAAGGCAGAGCATTACACTTTCTAGTCTCAAGGGCGGATGTCTGTGAAACCAACAAAACTCTGAAATGGTCTAACCAAATTTAATATTACTGTGTTAAGTGAGAACAAAGGTTCCAGTTCAACTTCAAAATAACAAATAAGTGAGGAAATTTTGAAACCATCACCATTACCTCACCTCACACTGCTAAAAGAAAGGGAGGAAAACAAATAGTTAACTCCTTTGTAAAAATTCCATTGCCGACCTGCCAAAAAGATTTTAGACCAATTTTGTTGCACTTTCATGATCACTTCCCTAGATAAGTTTATCTACCAGTTAAAAAATATTTAGATCTTTTTCAAGTAAGAAGCTGCTGAAGATCCTGAGAAACAAAGTATATGTACATCCAAATATAAGACCTATTCTTTGGTGGATTATATGCTAAGTTATCAACTGGAGATCCACTTGCAAGTTTTGATGCTTCACCTTACCAAGGGAACAAAGGTGAGATTTTTCTGATTGCTAAACTATGTGTACCGTGTTTTAGAAAATCATCTCAAAGTACACATCACTAGGATGGCAGGAATTTCCTTTAAATTGAGACATCAGTAGGTAAACTATTCATGCAATCCAGGCCAAATGAAAATAACTATATAGCTCAGGTAAGCATACAAGATATAAATGCAATGAATAATCACATATAAATGAATTTAAACATCCAATTTGTCCATTAACTGAAAGCCCCCCTAAACTCTCCTAACCAAGCAACAAATCTTGCAACCCACATCCAAATGCATCAAGCATGCATCCATGTTTGATGCATTAGGCAACCCACATTCCTTCATGACATAGTTCAAATGACAAATAATCTGTTAGAGCATTATGCTACTATAGGTCCAAATCCTACCAACTGAAGCTTTAACAGAAGTTGGAAGCCCGACATGGTAAGCGCTGCTTAACTGGAGATCAAGCTTTACTAACTTACATATTTCCCACTAGTGTAGTGATATAGAAGTGCTTTGTGTCTCATGATCGAGAGGTGCAAGGGAGAGACATAAACCAGTAAACAGGCTCTAGTAATTAGAATGAGTTTCAAATGGAAACAATAAGTAGAAGTTGTTCTCCACATTAGTAAGGTCTGTTCTTTTTTCTTATTGATTTTGTTTTATGATCAGAAACAAACATTTTATACACAAAAGAATTAAAAATCCTTCTCCAAAGCACAACTATGTAGCTCTAGCAAAAAGCTTGAAAAAACTATCTAATCTAGAAATCTTTAAAAGGTGCATATCTAAGATGACTGATTTGACAATTCACTTTTCTCTATATGTGGAAAATCATGGATGTTGCTTCTTCCTACGGAGGGAGCTCTGGTTTATTGGCATGGTGTCATGGTTTATAAGAAGCAGAGGTTGGTGTGAGGACAGCATAGCTAAGCTTGTTTCAGCATGTTTAGAAGAAGCATAACAGTCCCACCTTTGAAGGTTCAGGTTCAGAGCAATCAGCAGCTCATTTCAGAAATTTCTGTTTAGAGTCCTTATATGCATGGAGTATGTTATGGACATCAGGATAGGTATGGAGTGCTTGTTCCAAGATATCAGCAGAGGCCTAGTTTGACATCTATTTTCTTGTGTTTCCCTGTAATACAACTTGAATACAAGGTTCATATGCTTCATCATGCATCATTTTAGTATCTATCCATATTTACCTATAAAAGGAAGTTTTTGTGAGTTTTACATTTAGCCTTAGTCAACAATATCACAATTAAAAGTACTCCACTCAATCTATATCATCCAAAAGATGAAGTTTTTTTGAGTTTCATATTTATTCTTAGTCAACAAAATCATATAATTAAAAAGTACCACCAAAGTACATAAACTAGTGTCATATTTATACACATTTAACTCAGTTGTATGAGCAAAGTAGTATCATCAAAGCATTTAAAGTGGACCTTCTATGTGAAAAAAAAAAAGGAGAGATCACTATAAGATTTTTGTAATCTTCCTCAGTTATTGAGATTTTATGGCTTCCATTTTAGAGCCTTCTATAGTTTTGATCAGATTTGTCCATTGATACATCATTATCGTTGGGCTAGCCTGTCAGTTTAAAATCTATCAGTAAATATGCCAACATTGTATTTAGTAAACCTATAAATTTTTTATCTGCACATGTGTATAGCCACTCATATCCTGCCTATGTATGTAAAGTTTCCTAAGATAAATTCTCCTACTAAAACATACTATTTTGCATGCTCAGAATTACTATGAATGTGAAATTTTAATTGATTTCTATAGATATAATATATTTTCAGGAAGTTGATTCATTTATGCATGCGCAGCTGTGGGGTAAAAATCCTTTCAAAAACATGTCATCCTATACAGTATCAAGTCCCAGTGGGGACAAAATTATTTACTTATCAAAAAAAAGTTTCCAATTAAATTTTTTCTCAAAAAAAAAAAATGCCCACAGAAAATTATCAACTGACCAGTGAAATTGCTCCCCATTGACGTTCCAATTCCCTTCAACAGCAGCTGCAATTGCACTACCATGCTCTGCAGCCTTCATTCGAGATATAGCATCATAAAGGCACTTTGTAATATCCAATATGGCAATAACTTCACCCATTTTCTACAACAGGAGGTGCCTAAACTTGCCTGTTGCTACAAACAATGAGATTCCATATACAATATCACAGCCAATAAGTAATAGAGAATTCACCAATGTGCATAAAGGAAACAACGAATAGGGCACAAATTTATTTTATTTGGCGAAAAAAAAAAACTTTACACAGAAAATAGCAGTCTTAAGTATTTCAGACAAACAAAAAATGAATAAATAAGACAAAGTCAAGATAATGAAAAGCACAGGAAGTTGTTTAAGTGTTTTGAGAACACAAGTTGCCAAAAAAGGGTAAAATAAAAAAATATTGCAACCACAAAGTTCAATCAGATAAATTGCCAACATAAGGACATTGTGGTGGCACAGGACATCACCAAACACTTGTGTCTTATTTATTGTAGAAAAACCTAACTATGTATTATCAGCTCTTATCATCCAAACTGTCTATTTAAATACAAAAAGTGGGAAATAACTCAAATACATATCACCATTTTTTTTTGGGGGGTAGGTAAGAAGCAAGTATATTAACAAAATACATATCACCATTTATCTAAACCCGTATACCCAATCAACCACATTTCTCCCTTTGATGCGCAATTCTCTACAAAATGCCCATTTCATCTTCTTTGAAGGATACCATTTCATCTCTCAACCAACACCTTCTACTATCATCTCGAAGGTTTCATGACCTCAAACCAGAAACATATCAACCATATAAAGGATGCAACAGCTCAAGTCTAAAGGATGAAGAAGCAACTTAGGACACAAGCTTTGAACTTTCCATCTAGGGTTCTTTACTTTCTTGGCTTTTGATTCTTCTCCTCTTTTTTCCTACTCAATTATTGGTCCAGTACCAAGCATCGGACCAGATTTTGAACCTTGGTTCCTGTCATCAAACCTTAGTCAACTAGTTTGTTAAGGAACTAAGAGACCACTTATCATAGGATACCCTTATGCTATTTAAACAACAAATGCTTCAATTAGACACGATTGAAAAGCAATATATTCCTCCAATGACAATGTCTACAGAAAGAGAATTAATCAGCTTATGACATGTATAATGTATTTATTAGAATATATAATCACCACACCATTCGAAAAATATGAGATTGTCATACAACCAGCAACCTACAAGTCAACTCCCACAATTCTTAATCATCAACTTCTCCCCTTGTAGCAGTTAAAATGTGAAGCATCATATGTAGGACAACCCTAGATGGAAGCGTTCACATTCAAGGTATATGCGGGTAAGGGTTTAATTCCTTTAGGGCTTAAGGAGAGGAACAAGGGATAAAACTGAAAAAAAAAATTATAGATAGAAGAGATATGAAGAGAAGAGATAAAAACCATAGTCTCACTAGGGTCTTTTAAGAGTCTCGCCAAGAAGAAAATCAATAGAGTCTCCCCATTAAGGAAAAAAATAGATAGAAACCTTAAAATCTCACTAAGGCCTTCAGAAGTCCTACTAAAGAAAAATTATGGAGTTTCGCTATTGATGATTGCACTATTTGAAATAGAAAATGAAATACATGATCAATCAAATCATTGATTCACATTAATTAGCGTAATTTATAGTTTTTCTAAGAAATCCAAGGTGTATTAAGATTTAGCAACTCATTATGACTCTAGTTCTAATTTGATTCCAACTACTAATCCTAATTTGATTCCAACTACTAATCTTAATTTGACTCCAACCACTAATCATAATTGAACTCTAATTGCAACTAATACTGATCCAAAAAAAAAAACTCAATTGCAATTAATATTAGACTTTCTTCATCGATGTCCATCTAGCAATGCCCAATTCCTCCTATCTTTCTTCTCTAACTTTACCAAGGTAAGACAAGACATAAATCATAGTTTTAAAGGTGCAAGACGACCAAGGTGCAAAGTCCATCTAGAGCTTGAGGCGATGGCGTGAAGCTTTATTGAATATACATATTCCAAAGCACATTAGTATCAAATATTATCTATAAGTTCAGTCTAATAAATAAAAATATATAAAACAAAGAATGGTATATTTTTTCCTAACCATGATCTATTTCAAATTATTTATTCCAAGTATGATTTATTTTTCCTCTAATTTTCCTGCATTTTTCATCCTCTTTTTCATTTTGTTTCTCCTTTCAATAAGCACACCAGAAGTTTGTGCTAGGGTTATTTTCATGTTAAAAATTAAATAAAAAATATAAAATAAAGGATTCCAGAAGTAAAGAATGGGTCCAAATGAACATTGTTAGGTTTTAAAACTGGTAAATGTTGCTCCAAACGACATCGTTTTGGCCCTTTTGTTCTTCAAAAGAATCATGGACCAAACAACATCCCTTCTGTCTCCAAATTAAGAAGGAAATTTTTTGTCTCTCTATAACACTCGACGATGCCGATGAAGAGGAGGATTCTCTACACAAGTAGATCTCGAAGAAGAAGGAAAATTCTCATGGTCTTTTTACTCCTCGCAGAATGTCCCTGTGGTCATCTTCTACGCCTCGTCTTCTTTCTTCAGAATTTCTTCTTCGTTGCCCTAGGTATTTCTCTCTGAAATAGAAGAAGAAGAAAAATTCTTTTGCCCTACGTCTCTTCCTTTGCAACATTTTGCACCGAAGAAGAAGAAGAAAAAGAAGAAGAAGCTTTATCTGCAACATTTGGAAGCGGACCTGGTTTGCGCTTTGCGCCTTGTTGGAGGCGCGCATCATGCGGCTAAGCAACATCTCTTTGATGGGGAAGAATAAGAAGAGAGGCATACCTGGTATGTGCTTTCCGCCTTGCTAGAGGTGAGCACCTCATGCGCCTGGGCAACACCTCTTTGAAGGGGCTACGCCTTAATCCTGAAGCAAGGAGCCAAAGTATAGCATCGCGTCACTTGGCATCTAGGTTCACCTTTCATAACTATGACATTGATATCTCTTAATCTTGTTGAATTTCATGTAAAACGATTACCAAACTTCGAAAATCTTTCCAATGTTGTAAAACAAGTAGATAATTCTCAAAATAATTGTGTCATCAACAAGATTGTAGAGAATCCCTTCTTATACTCTTCTTGTAAATTGCCTTATGAAAGAATAAGATTCTTAAATTCCTTATTTGATAATGTGCTTCTTATTCCTCCTTTAGAGATATACTGCCTCTTCCAAAGGGCTAGCCTTCTACAAAATCTTTCTTCCACCCCATTCCAAACTATAATAGAATTGTGCCTCAATCCCAAAGGAAACCATAAATAGGCATTTGGGAGTGAGCCTAAAATGCACCCAAGTTCTAGAACACACTTGTCCATATTCTCCACTCTTCACACAAGTAGAATAGAGCTTTTCTCTAGGTTAATTTTCAACCCAGAGAAGGCTTCAAACCAAAACAAAATCCAACTGAGATAAGCCATTGTGTTCCTCGAATCTTTGCAGAATACAAGAGTGTCATTCGCAAGTTGAAGGTGAGTGACCTGCACCTCTTCACCATTTCTTCCCCTAATGCTATAACCAAACATAAAACCCCCAAAAATAGCTTTGACTATTAATAAAGAGAAGACTTCCATTCCAAGAACAAACAAGAGAGGTGGCAAGGGGTCCCCTTGTCTTAAACCTTTGAAGCTATTGAAGAAACCAATTGGATTACCATTGATCAAAATTATAAAGAAGTCGGGGTGGAAATGTACGCTTAATCAACCAATTGAGTTTTCCCTAAAGCCCATCATTTTTTTTATAAGAAAGAGAAATAATGCATTAAAAGGCACAAAAAGGAGCCAAAAAGTATACATGGATTATACAACCAGCCCCCAAAGCCAGTAGGAACAAAAAAACACCGTCCTAAACCTAACCCAACCTAACCTAACCCATCCTTTGCAACACTATTAAAACGAAGTCACGGTTCACCTTATCGAAAGCCTTTTCAATATCTAATTTACAGAGCACCCACCTTTCCTTTTTCTTCAAGATTGAATCTATTACTTCATTTGCAATAAAGGATGCATCTAGATTTGTCTCCCCTCCACAAAGTCATTTTGAGTTGTATTAACAAGTTTGCTCATCACCTTTTTAAATTTATTTGCAAGCACTTTGCAATCAGTTTACCCAAACTGGCCACCGAACTAATTGGTCTAAAATCTTTGAAATCCTCGACTCCACCCTTTTTCGGCACCAAAACTAAGAAGGTAGTATTTAGGCTCCTCACAAATATGATGATCCCATGAAACATCTTGAACATATCCATGATTTCATCCTTAACTATGTCCTAGTTAAATTGCTAGAAAGCACAGTATACTTGTTTGAGCCTAGAGTCTTGTTCCCGTTCAACTAAGACAAGGCAACTTACACTCCTTCAACCGAGAAGGGTACCTCCAACCTTGCAACTTCAAGCTTGACTAATCTAGAGAAGTCCAAGCCCTCAAGGTTAGCTCTCCAAAACCTAGTATCATAAAGCAAGTCCTTGAACGCATTCGCAATTCCTTATCTTACATCATCTTCCCTAGTTAACCATTCCCCACTTATTCTAATCTTGACAATGTTGTCCCTCCTAATTCTTAAACTCCCTATATTCAAAAGAATGTAGCTTCTTCATATTTTCCACCAACCATGATAAGACTTTGCTTTGTAAAGTCAAACATTGGTTCTTTTGAAGCTTTTACAACTTTAAAGCTTATTTTACTAATCGATCATGATTAGTTCCCATCACATGTTACTTTAATTCATCATTGATAATGTCTTCCTTACAAGTAACTCTCTCGACTTCTACTTTTCAATACAAGCATTTAATGACTTCTAATTTTAAGCGTAATAATTTTTCTTCTAGTTGATTACATGGCGGAACTTCCTTCATTGAGCGAAGGATCTTCTTACACTCATCATGTATAAGTGTGTAAGTGCTCTCATATCCATCAAAAAGTCATGGTCTTTGAAGCACAATATGAGCTTTTTTTCATGGGTAAAGTCAACAAAAGAATATATTAAATTAAAAGGGAAGTACACAAAGCATACAAGAAGCATACAAATACTCTAAAAAACCAAGCCAAAAGAAAGGGGAAAAGAAAAACTATACTTGCCCCTATACAAGAACTAAAAACTTAAAATAAATTAGATCCAAAGCATGAACATTCAAGTTAGTTTTTGCTCAAGACCAAAATAACAAAGATGTGAATTTTTATCCTTTGAGCCGAGAGGACACCACATCCTCAAAGATCAGAAGGTTCCTTCCTCCAAATTTTCCAAAGAATGCAAATAGGAGTTGTCATCCATATCTTCTTAAGAATTTTTCTAGCAAAGGACCTTTCCCACCCCATCAAAGTCTCCTTAATAGAACAAGGGGTGACTCCAAAATGGCAAACAAAGTAAGATTAAGTGCAAAGCTCTTGGACCTTAGTACATAGCAATAGCAAATGGTCTATGTTCTCTTCCTCCTTTCCACAAAGGGGGCATCTACTAGCAAGGTGTCTTCCCCTTTTCTTCAACTGTTCATTCGTTAGAACCTTTCCCACGAAGTTTCCCAAGCAAAGAAGCTAACCTTTGTAGGGATGCATGAATTCCAAATCATTCTTTTAGGAAACTGTCCATCCCTAACTCCCATCAGCTATCATACAAGGATTTGATTGTGAAAATGCCCTACTTAGAGGATTTCTAAACCAGGTTGTCCTTCCCTTCTAGGCATAGTCTCGTCTTTTAAATTGGAAAAAGAGATTTGATACAATTGCCTCAGTTCCTAGTAATTAGCTGATCTCAGAACCTAGGATTCCAAGTCCCAAAATCTGCAACAAAGCCTCCTTGCGGTACACTGGCGCACATGCTCCACCTCTAAACCATTTATCTTCCCAAAAACGAATACGCCTTCCACCTCCCACATCAAAATCACAAAAATGTTTTTAGCACAAACACTTCTTTCTTTATTTCTTTCCACAAACCCACTCCATATGCACCTCTTCCATTTTTAGTGAACCAGTCCCTCTGTTCCATGCCATATTTCAAGTTGATTACCTTCTTCCAAAGTGGACAATCCTCATATGTGTAGAAAACAAGAAGAATGAATTGGGGGAAAAAATTCCTTGTGATATTTCATTGATCCATCACGAATATATATATATATATATATATACAAAAATCATGTGTGTATATATATATATATAAAAAGCCAATCTAACCTTCCTAATAGGTTACAACTCTATAAGACAAGTTTCTTAACTAGTTACAATCTATATGTAAAGTAGATATATGTTATAACACTCCCCCTCAAAGCCGGAAAGATGATATTAATCACGCCCAACTCGTTACATGATAACTATTGGTCCTCTGTACCTCAGTACCTTTGTGAATATATCACTCCAACTGTTCTGCTGCCTTCATACATCCCGAGAACAAAAAGTTGTATTTTCTCACAAACAAAATGACAATCTATCTCAATATGCTTAGTTTGCTCATGGATACGGGATTAGAAGCAATATGAAGGCGTACTAATTCGGCACACCGTAGTTTTGTCAGAACCACAGGTTTTAATGCCGACTTCCATCAAGAGTTGATTAGCTGCCATTGACCCCACACACAAACCATGTCATTGCTCTATATCCAAACTCTGCACTTGAACGAGAAACAACTCATTGCTTCTTACTTTTCCATAATACTAGGTTTCCACCAACAAAGACATAATAACCTGAAGTGGATCTCCTATCTTCCTTTGACCTTACCCAATCGACATTTGTGAAACACTCAATTCTGTTATGCCCATGATTACTATATAGAATACCTCATCCTGGCGCTACTTCCAAATAACATAGAATCGATTCTATAACTACCCAATGGTTGACTGTTGGAGCGAACATGTACTGACTTACAATATTGATTGAGTGGACAATATCAGGACGAGTTACTGTAAGATAATTCAGTTTCCCAACTAGTCTTCCATATATCTCAAGATCCTCAAATGTTTCTCCTTCTCTAATAAGGTGTACGCCTGGAGCCATAGGGGAACTGCACGATTTTACCCCCTACTTTCCAGTCTCAAACAATAGATCAAGCACATATTTCCGTTGAGATAAGAAGATTTCATGTTTGCTCCACATAACTTCAATGCCTAAGGAATATCTTATCATCCCTAAGTCCTTTGTATGGAATTGTCCAAGAAGAAAGGACTTAAGAGATGAGATACCTTTAGAGTCACTCCCAGTGATAACAATATCATCCATATACACTACTAACAGAATGATACCTGAATTGGAGTTCTTGTAGAAGACGGAGTGGTCAAATTTACTCTTCTACATGCCAAATTTCTCAATTGCTTAGCTGAATTTACCAAATCACGCATCAGACTCGTTTCAAAACCATACAACGACTTCTCTCGAAGACCGACAACCTTCCCAATCCCTCCCAAAGCCACTAACCTGAGGTTGTCTAGCATACACCTCCTCCTGAAAGTTGCCATAAAGGAGGGTATTCTTGATATCAAGCTAGTGAAGATCCCAATTATAAGTAGCAACCAGAGAAATAAAAAGTCGAACATATGGCATCTTAGCAACAGGAGAAAATGTGTCATAATAGTCCACATCATAAGTCTGAAATACCCCTTAGTCACAAGTCATGCTTTCAATCGAAAGAATCGAGCTATCGATTAATTCAATCGAAAACCCAATGAAGCATCTGAATGGCTTTCTTCCCAACATGTAACTTTACTAAGTCCCAAGTACCATTTCTATTCAAAACATTCATCTCCTCTATATAGCACTACGCCAACCAGGGTGAGATAAGGCTTCATGAAAATTGTTAAGCAACGAAATAGAGTCCAAGGATGCAACAAAAGAACAAGAATGGGAAGATAAATGGTTATAAGAGGAAAAGGAAGAAATTGGATGGGCACACTGTCGTTTACCTTTACGAAGAGCAATAGGGAGATCATCACGGTTGATTGGATCTAATGACGGTTGTGCAATGGGGACCCGGTCGGAGGGTTATGTCGCACAATAGACTTAAGGTGATAAGAGGTTTTACCCGGAAAGCAAAGTTCGAGAGACAACGGGTCAAGCAAGAGTATAAACAAGCAGGTCGTCTTCCTCTCCTTGACTAGTGTGGGTCGGAGGGGAAGAGAAATGTGACATTAGTCGAAACCAAGTATCGACGAAGACTAGGATGCAAGAATATCAATAATTTCTTCGAACCTGGAAGAATAACCAAGAAAGCTACATTTCAAAGACCTATGTTCAAGTTTAAACACTTGCGGACGAACATCTCAAACAAAACAGGCACACCCAAATATACGAGGCTCACATTAGGAAAACAAAGGTTTATCTTGGAAAAGGATGTGATACGAAGTGTCTCACTCAAGACTGAGAAGGCATCCGATTAATCAAAAAATTAAGCAATGGAGCGAAGATTCCGCCAAAATTCAGCACATGCATTTGAAATAATAGAGAGCTCTAGCAGTTTCTATGAGGTGTCCATTCTTCCTCTTTGTTATAGTATTGTAGAATTATAAACTAGTCGGGAAAAGGAAACATGTAGAGTTAGGAAACTTAATATTAGTCAGGAAAAGGAAACATGTAGAGTTAGGAAACTTAATATTCTTTCCTATTTGATTAAGGGATTGTCTTGTATATAAATAGGTTATTTGTAATCAATGAAATACACAATTTTTCCTTCAATTAATTTTGATTAATTATATCAAAGCCAGGGAAGGTTCGGGTTAGGACTTCGTCGTGTTTTCTTTTTTGACAACCCATCATCTAGTGTCTGAGTCCCTTTCCGGCTATCCCACCTTCATCACAGAAAGCTTCAAAACCTTCCATCACCATCAGAACACCCTGCCGCTACCGAAAACCTTTCCGGTGAACTTTTCCAGCAACCACCTCAACTCCAGCTGGCGACACCGCCATCAAGTGCGCCATCCCCCGATCTACCCTTAGAAGGAACCCCAACTCCGGCAAGCTTACCATGCGCCTCCACGTGCTAGTTCTTTCTCCAAAGGAACTTGGTGCATTTTCTCCTATAGCAAAGCTGACATCTGTCCGTTTGTTTATCTCCCTTGTTGCTTCTTATGATTAAGACTTGCATCAACTTGATATCAGGAATGCATTTCTACATGGAGATCTTCAGGAAGAAGTTTAAATGGAGCAACCTCTAGGGTTTGTTGCTCAGGGGGAGATAGGGAAGGTATGTCGTCTTTAGAAATCTCGTATGGTTTGAAGCAGAGGACCGAGCTTGGTTTAGGCCAAAATTCGATCGGCCGGTTAGGGCATTTGCGCAAAGAGTAAAAGTCTAACCACTCTATCTTCTATAAAAATTCCGAGTTTTGGTATTATTCTCTTGATGAATTGTATGTGGATGATATTGTCATCACTAAGAGCTTCAAAAAGCCCAGGTATCTGCCCAAATCCTTTCTTCACAGTCGGTTTCACACAAAGGATTTATGAATTTTGAAATATTTTGGGTGTTGAAGTCATGAAACAAAAGTCTGATATCTCAATGGAATATATGTATTTGATATGTTATACGAGACGGGGAGAATTGGCGGCAAACTTTGTAGTACTTTTATATGGCCCTTGTTGTACAACTCACTAAGGAAGGAGACATATTTGAAGATCTTGGGAGATATAGAGAAGAGAGACGCTGGTTGGAAATTAAATTATCCGCCGATAACTTCTTAGAATATTGCTTATTCAGTAAGTGTTTTAAGTCACTATATGTCATCTCCCACAGTCAGTCATTAGGCAGCTATAGAGCATATCCTATGCTATTTGAAAAAAGCTCGTGGAATATTGTATAATAAGCATGGGCATACCATAATTGAGTGCTAGTCTGACACAGTTTAGGCAAGATATATTATCTCTTTTTTGGAGGAAATATGATCTCATGGAAGAGTAAGAAGCAAAGTGTTATTTCGCGATCTAGTGCGGAGTCGGAGTATAGAGCTATTGCATAGTTTGTATACGAGATCATGTGAATACATCAGTTATTAATGGAAGTGGGCATCGAAACCGGTACCGTAGCTTGGTGTGATCGCACGAGAGGCTGTATTGCACATAACATCTAATGGGATATTTCATGGTGAACAAACATATTGAAATAGATTGTCATTTTTGCAATAAAGTGAAAGATCGATTGGGGTTGATCTCTACGGGATATGTAAGGCCCAGAGAACAATTATGAGATATCTTACATGAAAACGCTTTGAGTGAGGATCGAGTCGATTATCTTTGTAACAAGTTGGACATGATCAGCATCTATGCTCAACTTAAGGGGAGTGTTGTTATAGTATTGTAAGTGCAGAAACTAGTTGGGAAAGGAAATATGTAGAGTTAGGAAACTTAATGTCTTTTCACATTTGATTTAAAGTTGTCTTGTATATAAAATATGTTATTTCTGATTAATGAAAAACACAATTTTTCCTTCAATTAATTTTGATTACACTCTCAACCACTCCATTCTGAGAAATAGTATCAACAAAGGAGGTCTAATGTAGGATGCTATTTTGAAGCATGAATGACTGAAACTAATCTAAAACGTATTCCTTAACATTATCACTTCTTAAACTTTGAACAAAAACACAAAATTGAGTGTGTATCTTAGCATAAAAGGCACGAAAATGCGAAAATAACTTAGAGCGGTTTTTCATTAAATATAACCAAGTTGTTCGTGAATAATCATCAACAAAAGTGACAAAGTATCGAACACCAGTTGGGGACACAACTGGACATGGACCCCACACATCTAAATGAACTAATTCAAATGAAGCACTAGCTCGTTCATTGACTCAATGACTAGAATGAAGACGATGATGCTTATGAGTGGCATGAACTCATAATCTAATGATGACAAACTTGAGCTGTGGACCACGACTTTTCAATGGGGCCAAAGAGGGATAGTTGATCGACAATGTATGCCAGATGAATTGTAGTAACTAGAACAAGCGACATGTCTTGGTATTGCATGATCAAGAATATAGAGACCCCCACAGACTCGCGTCACTCTGGAAATGTCTGTTTGGTGCATTAAGATCTGAAGAGACAAAAATCAAGAAAGAATGAGATATAACATTTAAGTGCTTGAGTTAATTTGCTCTCAGACATCAAATTAAAGGAGAAATTAGGTAAACTCAAGACGGATGAAAAAAGAATAGATGGAGTGGGAAAAATTGTGTCTGACCCAGGAACACATGATTGTGATCCATCTGCCAAAGTGATGGTGACCGAAAGGTAGAGAATAAGCTAGAATTACGTCCGTAGCGTCTGTGGCTCGAATCAATGACCCCATTCGAGAGGACAAAGAGAGACAAGGCATTTATTCGGGTTAAATTGACTGTAATGCTTGATAATTAGAGTAGATGGAGACTTCAATGATTCATGATACAAGTGGAACCTGGCTAATTCTTCTGTTGTAAATTGACTAACTAATCTAATGCCTCATTAGTAGAAGCTACATGAGCAAATGGAAGTTTCTGATTCTGGCTATGTCGCTTCTTACAGTCTCGTATCACATGGACAGGCTTACGACAATAATAGCAAATAACTCCTCCAGAGATTAGCCCTCTAGAGTTACCGTCTAGACAACTATTTCTGTATTGTTGCTTTGAAAGCTTTAAATGACCCTTTTCTAGCGGTCGGGCCGGAAGCGGTGGCGAGGAGGTGTGTCGATGTGGGCAGCTCGGCGGCGTCGACGGTGGAGCCCTGGCGCCCTCACACACCGACACATGGGAATAGGCCAAAAGACTTCGATCTGCACGTGAGCCTCACGTGCTCGATTTCTTGCCACCAGACTTGGTGGCTGCAGCCGTCGGCTGACCCGATGGTCCCTCCTGGGTGCTCGAGTGTTGCCCGTTTGCTCTCTCAGATGGGCGTTTCAAAAGAATACCCCCGAGGCCCTCTTGCTCCTTCACGAAGTGCTTCTAATTCTACGCCATCAGGCCCTAGGCTTTAATACCATGTAAGAACAAGAAGGAAGAATTGGAGAAGAAAGAATTCCTTAATGATTTTCATTGATCCATCACGAACATATATATATATATAAATTGATCTAACCTTCTAATAGGTTACAACTCCACATAAGACAGTTTTCAACTAGTTGCAATTTATATATAAAGTATATATATGATATAACGATATGCAAACCTTGATTCCATTTACCAAAAAGAAAAAGCCCTACTAAAAAAGGGTTCTGAGCAATTTTCACCGACAAAACATCACAATGCTACTAAGAGTGTCAATGGACCATGGTTTTAAAGGCGCAAGGGCACACCTAGGTGCAAAAGTCTCCTACGACACAAGGAGCGCATACGAGTGAAGTGAACTATGATCTTGGATGCGTATCAATTTTATAAAATATGATTTAAAATCTATTTAAATTATTAAAAAAATTAACATTCCTAACAATTAAAGTGTACAAGGCACGCCTCTTCAACAAGCTCATTTTGAGAAAGTGAGAAGTGGCTATTTTTAGAAATTGGTTGTGCCTTGAGCCTAGGCGGGCCTTTTAAAACTATCCAATGGACATGGAGAATTCATTGAAATAGACATGCCATCACCATGCCACATAATAGGATTTGGATGCTTCTCTATCTTTAGAGTAAGCTCCTCAACAAACTCTAGGTAGGTGAAACAATACCCCTCAATAATCGAAATATAATCTCCCTTGGATGGTAGTATGTTGCCAATCCTCCACGTTTGGACTTGTATATCCACCACCAGTGGTTTAAAAATGTTGTATCTTTCAACCATGTTTGCTAATGTCACTCCCCTCCTCAGTTACATGTCTTTATGCTAAGAACTTTTGTTATAATAACAAAATTGACATAGGATAACCCTAGGATAGTTGCCTATACTCAAGGATTTTTTTTTTTTTTTTTTTTTGATAAGTTGCCTATAGTCAAGGTATGTGGACTAGGGTTTTATCTTTAGGGTTTAAGGACAGGAACAAAGTATAAAATTGGAAAAAAATATAGGAGAAGATATAAAAATAAGCCATTAAGGAAAAAAGAACATACATAAATTTTAAAATCTTCGTAAAGCCTTCTAGAAGTCTCACCTAAAAGAAAATCAAGTGAGTCTCACTGTTGAAGATTGCAATATTTTCAAAGAAAACATAATATTACTAACCAAACAAATCATTCATTTAATTTACAGCAATTTACCATATTTATAGGCTTTTACAATTAATCCAAAGTGTATTAAAATTCTACTAACCTATTATGGTTCCAATTCTAACTATATTACAACTACTGATTCTAATTTGAATCCATTTAATTTGACTTCAACTACCAATCATAATTTGACTTGTTGCAACTAATACAAAATTCTCTTTCTTGATGTATATCACCAATATGCCAATAACACAACACAGCACAGCACAGACTTGATATTTCTTGCACTTGGTTATCATGTATGAAATAAATAAAACTCAAATATTTGGTATTCATGCACATATCAACAAGTTTAGGCTAATTGTACTCCCATTTCACTACATCAAAAAGGGATATTGCAATTTTCCTCTCAACTCTATACAAGACCCATTTGTAGAACTCTTTTATGAAGAAGCTATATTAAGTGGAATTGCCATCCATTTTAAAGTTTCTTTTGTAGTTTGTTGTCAAAGCAAAATGCACAAAGAATGAGATCATACTAGGATATTTCTCAGCACACAATTTAGTGTGAATATTCAGTATATCCTACCAGTAACCCAAAGAGTCATACCAAGCTCCCACAAGTTCCACAGTTACATGCAACAAAAATAAGCAGCTTACCCTGGACCATCTTTCGAGGGCCTCAGCCTTGCTGAATCTGAGTTAACAAAAACAGGATGCCTTGTCTTAATCTTTGAAACTACTGTCTGTTTCTGGCCTCAATTCTTCCACTTCTATAACTCTTGTGGCAATATCCTGTCAAGAACAACAAAAACCACATAAGTCACATGATCAGAATTTATAAGAACATCTAAAAAAGGCATAGCAATTTCTACAAACCCTTATCTGCAACAATTCCAGAGAAAGAGCGTTTAGATCTGTATCAACAAAACGGCATCATCTCCAGGCACCATCCTTCAAACATCAGACACCGTGGTTCCTTCTGGAATTGTGAGTGCTTTGGACAGTCTCAGCTTCTTTGCACCGTTCTCACACCATCCAATAGCCTAGAAAGCTTCAGCCAATAACCACATAAATCAAAACCCAAAACCTGCTCAAATCATAATACCTTGATTTTTAGTTCCTCGGAAATATTTTCCCACTAGAGGAGAAAAACAGAAATAATTCTTATTAACAAAACAAGCTTTCACCATCAGTCCAACATCTTCAAACGGTCCACGCTTTCCTGGGAAAACGTTTTCCACAACGAAACCCACCAACCATAATAATCCTTAAATGATTTCAAAAAATAGCCCATTTGTTTCCCGGTAAAACAGTTCAAACAAAAAAAAAAGTTAACAGTCACAATATTCAGCCCCACACAGAAAATCTTCCAAACATCCACTTCCCTTTCACTTAACATAACATTTCCATATCAACCATGCACAAGTAATCTAATCCAACCCAAACCTATCAGAGGTAAATAATTCAATCCAACCCACAACAGGTCACAAGAAATCCTGGGAAAATACCTGGCACACAAGAATCCACAAAAATTGAACCCAACTCAAAACCTTCTCATAAACAACCCCTAGACTCCCTGAAAACATTACCCGCACCACTACCCACAAGAACTAAGCTAAACGAAAAAAAAAAAAAAAAAACTTACTGGGTAGGAGATGAGGTTTTGGGATTGGAGCTTCCATTTTCGGCAAGAACAGCCTTCTTGGAGACGGTGGAAGGGCCTCGTTTCTGGGAGAGACTGGTCCTCCTGGGATGCGGAGCAGCTACCTGACCACTCATCTTGAATCAAAATCAAGATGGAAACCGGAAGAACAGGATTCTGAGGAACCGTAGACGATGAAGAGGCAAAGAGAGATTAGGGTTTTCGCCCCTCCTCTCTCTCCTCTCTTCTCTCTTCTCTCTTCTCTGCGCCGAGTCGTTTCCCACCTCACATGGAGATTTTGAACCAGCTTTGAATTTAAATTAGAAATTAGAAAGGGAAAATATGAGAAAATGCTCAAATTTAGCGTGGCGTCGCCTTTCCTAATCCTACCAATGGAACCAATGGCTTCCCTTCCACCCAACCATCTCAAGACTCAAGGCAAAGGCCCCATCCTATTTTCCTAAATTTTAGCCCTCACTTTTCCTATTTTTCTTTTATCAATTGCCCAACAAAAAATGTTCTGAATGTATGAGTACAGATTACGTATTCTTTTTATTCATGGGAGAGCAAACTCAATGCCAAATTAATTCAACTAAATCTAATGGTTTTTCTGCTATATTTTTTATTAAAGATTTAGTTAGAATACATCAAATAATTTAAATTTTATGATTCTAACCTTCTATATGTTTTTCCTAGAAAAATAATTTCTTGTGAATAAAAATTCTTTTTTTATTTTATATATTTATATTATCTCTTAAAAGAAATAGCTATTTTTATAAGAAAATAAAAAAATATTTTTTTATCAAAATCATACCAAAAAATAATAAATAGCCAAATTTTCGGGTTTTTGAAGTCTGTTAATAAAATCATATTTTTATTAATAAATATATATATATATATATATATATATATATATATATATATATATATATATATACTGCTATACTATATATATATGTATACAGAAATAAAAATTATGAATTTAAGAAATAAATGAACCATTAAGCTAAAATGTTAATCTTCAGGGTTACTTTACGCTTGGATATTTGAAATTTATGTGTCATGTTCTCTTCTCTTCTTTTTCATTTTCCTTACATAAATTATAGCATTTCAAGCATCATGTCTTATCAATTTTGTTCAGGATGGTGTGAGGAAAACAAACTTCCATGTTACATATGCCAAAAATGAATTTTTAAAGATATACTCTGAAAATATTAATGAAGAGAGAGAATTTTTCAAATAATGATGACACTTCTTCAACTTATGTTGTATCTTAATGCAACGCAACATGTTTGATAAAGTAAATTTAAGTGGAGTTAGAGTCGAATTAATTCTTTACCATCATAAAATATATAAATGAAATGATTGGGATTTCTTCTAACTTAATCAGAAGTTTTGAGTTCGAGATTTAAGAATATAGCTATATTATATGATATAACTTTACTGTCCTTATGATTCATCCGGGCTCAAATAGGAATTAGTTTAGATGTGATATGGCTTAAAGATATTTTTCATGTGTATATGAACCTACTCAATACACCTTATGACCTGACCACAAAAATAATAATAATTCTTTAGTCATAGAATCTATAGTTTGAAGGCTAAATTATCAGCATACTGTAGGATTGCAATATTATATCAATACTTCATACAAGGACGGAGCCAGGATTTTTATTTATCCCGGGCTAAACTATATTTAATAATACAAGCATTCATATGACTAACAAAATACAAATGTAAACTCATAAACATATATTTAATAATACAAATGTAAACTCATAAACACTTACTAATGAAATTGGACTCTTCGATCCCTTCTTTAGAACAAAAGGCATACATATTTGAATACGTATCGATTGTAGTTAGTTTCTCTTTCAATGTAGACAACTAATGAATCATTGAATGTAACACAAATAATGAATAATGTGTGAGAAGCGTGATAATGTATCTGGCTTCCATCTTGTTCTGAAGAGTACTTTTGACATGTTTCATGGGTGAAAATACTCTTTACAGGATTCTTAGTAGAAGCGAGAAGAGTTAAAATAAGGCAGATAACTATCGATCAAATTGTAGGACTACATGCAATTTGTTTCTACTAAACCACACGACATAATCTTTGAAATTGTAGACATACTTTAGAAACCTCTCATGGCGAACCATCAAATTGATAATGATCTAGTTGACATTTCAAATAATGCATGTCATCTATCAAAATCAGCGCATAAAACTTCTCGTGATAAACAAATGCGTCGGGATTGAAAGATTTAAAGTTGTCGAGGGATCTAAGCAAAGGCGAGCATAAGCAATTCCATTGTCTCTTCATTGGATCTACTATGTAACTCTTCTAGCGATGATGTTCGTAGCATTAAAATATGTCCATGTGATAGTGATGATCAATTGTAATGTTATCATTAACATTGACATGAGCGTCTTGCCTTGTCTTGGCGCTCATATCAGGTATATCGACATCAAATTTCATGCAAACTGATTTCACATGGTCAAGGAGATAATCAAAACCTTCTACTTTCGCAAGGTTTGAGCTTGGTTAGTCGATGAGACTAAGATTTCATTGCATTCAAAATATCTAATGATTTATCTTTGTAATACCCGACAAAGCATATCAGTAATCCCGTAATCTTATTGCATAAGATGCAATATGAATATGAAATCCAAAAGGACTTCATTGTCATTAAAGAACCACCCGACTTCCCCCTGAATTGTATTTGAAGATCCTTAGTTAACCATACATTCGAACACACTAATAATAGCACCATACATGTATACATCGGTGCAAATGGTTTCAAAATGTGAGCTCTAGCGAGTAGTACCCATTTCGATGCAAAGTACCCATTTGATTAGCCCCTTTACGATCTCGTTCACCACTAGTTATCCCCCGCATAAATCTCGATAGCTTGGGCGGATCGCAGCTACGTATGGCTGCTTAGGAGAAGCACATTAATAAGATTGACAATACATGTCAATTTGGAAAGAATTGCCATATTGAAATCTCATCTTCGAGTTGCAACTAATCACGAGTTGTAAGCGATGAGCAAAGCGTGAACATAGTATGCATACTCACATTCATAGCGGAACAAAACTGCGATCATTAAATGCACCACGCATGTTGCTAGCACCATCCTTATCCTTGACCTCGTAAATCTCGAATGTGCAAATTGTGTGATAAGAACTTTTGATATTTTTTCTTAAGAGCTAAAGAAATTGGTATCTTTAACATGTACAATCTCAAAAAAAATCTCTCCTGCGAAAACCACGAACATCAACAAATCTTTCGAGAACAATTGCCATTTTATTTATTTATTTGATGCATCCTTTCACTTCATCGGTAAAATACAAACTTTTGCATTTCAACTTCTTCCTGATTTTTCTCTTACTTTAGTAGCTAGAATATGCAAAATATCTTTTGGATCATAGGAGACGTATACTTTGCATTTCCTGGAGCTTTCTCTAAGACAACATCATTTATCTCAACATTCAACTTTGCCATCAAACTAATCATCTCAATTAGATTACCACGGTTCTTTGACATTACAGATTCATCACGACCTCTCAAGGCACATCCCTGTAAAGTAAGCCATTAAACACTATCAATGGTAGCCTTAAGACTGTCGATTTTCTTTATTTCTTCTGAACTTTGAACATTCATAACTTTATCAATGTGCCCTAATATATTCTTCAACGCCTCAACACTTCTCACAGCATTATTGTGTGTGGAAACAGGACCTCCCATATGTGACAAGAAAACACATTTGACCCCATTATTCACTCTCTTCCAGCTACTAAAACCATCAATGGTAAATGCAGGATGTAGAGGTTCACGACCTTGAAAAACAAAGCACGGAAAGCAAAATGCCGCATCTTTTGAAATAGAATACTCTAACCATGGAAATTTTTTGTACCAACTTTCTTGAAATCTTCGATTTTGAACTCCAGTTTTAGTCATCGGGATTTTCGACGAATAGGTTGGTTTTGGTCCCACTTTATATAAGCACGTCTAACTTCATCTTGATTATAAGCAAGATGTTTCCATATCGGAATACGCAATGCGGGATCTCGTTCAAGTTCATTCTCATCGAAAGGAATCCTTGAAACTTTTGTTTGAGGTTGAGGACCTTGAGGTTCAACAAGTAGGAATCATAGGAACATCGACACTTGTTGATGCTTACTAAACTCAAAGGTTTAAGACTAGGGTGATGTTTCTTCTCCAGTTTCTTTTATTGAAAAATTGTTTTGCTTTTCTTTTCGTTCTTGATTTTCCATCCTAATAAAGTATTAGAGATATGGTTGAAAATTAGAGAAACAAACTAGATAATAATCAGGTAAGGCTATTTTTTAAACGAGAAAAAAGAATTGCATCCTAGATTCTTTTTGCAATTTAGCAAAGTTTATGAATTTTACACAGGAAATTGAAGACGACTGGGTTAAAGCTTCACTCAACGACGATACTCTGTAGAGCAGAAGAAACATTTAACAGCTACGTAAAGCTGAGTTCGCCAAACCAAACTACCAAAACCCTTGAAAAAACAATGGTACAATTACACATACTAGATGTTCTTAACGGGTTTTTCATCATTTGTGCATGCTCAATTTTAATTGAATTACAAACCTATTACTAAATCAGCATAATAATAAAAAGTTTCTGAAAAATTGGAAACTTGATAAGGAAATTATGAAGAAGAAAACAAATAAAAATTTGAATGCTTTGTTTGATTGATGAGAAAATACGGGAAATGAATAAAATTTACCGAGTTGTTTCACAAAGAATTAGATTTAAACATATAAAAAATAAAAATAAAAATAAAAAGCTCCCCTCAAATGGACCCCCTGAATTCAATCATGTCTTTTGAGTTAGAACTTAGAAACAAGCGTTTGCCACAATCTTTATACATAAATGCATAAATAAATTGCCAAACAAATGCTTAAAAAAAAAAAACCTTAAAATATTTTGGATTATGCCATTATATGACTTTTAGAAAGAAGAAAATGGACTAGCACATTAAATCATAATTTAAAAATTTTATGATCTTTTCTTCTGAGGTTCTCGAAACAAACGAGATAATTAAAGTGTTTTTAAAAATTTTAAAACAAATAAATAAATGAAAATATCAAACCTATCATTTTTGGGAGGCAAGGAGATGATAGCAAATGGAAGCCTAGAAGAGCGACCCGGGGAAAAGGGTGACATTTTATACATAGTCATTGGGCTCAGGAAAGATTCACACAAGGAGAATGTGAAATTTAAATAATAAAAAAAATTTGAAAGGCCACTTGCAAGAGAATCTCTTCGTTCCATATACTCGTAGGCTCATTTTGTTGCTTTTATGAGCTTTTATCAGTAAAATAAGACAAAAGAAACGAACTTGATAAAAGTTTAACTGGAAGCCGACACGAACCATCAATTATATAATAATAGCAAAAAATGCAAAGAAAAAGAAAACCAAAAAACGATGCGGTGAGGCCTTTTCTTGCAGTCTCGGCGACAACAGCGTCTTGATAGGAGAAAAGTCGAAACCATTACGCTAACAATGGCGGGATATAGAATTAGGCGTCTTGTGATTTTCAAGCAAACAAACGAGGAAAAGAAGCCGAACGGCTCAGCTTCCGCGAGAAAAAGAAAAACAAAGGCGGCTGGGCTACGGGAAAGTAGAGCGAAGGAGAAAGGAGAAAGCGTCTTACGGAGGAAAAAATCGTTTAAAGACTTAAAGGCCACATTTATATGGCCTCTCTACGAAGCTCTCTAACTTAATCAAAACCCTAAATGAAATAAAAACTAAAGAGGGATTTTTTATTGGAATGGGGTGGGTTGGAATAATGATAAATTTTTTTTTTTTTACCCTGGGTTGAAGCCCACCTTAGCCCACTCATAGATCCGTCCCTGACTTCATATGATATGATTTCTAATATGATTTTTTTTTTTTTTTTGAAAATAATAGGAAATTTTATGTAAATGATATTTGAAGGTAATACATTCCATAAGACATATTATATATTTATATTATGTGTTGACACTAAAAATAAATTTTTCGGCACAAAGGGTAATGGAATGGGTTGAATAAATATGTCAAGTCCAAACCGTATAAGCCCAACCTAATCCAAAAAAGCCCCATCCTATTATAAGGTTCAGGGACATTCTCTTTTAAATGTGTCAAAGTTGTTAGCATATAATACTATTAAGACTTTGTCTCAAAAGTATAATATGGAGGAGGCTTTTTCTCCAAATCAAGATAGGGCAAATGATGTAGGCAATTACTTGAAGTAGTGGAAATGGCGGGAGCAGGCTAAGCGGAGTGAGCTTGTGGACAATTATTGGAGAAAGTGGAATTTGATGCGGTGCTCATAAAATGCACATAAAGGGAATCAAAGCATCAAAGCAAGGAACCGACTTTCAAACACTCAAAACCAATACAATAGCATCTTAGCATTTCAGCATTTCTCTTATTCTTTGTAAGACCCGAGAAATTTCCAATTTCTGGAAAAATGGTAAAATCGTAATTTCGGTCAAAAATCCGAAATTTATTCTCTAGATCTCGGATAACAAAACGGATTTCACCGTTGGAATCGTCTCATGAAATCCGACTACCATTAATTTAAATTGAGTGGGAGCGTGGAATTTGCACGTTTTCGGGCGTAGAGTATAGGCGTAAGTAAAGCGAAATGTGATGTGACAAAGTCACATAACATGTACTCATGTGTATGTTGCGTAAGTAGAGGAAATGATGATAAAATGGGCCGGGCTAGAGATAGTGTGAAAGTGTCAAAATAGTGGAAAGAAGGGACATGCAGATGTCGTTTTTGGAATTGTTAAATGAAATTTAAAAAGACAAAATAGCTACGGGTTATCTTCTCAAACAAAAAGAGAAAAGGCGTGCGTTTGGAACGGAGGGAAGCGTGGTTTGAGGGTTTTGAGTTTTTTTTTTTTTAGAGAGAGCAAATTCTCTCTAGATCCGGGGCGATCGGGCCGGAGTCGAGGGTCGTCGGGACGAGAAGGAAAGTCACTGCGCGGTGAGGCCCTACGCGTGGAGCTCCGGTTTAAAGGTTTAATATTTCAGGTAAAGGGTAGAGGATTTATCCTACTTTGTTTTATTTTCGATTTAAAGTGTTTTGGTTGATGATTCGAATTGAATTGAGGCCTTAAACGGCCGTTGTTCAGTCAAACTTGGGGCCGGAGTAGTGAAATTTACAGGAGCCCATTGGACGGTCAGAGTAGCTGTGAAATTTTGGAGTGCTGATGGTATAAATTATGCCATAAATCATGTTTTGATGTCTGTATGAGGCCGGAAATGGCTAGGGAATTCGGGTTCACGAAGTGGAGGCAGTGTAGGGTAGTGGCGCGTGAGCGGTAGCCACCGAGGTTTTCTTTGTTCACATGAATAGTGTTCACGAAATAAAGTTTTGTGAGAAAATGTGTTTGGTTAAGTAATTCAGTCGGTGCTCGTGGTTGTTAATTAGCCGCATTGAAATTTAATTTTTATGTAATGGATTGTGAAATTGCATAATATGTTTTGTGTGATTAAATTATGTAAATGTATGTCATATTTATATATATATTTGCATGTGTTATATAAATTGTATTGGAATTGGCATCGTACATTCCGCCTTCTGCTGGGCACTAGGAGGCAATATCAGGTGAGTCGTGAGATGGTTTGCTTGAAGGAATTGTTTCGGAGGGTTGGTAATAATGATAGTGCTCGGAGTGTATCCATTCTGATATCGGGTTGTCAACTAAATAGATTATCGGTCGATTACCTCTCGGAGGTTAATCCATAATTAAAAACAAATACTTTTTGTTTTACGAAAATGCGTTTACCGTACATAAGGCAGGCGATTAACAGGGTCGATGAGGCTGGGACATGGGTTGGTCATTTAGGCATTCAGTAGGATCACGTATTTGCTTGAGATGTGTGTTTTCACGTAGGATCGTGGCATATGCACTTAGGTGGGGAGTAACCCGTTTAGGGTGATTCAGCTGCGAGCATTAGCTCACTTTTTATTGAGGGGAATATATTATTTCAATTGCAAGGGCGTACGAGACGACTCATCTTAGAGGTCGATTTTGAAGAAAGTCGGGTTATGGCTTTGATATTTTAGGATAATATGTATTAGAATTGTAAATTTTAATATGTATTTGTATTAAGAGTAATGTATAACTCTTGAACCATGTGAGATAATTGGTTGGACATTATATTGTGAGTATTGATGCAGGGGCCCAAGCGGCCATTATTTTATTTGTAATTGGACCATGTGTGGTCATATTTAGCGTTTGGGGCCGGGTTTTGTATTTGGGTGAAACTCGTACAAAGGAGACTGCCCAGATTTTCATGAGTGGTGTGGGTTACGGCATCCCGCAGTGTCCATGTGAGTTGTGGGTTGTCGAGGACACCTCGGGATTGGGGCGTCACATTCTTCTACAATTTCAGTAGCGTTTTTTATTCTGATTCTTAGCTCAATTTTATATGTTCTTGTTAGTCCAATGGTATCTCTAATTGAGGTTTTAATGATAACAAACCAAGGTTATTGGTTACTAATGGTTAACATTGAGTTGAGTGATAAATTAAAGTTTATCAAGCATCAAATAAGATAATACAATCTAAAAATGACAATGATGAAGTTAATCAAGCACTTGACAATGAAATTCACCCAAATAAAAAAAACCAAGATGACAAGTAACCAAAATTCAAAGCTCAAGCATCAAGTAAAGATTTTGATAGCTTAAGAATCCTTGTAAGGTGAATGCATTTGTGCACTTTAGGATATCATCATTAATCATGCATCAATCACAAACTTGGTTTTCAAAACCAAAATTGCATATATTTTGAAAACTTGAGTTTAAGTATTAAACCTTAGACTTAATAATCCTAAAATGAGCTTCAATGTTTATTTAAGGTTTAGAACTGTTTGAAATCAACAACACATAAAATTGAACATTTAAAAAGGTAAACCAGTTGAGGCGGACCTCAACTGGTTGATAGATCGGTCGACCGATGAAACGGTCGACTGGTTGTAACTAGAAGAGTGGTGAAACTCTACCAGTTGGATCCATTAGCCTCCATCCGGAACTGGTCGATGAAACGATTGATTGGATGTGAGACTCGACTGATTGGATGTAGTAGCTCATTCAAAGACCAGAAGAGGAAAAGGTCGACCGATTATGTGAAATAGTTTATCGATTCAATGCAACGATCATATTTCAATGGTTATAAAATAGTGACCTGAAGTACACATGACAAAACGGTCAACCGGGTCCTCCAACGATCGGGTTTCAATGGTTATAAATGGCTAGTATATAGGAAACGATCGACTAATTGGCAACTTAAATGCTACCGAGTTCCCACTCTATGAATAGAGTATGGAGGATCACTAAAGAGGTTAGACACTTGTTGAATATCCTCTCAACCATCATTTATCTTGTGAATCAATTCTCAAACTAAGATTGTGAGTGCATTCATTACATGTGTATATTGTAGAGTGCATCTTTGTGTTGATCAAAAGCTTAGAGTTGTATTTGAAAAATCTTGAGAGCTTAAGAGAGTGTCTCATTGTGCTTAAGTGAGAAAGCTTCATGTGTATATAGCTTGAAGGTATTGTGAAGAGCTCATTGGAGCCATAATCCAAGTGTAAAGAAAGAAGCTCGGATTGGAGCCATAATCCAAGTGTAAAGAAAGAAGCTCGGATTGGAGCTTGCCACTAGTGGAACCCTCATCGGTTGAAGATAGAGGAGAAGTTGACGTAGGTAAGGGTGTGTCAAACCACTATAAATCTGGGTTTTGCTTTCTTTATCATTATCTCTTTACTTTATCATTATTGATTAAATTGTGCAAAAAGTTTTTGAGAAAACCAATTCACCCCCCTCTTGATTAGATTGCTAAATCATATTGAACTTTGGTTAACCAGTCTTTGTTATAGAAACTTTCTTCAGCTTGACATTTGATTTTTAATCCTAGTATATAATAAAATATGTTATTTTTCAAGCTAGTCCGTTCAGTTTTTCTCTTAGCTTTCAATTCAGTCTATGCAATCTAGAGAATGTAACAGAGGAAAGACCTAATGCAGCCAGAGCCACAACCCCTCATAAGATTTTTGCACAGTCTAATCCAATTACACAACCTAGAGCATATGAAGGGGACTTTTCTTTCAATAGAGGCCATGGGGGCATCATTCAACCGCCTGCAAAAGTGAATGGCAATAAAGGACAACAAGTTCAGCCAATTCCTTAAGCGTGCACCCCAGGTGACCCGACCCAGGTACGATTTAGGAGCGTCGAGAGAGGCGGTGCAAGGGATTATATGGAGTGGGAGCTCAAGCAAATTGGTCGCCCACATTTTAGTCTACACTATTTTCCTATTATTTTATTATTATATTATTATTCATTCATTATTTTATTATAATAATAATAAATAATTATTTTAATGATATTTTTACCAACATATTTTTTTAAATTTAAAGATATATTTATTTTTATTATTTATTAATTTATTAATTTAGAATTATTTTTTATATATAGTACAATTGTTTTAATATATTCATTTATAGTATTAATTTATTTTTAATAATTTATAATTTTTTTTAAAAATAAATAAATTTAAAATAATTTATTTGTTTATTAAAATTATTTTTTGATAATGATTTAATACATTTTTATTATTTTCATTTATATTGAAAATGAAAATGGTTGGTTGGAGTTAGATAATGAAAACATTAAGATTTTAATTAATTAATTCAATAAATTCTTATAAATAAAAATACAACTTCAAATTGAAAAAAATTATATCATATGATGTTTTGTACATCATTTACTTAAACTAAAACATTAAATACAAGAAACATTGTTACTATAAATTTCCCATAAATGCTCAATTAATGCATTTCAAAGTGTATAATGAACTTCTTTATCTTTGATTTGTTTATGACTAGTAAGGAACCATTGAAATTGGTTTTTTTTTTATCTATTATCATATCAACTTTTGAAACAAACATCACATTCAAATCAACAATGCTCCCATGAGCGTCAAATTCATCTTCTATAATCATATTAGACATTATTATGCACACTAACATAATATTAAGAAACACTTGTTTCTCTTAATAACATGTTGCAATGAATATGACGATGAAAATTATATGGTGATTTACCACCGTATTAGTTTTTGTATTTTATTTTTATTATTTGGTTATAATTACCCCAATGTAATTTAAATTATATAGCTTTTAATGTTGTTTTTATTTAATGTAATATTATGCTTTATAATATAATTTATTAGTTTAAATAGAGAAGATGCCAATTTGGAGTTGAAAATAGAAATTCATTATTGGAGATGCTCTAAATGGCCTTTTAAATATCCAATTTTTTAAATCCGACCCTTTTTCAATTTTTGCCCTGATTTTGATAAAAATATAGTTATTGTTATCTTGCAAAATAACCATTTCTATTCAGTGACAAATGTAAATGCATGAAATAGCCAAACGCTAGTTTAAAAAACGTCACTCCCAACAACGTTTTCCAAATAGAGGATTGCATATGTGGAGTTGAAAATAAAGTTTGTCATTTGTCGATAATTATGCTCTTTACTGGCTGAGTTATAAAACCTTAAGAGAGCTCACTAGCCAATTGCCCTATCTTTAGTCTTTCACCCTCCTCTTACCTCCATAGCATATCCCAAAATGCAAGTTCGGTGCAAAATATGATTTTCATTAAATAGGTTAGTTGATTTATTTCTAAATTTTCTTCGATATAAATTTTTTCTTTGCTTTTTTCTATATTCTTTTTACTTCAATTTATAAATTCGATTTCAATGATCTTTCTTTGCTTTTTGTTTTGTGCTTTTTTCTTTCCATTTCTAAATATGATTTATTTTTTCTTTATTATATTTTCTTTTTACCAATAACGTATGCTATTTATTCATTTTTCTATAATTTTGATATTTTTTTTCTTTTCTCTCTTTTCTTGGTCAAATGGTTTCTGCCCAGTAAAATATTGCAGGAAAAAATTTGTCCCTTCAAGCTAAGAATTGAGAATTTCTAGGCCAATCTTGAATATCTCTTTTATCCTCCTCTGTATTGGGTGGTTAGTGATTAATGCCTTAATTTTCATTATTGTCATTTATCTTTGAAATTTCCAGCAAGTTATTTGATATGTTATATGAGTAACTTTGAAGATAAAAAGAGTAGTGTATTACAAACATTTGTTGAGATGATGTAATGAGAGGAAGTGAGTTTTCTTTAGCTCTTTGAGGGAAAGGGTCTGATGGGTATGCTCTTGAGTTTAGGTGTCTATATGTATTCTTGACCATATCTCTCTAATATTTGCGCCTTGAGATAGAGGAAAGCGAAGTATGAAAGGGTTTGCAATTGACTCTTGTTATTTTGTTATCGAACATTAGCCATCTTAGATTGCTACACTTTTTGTAATTTAGTCTATGAAAGGTGTTGTATGCAAATGAGTGATAAGAAAACACTTCATTGAGTAGCTCTTTGTATCTCTTTTTAAAATGCTAGTATCCGATGACCATAGAAATGTTTATGTGGCTATGTGGTTGTGGTATGTGTTGATAACATGTTGTGATTTCTGTTTCATATATTAAAGGCTGTGATTTTTGTTCTCTTATTATAATACATAAATAGCACCAAAAAAGAAAAAGGATAATGAGGAAAGTGAATGTGGGGGGAAAGATTTGAGTCGGGCTAATTGAATTTTAAAGAAACTTTACACACATTTTGTGATTTAATGTGTCCACGATATCTTTGAAGTAAGAGAGAAAGCATTAGTTAACGATTTCAAAAATGCCACAAAAGGTGCTCGAAGTGGAGTTTCAGGGCGAACTTATCATATAGCAAAGAACAAACTTAAAAACAAATTAGGATTGGTGAGAATTTGATGGAGTCTTTGGAAAGCATTGAAAGGAAAGAAAGCTTGAGATTAGGTTGGGATCATGAAAAAGGAATAATAAGCGTTAGTGAGGAGTGGTGGAAGAAAAAAAATTGAGGTTAACTCGTTTACCTATACTTGAATTATTACTTCATTGTTAGAAAATTAAACAAACTAAGTTAGTTTAAGTTCTTAGAAAATTAATTTGATTTCATTTATCTTTCTTAATAGGAAAATATGCGTTTTAAAGCATTTCAAGATGAAAGGATTGAACTCGAACTTGAATACAAGATGGAACAACTATTTTGAGTTTCAGTTGCTCAAGGGATGCTTAGGTTTCCTTTGGTTCAACATGAAAAGGAAACAATTTATATCCCTTCTCCTTCCCCAAGTTTAAATGTTGGTAATGCACCATATGATTGTGATGGTAAAAAGAATGAGAATAGCGTTTTTATCCATAGTCAAGCTATTAGGGAATGACAATAAGTTTGGAATGATAATAGCCCAATTCCTTTTCCCACTCATTCTCTACAATCTACTGAACATGGTGTTACAAGAAGAGGAAGCAAAAGAGTTTATGAGAATGATGCTTCAGAGAGTTTTAATAGCTATAGGACTAAATCTGACATAAGGGTAGGAGGAGTTAGAATGTTGATGAAGAAACTTGATCTTTATGATGAGGATTCTGAGGAGAGGAACATTAAGGATATGGGTTAATGAATCTTAGAAGCACGTACACTTGATGATTCTTCTTATAACTTTATAGATTCTAATAAGCGAGGATTAGTTTTCATACTTGACTTATTACTAGATAGCCACAAATTCTATTTTGCTTGCACCTTGATTGAAGATCCCCAAAAAAGGATAATTCTTAGTGGCATGCCAAATGATAACTCAAGACTTCAATGGATAAAATTCTTGTATGAGAAGAATGAGTGAACATCGAACCAACTTTATTCTAGAACAATATTATTGTTTTCTTCTAGCTAATTTTATCATCGGATTGTAAAACATATTTAAAAGACAACTTTTGGTTACTACTTAGCATGTATATGCTTGTCTTAGGTTTTGTTGTTTGATGCAACTTAATGGAATGGCATTTATAAGCATCAAAATTTCTTTATTTACTTGTGCCTTTGTTAAGCGTCCCTCAGGAATTTTGTTTTGTAGTGCATTGCGACTTAAAGAATGACATTGTAAGCAACATTATGCTTTTGTGTATTATTTCCTTTTGTTTGGGCTATAAATGCAATGTTCTTCTCTTAGAATTCTAATGTATGTAAACATCAAGCTATTTGGTTTGTTTGAATTTATTTATAGTTATGGATTTGCAGGCTAAACGCAATGGAATACATAAAGGCATAGAAATAATGCATTTTGGGACTTGGTGGCTTGTGTATTAGGTTATATATGTCTTTATTATGTAAAATACATACACAAGGAGCCATGCATGACTTCGTTTGAAACAGAAGAAAAATGGATGCATGAATTGTTGAATGTTAATGAAAAACGTTGCTTTAACATGTTTAGAATGACACAAAGCACATTTCAACAATTATGCATGAATTTAGAAAGTAAGTATGGGCTGCTTCCTTTGGATAGAATATCAACTTTGGAGAAAGTGGGTTTATTTGTCTATATTCTTAGTAAAGGAGCCTCAAATCGGGATGCCCAAGATTGGTTTTAACATTCTGGTGAGACCGTAAGTAGAACTTTTAAAGAAGTTTTGGATGCCATGGATGGCTTTTCAATAGATATATTAAGACCAAGGGATCCGAGTTCAAGGAAATTCCTTCCCAAATTGACTAAGATACCCGATATACGCCACATTTTAAGGTAATTATTTATAGATTTTGTCGTTCCTTATAATCTATAGTTAAAATTAACAATCTCATCAAGATTTGATATCAATTCTTTCATATTAGGATTGCATGGAGCTATTGATGGAACTCATATAAATGTTATTATTCCTGAGGAGGATCAATTGAGATATAGAGGAAGGAAAGGGGCACCCACCCTCAATGTTAGGGCGGCATGTGACTTTGATTTGCTTTTTACATACATGCTAATTGGTTGTGAGGGGTCGGCTCATGATTATTGTATTTTCCTCGATGCAATTGGTAACCCAAGTCTAAATTTTCCAAAACCTCCTCCTAGTATTTTTTTACATTTTAGTTAATATATTAATCTTATTCATTACACTTATTCATTTTAATTTGAACAATCAAAGACATTTAATTATATTGGGTTTACTCATTTTTATGTTTAGGAAAACAATACTTAATAGACAAAGGGTATCTTAAAAGAGAAGAGTATTTGACGCCTTTCCATAAAACAAGGTATCATCCATCGGAGTTTCGTGGTGCAAATCCAAGAGGGCTTCGAGAAATTTTCAATGGAGCCCATTCTGTAGCACCCTTTTTCGGTCAGACCCGATTGGCAGATCTGAACCGGTTTCGGGATGCTCGTTTAATTCTTTTTATTTACCTTTTTATTTATTTTATTTATTTATTTTTTTTTTTCAAAAATCATCAAAAACTTGAATCCCCGACCGTAGAATGGTGGATCCGACCAAGACCACTGTTTTCTCAAGTAGTTTTCATTTATGTATCAAAACATTTTATTTATGTCATTTCATTTTAGAGTTTTCAATTACGGAAGCGCTCAAATGGTAGGCCCGTAAACATTTACTTTTATCTACGATCTGCGTTTACAAAATGGCGTATTATGCCTTTGCAAATGATATACAAAACACTATTTCAGATATTAACTCTTTTGTTCACAAAATATCACATGTTCAAAAGAAATGATATGTATATGACGGGGTATATACTTATACTCCGCAACTTTCTCTATGACTCTGCGCTTCTTGATCTTGCCTTTACTTTCACATTTACTCGAAACACACTGCATAGATAAAACTACCGCAGCTAAACATTTTTCATCTTGGTGGTTACATACGATTATATTCCAATTTCGGTTTAACCACGACATGCATTTATCATAAAATCATCCCTCTTATATCAAACTATACTCATGCTTATTGATTTTCACATGCTTTCACTTTACAAATCATTGATCATATCAAAATATGCCTTTTCACATGCTTTCATTTTGCTTAACTCAAAACATGAGATTCAAACATATACTCCCAAGGATGTGTTGGATTTACAATCTCATTTACACTCATCAAAAGTTTGTTATTTCACTTTGTCTACCTTACAATTTGCATTCATGACAGTTAGTTCGGTAAATCTAGTTCTTTTTGTCATTCGGTAATGTGCTTACACATTTGCAATTTTAGTGAATCTCCCATCATGATGGATCTTGGTGGTGCATCCTTAAGTGGGACATTTTAACAATGTCATACACCATCATGACGATGGGTGCATCCCGCCATGTGGGACATTGAACAATTTCGGTTTGCCTTCATGACGGATCTTGGAGTTGGTGCATCACGCCGTGTTGGTGGTTGGTGGTCGTAAACTCATCTACTTTTCCCAGTCCATTTTTAAACGTTTTTAGTATTTTCAGAGCTATTTTAATGCCAAATTATGGAATATTTACCAAACTTGTGTTTTGTAGGCTTTAATTCAAAAAGGAGAAAATTCCAGCAAGAAAGAAGAGAAAAACAACAATTGCAGCAGTCTTTATCGCGATTGAAATTTGTGTGTCGCGACAAACTTCCAAGCAGTTACCAAAAAAATCGATTCGCAACAACATTTCTTATGTCGTAACACCATAATCTAATTGTTGACAATTGAGCTAGGTCGTGACAGAAGACAGTAGGTTGCGATAGAGAATGGGAAAAACATATGCAAGTCAGCTGGGAACAAAATAGTTTGTGTTGCGACTTGTAATGCTGAGCTGAGAAGTCGGGGCCTATCGATAGAGACCTGTTCTATCGCGACAAACGCAACATCGGAAAGTTTGTTGAGACATAAAAGACCTGAAGGAAGAAGTTTTACATTGTGGCAGAAAATTTGGGTCCACGACATGAGGTCTTACTTGTTGAGCCCCACCTTGGTTGCAGCCGAAGCCTATGTTGTGACATATTTAGATGCTGAGGAGACAGAATTTTGTCGCGACATGGATTTTCATGTCGTGAAACAGATCGCGGCAGAAGAAACAAGGTCTGCAGATTTTTCTATGTCGGGGACTTAAAACTGTTATATCTGAGAAAAGTAGTGTCGCGACACTGCTTTCATCGAGTCACGACACGAGAATGTTAAATCACGAGAGAAGTTACGTAGCGACATAACAAAGCGGGTCGCGGCAGCTTATTTTAACACCCGGAGAGTATGTCGCAACATTAGAATGGTTGCGTAGGAATCAAGCTCGAGGAAACAAAACTATGTTACTTGATGAATTTAGGGTCATAACGAGAGATGATATTAACACATGAGAAACATTGTTCTGACAAGATAGAATCGAAATCTTGATGTGACGTTAAAACTTAGTTGCGACATAAAATTGAAGAAGAATTGCACAAGAGCACGTATTTGCGACTTAAGTATCAATGTTGCGACATAGACATGGAAAAACAACGAATGCCGGATTCACGACAAAAATCACGGTACATCATATTGAAGCGAAGGAGCCTGAGATGTGAGTCGCGTGACGAGGCGCACATTCTTGCAACACGGACACACCATGAAAGACACAAAGGGTGCAATCGCGACCATGACTTCCCGGGTCATGACCAGAGAATGTAGCGATATGGGCGAAGAATTTGGGGTTTCTAAGGCGACCTCGAAATTAGGGTCCAAACTTTAGGAGCTCTATAAATAGAAGCATTTGCGAGGAAGCGAGACGATAGGAGGCGACATTAGACTGAGCAGGAGTACTTGGGAAGCTGAGGACTCTTTTGTATTATATTTTTCTTTTCATTTCATTTCTTTTTCTTAATTTTCTTTTCTTCGTAGATTAGATTTAAATAGGGCCCCTTAATTTGTTTGGATCTGAAGCTCAATAAATTGTTTAAGTTTTGAAGTTAAAATTGTATTCCCGAAATTCATTTACGAGTCTTGTCTTAATTCAATGAACTCCGGAAAAGGTGGAAATCATTTCTTGAGTTGATTGCGATTCGGTGGAGATTTTTCACGTCCCGATATTTCGGTGTACGCATAAATAGTTTAGAGAACACAACTTCATTGGGAAAATTTGATGTTAGTTATGGTCTTTTTTGCACAATGAGAAAGAAATTTCCTGAGTTGAAGGTTTTGAATTTATTTGAATGGTGTTGTTCTTGAATTTATTTGTTCCCAATTTTAGTAGCTTATACCCCTGAAATGACTATTGTCTGGCTTTGATTTTCAAGAGGCCCTCTGAGTGACATAGAGATGGAGATTCCTGAGCCTAGATCAGTTACTTGGGGTTATGATAGAGCTAATATTGAAGAACTAATGAGCTTTGAAAGGTTACTTAGATAAATCCTAAATTTGCTCATGGTTTGAGAATGGGTTGAGTGATATATCAATTTAATTAATTAGAGATCTCTCCTTGGTTTGGAGGAATGATCTTACTCCCGTGTTAGCATGAGATCTAATCAAGGAAAGAGAAAACTCTTTCAGATCTGAAGGATGAGATGTAACACCAGTATACCCTAACGAGTTTTACCATAACATGTTTTGGGTATAATAAGCGTAAAGAGTATATTTATTCGGGAATAAAATAAAGATAAAAACAAAAGTAGGAATATGCATAAGAGTTAAGAATTACAAACTAATAAAGAAGATTTTAGACTATGTAAAAATATTATAAATTGATTTGCAAATATTATATAGTTGGGAGGATGAGTAGGAAATAAAGGGATAGATCAAATAAGGATAAGTCAAAAGAAATATCTTATTTTGGTCTTGAAGAAGAGGAGAGCAAATACGGACAAGAGAAGAGAGAAGAAAGGAAGAAGAAGAAAGAAAGAAGAAAGAAGATCACGGGTATGGAATTTGGGTATTATTGGTATGGAATTTGAGTATAGTTTGTATGGAAACTATGGGAGTATGAAGTCAGTTTTGAATTTATAAAGTTTAGATACATGGTTAAGAACCCTCTATCTTGTGTATGGTTTTGGGTTTGGGAACTCCTAAACTCATTTCTTGTAGGGTTGAGTTAGAGAAGAGCTTTAAGGCTCTAAATATGTCATTTGAGAAGGTCTAGTTGCAAGTTGAACCCGAGAAAATTCCCTATTGTCGATCATATGCCGGTAGCTGGATCTTAGAACAGGTTTTTGGGTCCAAGAAATACAGAATTCAAAAGTGAGTCCTTCTAGTAAATTGTAGCCACATCAATGAAATTGATGTTAGGCTTTCGAATTTCTCAATTTGGACCTCTGTAGACCAAGTTATGGTCCTTTTACCGAGGTTAGTCCATTTAGTTCTGGTCGGGTCAGTTCTGCCAATTTGGGTCAACTAGCCGAACCTTAGAACGGGTTTTTGAGTCAGAAATAAAGAGAATTTGGAAGTAAGTCCTTCTGGGAAATTGTAGCCACATCAATGAACTTGATGTTAGGCTTTTGAATTTCTCAATTCGGACCCATGTGGACCAAGTTATGGTCTTTTTACTCTGAACAGTCAAATGGGTGAGGGAGATTCGACGCCAGGGTCGTCAAGCGGTCGACACGCTCATGCGGCCCGAGGGGAGGGTCCAGCACACCTCATGCAGGCGAGGTCAGCGGGACCTCATCCTGACCAGAGGTCGGCGGACCTCGTCACTGAGGAAAGAGCTCAGGTTAAGTTCTGAGCTCAGCTCGTCTGTGAAATTTCAGGCTCGTCCGGGTCGGTCGGCTAAATCGATTCAGGGCCGAGCTCGTCGAGGCGTACAACGCATGACCTCCAAATTCGAAGGTCATATCTCACGCCGTTTGAACTGGAGTTGGGTGTTCTTGGAGTACATGGAAAGAGCCCATTGAGTCAAGAATACATTCATATGCCTGAGGAGGATGATGGATGTCAGACTGAGGTGTTAGACTGAGCTCGTCACTTCAGTTTCCAGCTCGTCCGATTCGAATTCGGCTCGTCAAGGCCCGGCTGGCGCATGACCTCCAACTTCGGAAGGTCATATCTCCTTCGTTTGAACTCCGATTTGGGTGTTCTTGGACTCTATGGAAAGCCCATTGAGTAAAGAATACATTAATATGCCTGAGGAAGATATTAGATGTCAGATCGAGGTGATAGATCGAGCTCGTCCAGGACAGGTCAGCTCGTCGGTTCGGTCGACTTCGTCGAGGTTATTGCCGCATATGACACCAACTTCGGAAGGTCATAACTCGCAAGTTTTGAAACTCGAATTTAGGTCGTTTCTTGGACTCTATGGAAAGCCAATTGAGTCAAGAGAATACATTCATATGACTAGAGAGATATTAGATGTCAGACCAAGGGTGATAGATCAAGCTCGTCAGGACAGGTCAGCTCGTCGGTTTAGGTCGGCTCGTCAAAGGTTGGCTGCGTATGACATCCAAGCTTGGAAGGTCATAACTCCTTCGTTTGAGCTGGGTCGGGTGTTCTTGGACTCTATGGAAGCCCATTGAGTCAAGAATCCATCCATAGATAGCTTGATAAAAATTGGAACTATATTAGTTCCAGAAATCATGAAAAACAGTAAGGGTCTACTTGATTAACCATAGTTAATTGATTATGAATTTATAAATAGCTCAAAAAGAAGCATACACTGACCAAGCATGGTTATTTATACATACAACGAGATATGAAAAATGAAAAGATATGAATAAATGATTGTATATTTATATATCCCATATGAATCTTAGAATGACAATAATTATTCGGAGATATAAGGATATATCTTCGAACATAAATACATATTGATTGTGCCCAGAGCACAGTGAGGGATAGATGGGCGTACTTTGATGAGGAAAAATAAGTCTGCGACATGTACAAGTTCTGATATCGAGGGCTTGGTTTGGGTCGATGACATGAATCATTTTGGATCGCGTTGGCCAGAAAGGTCACTACGCGCCTACAGGCCCTCGTGGATGGTCCTTGTCTGTACAGTGATGATATCTTTCCGGGTATAATATATCTGACTCAGGAGGCTTTTATAAATGGTCATTATGCCGCCTGATGATGCGGCGCCCCTTCGGGCCTCATGGACCAACGTGTCCTTATAGTGAATCTCACAGCGCCTTCGGGCCCTCATGGTTTCACATCCACTTCTAAGGTTTATGCGAGGCATGAAAACGTAAAAGAAATGTGAGGGTATATCTGAAAATGCGAAGAATATATGACATGATATGAGAAGCATACTTTGCTATGCGATGATAGTATCTGATTACAAGACAAGAAGAAAAGTACAAGATGACATAGAAAAGTATATGGAAGATGATAAGAAATGAAACTTGTTATGAAAAGTATTTATATATGAGAAATGAGTAAGAATACATGTAAATATTGGTAGTATTGTTATATACAGTGTATAGGAAGTGTGGTGACCCTTAATAGGGTCATCCATGTGTATTAATTTCCACTAAGCGTAAAAACAGCACGGATTCAATCGGGTGTGGAGTGCGAGAAGAGGAGACAGGGGCCAGAGGTAGTATCGGCGGTCAAAGGCCACACGGTAGGTGCCCTTTGGAAGACCTTTGGAGTGCATTTTGTATATGAAATTTTGTAAACCAATGTAAATATTGTAGATGTTGAACAACTTTCCATATATGGAACTTGTATATATATATTTTATGTCCGTTGCTCTGAGGAATATAATACAAGTTAATTGTTTAACATTATGAATGAACTAGCTTAAAGTTTATACGTGAAGGGGAAAAAAAAAAAATGACCCCTCACTTGACACCTATCTTAGGGTTAGAGTCACATGAGACATCATTCATTTGTAGAAATCTAGCAAGCGCCTGTCTTGGGAAGCCGAATCTACTTGATCATAAGAAATGGGTATGAAGTATTGGAAAGAAAAATGCCCGGATCTTCTGAGGAGAAATTCAATTACAATTGTTGATTAAGTCATGATTTAGAAATGAACATGAACCTCTGCTCAATGAAAAGTATGGTTAGAGGAGGAATCCAAATTATACTACCTTGCCTCTTGACAAATTCAAATTTCAACTCAAGGGAAAATAGAATGAGATTATGAAGTAGGAATTGATAATTTTACAACAGTGAAATCCCAGTGTCTACTTCCAATCATAATCTGGTTCAGTCCAGTTTATAATTAGGATTCAAATTTTTTTATTTATTTTAAATGTAGGATTCTAGTTATTAAAAATCTTATTGGAGTTCACTAAATTTTTCTCTAAGTGGAAGTTCAGAAGTAGTATAGAACTTGAGTAGTTGGGAGTTAGAGTTTTAAATTTTTCAATCTCTGCCCGAGAGCGATATCAGGACTTTATAGATCACTTAGAAATACTTATACGACCTGTGCACTTGCAGTTTTTAAGACCAAACTAATCTTTAATTGAGTTCAGTGACAAAACTATTTTTCTTATGAGCATACATGTAAATTTGGTTAACAAGTTTTGGCCTTGGATTCATAGGGGATTAGATAATCCTTGGGTAATAGTGTCATCAATTTGTTTATATACACAATAGTCTTAACAAGTTTTTGGCGTCATTGTCGGGGATTAGATAATAATCCTTGGGTAACAGTGTCATCAATTTGTTTATATACACAATAGTCTTAACAATCATTCGGTATATCAATTCAATTCAAGATGTCTAGAATTGACCAAGTTAAGTTACAATTCGATTATCCACTCACATACGGTGGTATCGAAACATTTCAAATATCGCGTTTTTCAAATCCATATGCACTTTTCGTAATATCACTTCAAGGATATACTCATTTAGTTATTTAGTAATTACCCAAACACTTGAAATATGAATATAATTTCGGTGAGCAGAACTAACAATACTTGGACTCCGAGAATAGAGGTCAGAAAAACTAGCAGAAGTTTACAATGGCTCGTTTCCTTCCTTCGATCTTGGTCTAGGTTAGGTGATCCTCACGTCCTAGTCGATAACAAATCACGCCACTCTTAGTGGATAAACAATTATTATACATTTTTAGTGAATGACGATTAATCTTTGTTAATGGTTTTGGGTTAAGACATTAAGTCTGTCCAAAGACGAACCCCTTCGCCTCGGCGGCAAGGTACGATACGTTTTTCATTTAGTTTTATCCTTATTTGAACCCCCATTAATAATTTATTAGAGTCCTTAAACTATCGGCGTACAAAAACTAGACTTTCGGAACAAAAATCTAAAATTTTGCCCCTTGTGAACAGTAGTTACGCTGCGGCGTAGGCCTTCGCTGTGGCGAGGGTATCCCACGCCTTGGCATAGGTTTACGCTGCCGCGTGGGTTCCCTACATTGCGGCGTAGGAGCCCGATAATGCTCATATTTTCCTGTTTTTGCACTTTTGCGATTTTTCTCCAAAATCACCCCAAAATCGAAAACAAAGCATAGAATCATTTCGATAACATCACAATATCATCCTAAACCAACCATGAGCAAAACCATGAATGGATTAGGGTTTTTCTAACTCAAACATCTAGTTCAACTTTCTAGGGTTTAGGTTCGTGTGAATCTCTTGAAGCTATCTTGCTGGCTTTCTTATTTCCTCCACATTGATCACTTAAGAGCCAAAATGGGGATGATCTCCCACAGAAAACCTTGATTTCTCCTCGACCCTAACATACTTTCTGCCTCTCCCTCTCAAAATCGTTTTGCCCAAATGCACGAATGTGCTCTTCTAAGACCACATTTGGTCTTATTTCCCCATTTATTTAAGTATCAAGAATATGTTTTGGCTTACACAAATTCCATTTCTCATTTTTCTCCTTTTAGTGCTTGTTTCACTTTCATTTATCATTTAATTCACTTTTGCATTTAAGCTTCTTCTATTTTTGACCCTTAGGTTCTTATTTTACTAATTCTAAATTTGCCCTTTTTACACTTGGATTTATTTCCGGGTTCAATCAATTTCTCATTTTAGCATGTAACAATTAATCATATGTTCACATATTCATTTAACATTTCATAATTTATCAGTTTTCCCGGAAAAACCCAAGTTTGGCTCAATTCATATCCGGAACATATAATAAAATTATTATAAAAATTCTAGAGGCATTTTTTGGGGCGTTACACATTCATCACACAAGGAGTTATATTGAGAGGGTGTTTGTATGCGTTTTAAAGGCAGTGCAGAATATTAAGCGAAATTACCATATTTCTTGTAAGATCAAGTAGAGAATAGTTTTACTTTATTTGCATTGCATAACTACATCAGAAGAAGCAAAGTTTTGACATGACATTTAGGATCATAGATGAAAGATCCGAAATTTCATTCCCTCCACGAAGTATTTCGAATGCGAATGTAATTTCATGCAAGAAGTTCGGCGTATGATATAGCAGGAAATATCAAAAGTTCATAATGACTTCTTGCTAGTTTGATGGGGCGCTGGGCGACCCTGGAGCAATACGTCGTGTTTCTTGGTCATTTGTCTTACTTGTTTGAATAGATATGTAATAAGTGATATACGCTAATTGATCAATTCATTTATCTAATTTCAAGAGCTAATATATGTATTATTTTGCATTTAATTTAATATTTAATTACTGTAGAAAAAATTGACATATTAAAGAATATGATATATTTATTACTAATTTACATAAAAAATTGTTTACAAATGTATTGATAAACTAATAATAATATTTATTTATTTGACAAGGTTAATATTTTTGCAAATTAATAACAAGAAATTGTATATTTTAAAATTTTAAAATTACTAATTTTTTTTTTCTTTAAATGATGTTTTAATTCTTCAATATTAGTATACTTTATTTCCAATAAATTCACCTTATAAATATAAATTATTAATAAAAAAATACTCAATAATAAATTGTGTTAATGTCTTTATTGATCATTTTATCGCCATAAAAATACCCTAACAGTTTTAGAACATGTTTAGGGTATGAAATAAAGTAAATGAATTTTTTCCGGAATTCTAATCCTAAAAACGAAAAAAATATACAACTCGGAAATTTTACAAGAGCCACATAAATTTGGTAAAAATGTCAAATGGGGACCTAAGGGTCATAAATGAAGAATGTGATTGCCAAAATGTAAATTAAGTGAAATGAAATGAAAATGAAAGTGAAATGAAGTGTTAAAATGGCCAAAAATGAGAAAAGTGGATCTAATGAGAATGCTAAACAAGACCTTAATCTTTTAATGAGATTAAAGACCAAATTTGGTCTTGTAAAAGGGCATAACTCTCATATGTGCATTTTGGGTTTGGAGAGAAAGAGAGACACATATTGAGAGAGAAGAAGGAGAAGCCATTGTTGGTGATTTCTTCTCCATGTACACAAGAGATGAAGTGATCAAGAAGGAGGAAGAAGAAAAGAAAAGAGAAGAACACAAATATATGAAAAACTAAACCCCTCCTTTTTATTGGAGTTTGAGTTGATAAAAACCCCAACCTTTGGGTTAAAGGTGTTTGTATTGGTTGTAGTTGAGTTAGGGGTTGTTTTGGGTTGAGTTTTGAAGAGTATTGTTGGTTGGTGTTGGTTTGGATTGGTTTTGAGGAATGTTTATAAAAGGGAAATGCTGGATTTTCAAAAGAAATGCTGTTAAAAATTTATCAAAACCCCTATTCTTGTTTTGGCTATAGGTTAAGTTATAATCATCAAAATGAAGTGATTCCAATTGGTAAAGAACCATAAGAGATAAGGATACAAATGTATAGAAGGGTTTAGAAGCAAATTGTATCACTAAGGCTCCCGAATATGGGCTTAAAGGTGAGTTCGGGTAGCTCACAGGTATGCTATGTTTTGGGTGTAGTTGTGGTGTTTTGGCCATAAGTTGAGTTTCACTCATCCAAATTGAGTGATTCAAAATTCTGGGTAAACTAGACTTCTAGGGAAATAATTTACTTGAAGGAAGTGTAATTAAATTGTAACCCCAAAGTACCCAAAAATCTTTCAAAGTGGAGCTATGTGCAAATTATGTTTTGCAAATTAGAGTAGTCTAGATGTAACATGCATTAACTTGAGTTTTGGTGATCCAAATTGGATGATTCCACTTGGATGATTCCAATTGGATGATTTCAAATGTAGAAGAAACCTTAGAACTATAACTTCAAATGAGTGAAGGAACCCTTACCAATTTATGGATTTAAGACCCCAAAAATCGAAAAAAAATGAAGTGGGTGATCCGGTGAAATTTGGGCATATCAAGCGGATTTGGCGTTGGAAATCGTAACTTAAGTTTGGGTTATCAAAATGAGATGATTTCAATTCCTACTGAAAATAGAACTCCTAGAATAACCGACTAATATGTGATTTTCATTGTATTTAAATAGGGTAAACTGAGGAGAAGCACATTAGTCGAGATTCGAAGATTGGAATCAAAGCGGCGATTTTTGGTTTGTTTCTCAAACTTTGTCATGCCCGATTCGGTCGATCCGATTGGCGAATCGAACGGTTTAAGTGCGAGCTCCATATATACTATATCTTGCAGGACTCTTGTGCTGTTCTTACTGAAGAGTACTTGTACATAGTATACAAACAATTTAACAATAACAAAAATCATTTATATATATACAAAGAACTACCAGGAGTGTATCCATAAAAATCTATACATATTTCAAATTACATTTACTTATGCATGTACATTTTTCTATTACAAAACATCGAGAGATTGCGTAAGCGGCTAGTGGCACCTATCTCAAAGGTCGATTTTCGCTTTAGCGTGTGGAATGTCTGTCCTCTTTATCTCATACCGGTACCTACCGCAGTTGAACACGTCTTCAAAACTTCTGACTTTGAGTAGAGCATATAGATAGTAACGACCAATAACAATAATCGCCGTTACTATCTTTTGACATTTACTTTTCCTTATGCATATAATGAAGCCTATTCTTATGTGACTTCTAATTCATATCCTATTATACATGTAAATTTTATCCTTTTCAGATTCAATATCATTATCTTATTCGTATTACTTCCATGTGTCATGTCTTTTACAATTTCCAATTCATATCTTCTACATGTATGGCATGTCAGATCATATTCAAAACAAACTTATACATCTACCATGGCAAATCGGAACAGATCAAGTCATATCAAATTCACACAGGGTCAAATCAGACTAATACCAATACATATTAGACTCTTATCATTATCACGGCCGAAGCCATTAATCAACTCCCTCTAGCAATTACATTTCATGATTTGGGATGCCCGATTTAAAACATTTGTTTCGTTATATTAAATTTTCATTTTCAAAGTGTCACGACCGAATCCAGAGCTTGACGGTTAGGCGGATCAGCTGGGCAGGTTTACTCAGACGCATTTTCAATCAAAACATTTTATTCGTTTGTCAGAATTTTTATTTTCAAAAATGTCGCGACCGAATCCGACTTGGCAGGTGGGTGGATCAAAGTGGAGCCCGGTTTACTCCGACATTTCAATTATGCTTTCAAAACATTTTGTTTGTGTTATTCCATTTTAAACTTTTAATTACGAAAACACTTCTTTTCGGGCAATCCCATAATCATTTACAAAATAATACCTTTTTACTATATATGTGTAATGTGAAAGATACTTAAACAAATAAAATTTTCAATACCGTTGTTTCGCTTTTCGGTTTGTGATTTCACATATGGCTATAGAATTCGACATCACAGCCAGTTCGGTTGTTGAATCTTTGTTTGCATGTCATTCATTAGCAATGTGATTTCGCATTCTCAGTATGATTCACTTTGACTATAAATTGACATTCATGGCAGTTGATTGTTGAATCCTGTGTTTGTCATTCGAGTAGCAATGATCACATTCAATATCACCGTCTCACATATGGCTATAAGATTCGACATTCCACGACAAATTCGGTTGTTGAATCCTGTGCTGTTTGTAATTTATTATGATGTGATTTCGCATTCTTGATGTAGTTCACTTTGACTATAAATTATTCATGATAGATTCGGTTGTTGAATCCTGTGCATTTGTCATTCGATAACAATGTGATCTCACATTCAATATCACACGTCTCACATATGGCTATAGAATTCGGCATTCCACAGCCAGTTCGATTGTTGAATCCTGTGCATTTGTCGTGATAGCAATGTGATTTCGCGACTAACAGTACGGTTTACCTTCATGGCCCGAGGTCGGTTGGTGAATCCCGGAGTCATGTCGGTCGTCCAATGATACATTTCAAATCGGTTTACTTTTTATCGCATTAATTTTCGAAACATAGTTGAGCTCCCATGCACCCATGCATATGTGTGACAAACATTTCGAATAACAATAATTCAAATCAATATATACATACACATATGTATATTTCACCAATAAAACTCATAATCGATCATAATCACATTTCAATTCCAATTTCACTTTCGTATTATCTTTTCAAAGATATACTCAATCTATGTACTTATTTCATATACTCATTCACGTACTCATTTCATATACTCGTTCATGTATACTCATTCATATATTCATTTACGTATACACATTCATATATACTCATTCACGTATACTCATTCATATGTTCTTGTCCCTCAATGAATCTATTTTACTTAGAAATTGGAATCAATCCAATCGGATCATCCAAAATAAAGTTATGGCATTTTCATGCCAACTAGTCATTTTACCGATTACATTAGGGACAGTTTGCATTACTCATTTTTCTGGGATTCTAACTTCATGTTTGAAACTGTATCTTTGTGCTCTTTTAAAGCTAAGGTGCTAAGGGTTCTATTCCAACTGGAATCACCCAATTCGGAGCACGAAACTCCAAATTACGTCCTAGACACAGGGACTACTCTATGTCAAGCGATGCGGGAATTTGGCTTGTATATGGCCCCACTTTGAGTGAATTTTTGGGCCACTTAGAGTCATAATTTGACGATGTCTATTTCTTTATATTTGATTTTCCTTGAAGTCTATTTTAATTGGCCACTTGAATCACTCGGAATCGGATAAAGAATGAGAAAATTATGGCCAAAATACAAAAGCCCCCAGTTTGAAGCTAGGAAACGGAGGCAGGGTTCTGGGGTACCGTCCTAACACATGTCTGGGGTACACCTTGGCCCAAAAATGACCAGGAACCCAAAGTGTACGGTACAAAATGGGGTGTCTTAGGTACATGTCTGAAAATTACCCGAGAATGTGTGTTTTCACCCATTTTTTCCATATTTGTTCCAATCCAACTCTTCACTTCAAACACACATCAAAACCATTCCATATATCTCTTGTAAACTCTTGTCTACTAAATTCCTCTTTCATTACTTATCTTATTTCAAAAATCCATCATGAATTACTCTCAAACCCACTCTAATATGGGTTATGACCCATACACAACCCAATCATAAAGGTTAATTAGGGTTTGTTAGCTGCTACTTCAGTTCTTTACTGATTTAGCCAATGAATCCGACACAAATGAAGGATTCTATAACCATCTTATTGCCATATGGGGTTTTTTTACCCACCTTACTTTCCATAATTTTTGGGTTAAAGATGGAAACCTAGCAAAACCCTAGAGTTTGGGTAAAGATAATAATCATAAAACCAAGATCCATACTCAAATTTGTAGTTACTCACAATCAAAGTTATACCTTTTTTTATGCTGCTTTCCTCTTCTTCTCTTCTCTTCTTCTTCTCTTCTTCTTCCTCTTCTTCTCTCTTTTTCTACGGTTTGTTCTTTTCTCCAAATGAGACCAATTTTTGGTCTTAAATCTCATGTTTGTTAAGGCCATGTATGGCCAAGACAAGAAAACCCATTTTTTTGTTTTAAGTTTCTTTAATTGCCTTTAAGTCCTTAGGTTCTTCCCTTTTTGCAATTCAACTATGCCATATTCTAATTTGACCCACTAATCTTTCCCTCAAATTCCATAATTGCATACTAACTTTTCATTTATGCACTTTTTCATGTCCTCAAGTGGTAAATGACCACTTTTCACAACTATCTACAATATTCGTTTCGGATCTCATATTTTATTTCCGAAAATTCATATTTAGTTTATAATATACCCTAAACAAGTCCGAAAACTGCTAGGGTATATTTCGGGGTGTTACAAACTCTCTCTCTATTTCTAAAATATTTGAATAATTACGAAATAATTTGAATTTTGGAAATGATTTACAAGAAAGTGCATATTAATTTGTGTTTGAAATGATTTGTTTTAAGTGATTTGAGACAATTGCTTGTGAAACGAATTTGCATAAGAAAATTTCATGAATGTGAAAATGTTCTATTTGCATACAAATGTATATATATATATATATATATATATATATATATATATATGCGATCTTTGTCATTGGGCTATAGATCGGTATGCCATAATGTAATACTATTGGAACTCTTATTAGTATACCAATTTATCCTTAATTATGACATACCGATCCAGTAGCCCGGTAGGCCGGTATTGGTAGTGTACGCAATCAGTATATTTTTATATATATGCCGCCCAGCCTAAAACGGGGCCGTGTTGAGTGATTTGTTATCCACTGTGCACCAAAGCATAGGTTAAATTCGATAAGAGCAAAATGATAATAAGATTAAGAAAGTACACGATTTGTGCTTTGAATGATTTTTATCTTTCTACCTATGAAAATGCATACTTGAGATAACTTGATAGATTGTAATTGATTTATTGAATAAATATATAGATATGTATTGTATTGCATTAGTCGTGACAATTGTACAAAAAGCATTGTTTTATAAATATTGCACATGTTTCAATTTAAAATAAAATGAAGAGAGAATAGAAGCTGTATAGAACCACTAAACGCCAAAAATGCTTAACGTGTTGTTTTTATCGGCCTTACAGTCTTAGTGAATAGGTACAAGAGTGAAGACCGCATAAGCCTGAGTCAACGTCAAAGCCATTGAAGGGTATTAAAAACTCGACACGCGTGTGAAATTGAATTTACTCTTTTGTATAAAGTATCTTGTGAAAGTTAAACTCTGATTCCTATTTTGTAAATGTTTTGATATTGAAAACTCGATAAATTTTGTAAATGATGAGTACATAGGAGTGCTCCCAAAATGTTGGGTCTTGACAAAATGTTTAGTTTCACGTAAAATATTTTAATATATATTTTTTACGTATGCTCGATGAATATTTAATGTGTTTGGTATTGAAAACGTATTCACATTTGTATTGATTTTGTATTTGAATTGGAAATGAAAGCGAGGACCGCGTTTCCCAGTCACAGTTCGAGATCACTTGATCATGTTAGATTAGAAGTCTGGTTTGTGATTAGGTTCTTACAATTTACCTGATTAAGTAACTATTTACTAGATTTACCAAACACATTTATCTGAGCAACTAATAGAGATCAAGCTTTGTGATGACTAATAGAATCATATAACAACAAATAGCTAATGCATGACTAACAACTATATTATTTGCTAGTTTCCAAACAAAGACTATATACTTTTATTTAATTGGCAGCAAAGCAGATCATGAGAGTTTTAATTGGATCATAAAGTATATGATTTTATCTAGTTTTTTTCTTAATATAAAATCATTAAAAAAGTCAAGAACTTAAATATTTTGGCATTTTCTATTCAACAAAAAATTCGATAATAAGCCATGAAAAAGTTAAAAAACAAACATGGTGAATGTTGAAAGCAATTTGCTTTCTATTAATTAAAAACCAAAATAAGCGCCGCCTAAACCTTAAAAATTTGATTAATTCGCCTTGAGAATGACCTATTACTTATAGGTTTTTTTCTTTATTTGCTTTTCAAGACTTGATCCATACGTCACGCTTTATAACCCCTTCAATATTTATAAACATTCATATACATCATTATTATTTTACATAATAAGTAAGATCTATGTTAGTCATTCTTATTGTCTGATAATTGTTTCTAAAGCGATACTAATATAAAAGTTAAAATCTCTTCTAAGCTTGACTCAAATGGTAAATAGTAAAAAAGAATTTGGAGTTTTAGATTCAAGTCCCAGCGTAGACAAAAATTTCCCTATGAAAATAAAAATAAATTGTTAAATATTATCCAATGTGACTTCAAGAGATATATATTTTCCTCTAGTATATATAAGAGAGACAAACAGAGATGGAGAAAGAGAAAGAAGAACTTATTTTCTTCATTCTGGGATCTCGGGATGCAAATATACAATGAAAGGAGAGATTTTCATAGGCTTCCAAATGACCTTCAATTTACTCACTCTTTAATGTGAGTAATGGAGGTACATGCACATACTCTCAATGAATGAACCTTAACATGGTCATTCACTACCCATAAAGCTTGCATTTATACCACTCCCCCTTGAATGACTACCATAAAGAATATGCCTCATTAAAACCTTGCTAGTAAAACTCAATGAGATAAAACTTAGCAAAGGAAAAAGAGTACACTATTCTTTGATGTTATAAATTGTTATTTGTTTGCTAGGGGCCGCTATTTAAAAACCTTGCTAAGTAAAGCCAGTAAAACGGCACGGATGAAGGAAAAAAGTACATTACTCCTAACATCATGTCTCGCATACTCTCCCCCTTATATACGATGTCCTTTAGTTGGCGCATTCCAATCCTGTATATTAGCTTCTTGAATGTCGAGGTATGAAATGACTTTGTGAATAGATCTGCTAGATTGTCACTTGAACGTATTTGTTAAACATCAATTTTATCACTCTTTGGCAGTTCATGTGTATAAAAGAACTTTGGAGAAATGTGTTTAGTTCTATTTCCTTTGATATAGCATACCAGCTGGAGTTTTGTGTGTGTGTTATGTTCAATGAATGACGTGGGCATCTTTGGACGGAGGTGCAGTTTTGGATATGTTGAATCGTGATGTAGCCATATACATTCCACGACTTTCTTACGTGAATTGCTATAATCTTAATGATTCGTGATCTTGGCCTGTGTTTGCTTAAAGAATCTTCATGAAATAGTAGTTTCATTATAATTAAACACATACCATGTTTGTGATCTAGCTTTATGGATGAAATGTATCCTACATCAGCATATCTAAGTGATTGTTGCTTTGATTCCTCTATAAAATAAAGAATAGACCATGTGTTTCTATGGAAGTGGTACATTATATGGCAGTGCATTGAGATATGTTTTGGGTTTGGACAGAATTATATAACTAATAAATTGACATAAAAAGAAATATCTAGGCGAGTACAGTTAAGATACATAAGTGCACTAATAGCACTAAGATATGGTACTTCAAGACCAAGTAACTCATCACCTTTTTCACAAGGATGAAATTAGTCTTTTTTCACATACAGTGAATGGACAACCATTAAAAAACTTCAAAGGTATGCTTTATCCTTATAAACGCGCTTTAAGATTTTCTTAGTATATGTTGATTGGTGAACCAACACTCTAATAGAGAAATGCTTGATTTGTAGGTCGAGACAAAATTTGGTTTTCCCAAGATCTTTCATCTTAAATTTATTTTTCAAATATTTTACTGTTCTTTTGAGTTCTTCATGAGTTCCAACAAGATTTAAATCATTAATATACACAACAATAATTGTAAATCTGGTTTATGATTTCTTGATAAATATGGATGGGCATATTGGATTGTTCACATACCCTTTTTTCAGTAAATACTCGCTAAGGTGATTATACCACATGTGTCCGAATTGTTTCAATTCGGATAGAGATCGTTGTAATTTGATTGAGCACATACTACGAGACTTTGTATTATTTGCTTTAGGAAATTTAAATCATTTAGGGATTTTCATATATATGTCATTATCTATGGATCCATATAGATAAGCTGTGATGACATCCGAAGCGCATATCTAGTCCTTGAGGCGCTAAGCTTATTAAAAAACGAAAAGTGATTATGTTCATGATAGGAGAATATGTTTCCTTGTAGTCAATACTAGGTCTCTATGAGAAACCTTGTGCTACTAATCGCGCTTTATATCTTATGATCTCATTATTTTCATTATGCTTTCGTACAAATACCCATTTGTACCCAACAGACTTTACACCTTTAAGTGTTTGGACTACAACTCTAAGGCTTCTCGTCATTCGCAGGTTTAATTTTGTCTACATAGCTTCTTTCCATTTTGGCCAATCATTTCTATGTTGACATTCTTCCACATTTTGTGTTCGGGATCTTCATAATTTCTTATGATGTCTAAGGCCACTTGGAAGACAAAAATATTATTGATAACAATATCATTTCGAGCTCATTTATATCTCTTGTGCATATAATTCATTGAGATCTCATAATTTTTAGGTACCTGTGCCTCTTCAGGGCTATTTTTTTTTATCTCAAACCTCTTTAGGGGTCTCTTGTTCATTGTATGTCTCTACAAGGACTTCTTGTTCACCATATGCCTTTACTAGGGCCTTTTGTTCACCATATACCTTTATTAGGGAATTTTGTTTTATATTTGCCTCTTTAGGGGCACCAATTTTTCTTTGTTTTCTCCCATTCCGGGGAGTTATGTCTGTTGAATCGATAGGTATTTCACTCTTCAGGAATATTTTAGATTCATTTGCTAATTGTTCTTTAGGGACATCAATCCGTGCTAGAGCATTTGCAACCGAGATGTGTGTCTTTGTCACTTTCTTTGTATCAGCTAGAAAGCTGTCCCAGTAATTGATTTGCAAGATTTTGCAAATGAATGATCTTTTGAACTTCTAGTTCACATTTATTTATATGAGGATCAAAATGAGACATTGTAGATGCATTCCAAGTAATTCTGCCGTTCTTAGGCAGGCTTTTCTCCCCCAATGGTGGGAATACACTCATTAAAATGACAATTTGTAAAGCGGGCTGTAAAAACATTTCTGTTTAGGTTTCAAGATATCTTATGATATATAGAGAATCAAAACCTACATAAATTCTAAGTCTTCATTGGGGGCCCATTTTAATGCATTGTGTAGGTGCTACTGGTACATAAACTGCACAACCAAAGATTCTTAAATGGAAAATATTTGCTTGTTTACTAAGTAAAAGTTGTGAAGGAGGGTATTCATGATAAAAGTTCTGTGGTCGAATATAGACAGAGCTTACGGCATGCATAATAGCATGTTCCCATGCAAAAGTTGGTAATTAGATTTTCATTTGTCGTGGTTGAGCTATTAATTGAAGATGTTTGATGAGGGACTTTGCTAAACCATTTTGGGTGTAATTATAAGGTAACATGATGCTCAACATTTTATTCCAACTAACATCTGATAGTCAATAAGGTTTGGGAGGTAAACTCCATGGTGTTGTCAAGTCTGATAGTCTTGATGAGATAATGGGAAGCAGGGGGCTTGTAATTTGATCATTTGTGCGGAGTCACAACTAAGGCAACATTTCTTATCAAAGAAGACATATATGTGATCACCTGAGTAGAGGCATGTATTAGGACCATAAAGTATGAGAAGATTCGCATGGTGGATGGATAGGTCCACATATGTGCAGTATTTTCTAGATGGAATTTGACTCAAATGTGACTTTGTTAAAGGATGGCTTGACTATTGAATTTTTACCTTGTGAGCAAGCAACACATAGGTATTCATTGGGTAAAAGAACCTTAAGTTCTTTGGCGGATATCGATAGTGTTCTATGATTCTCGCATCATTGAGGACTTAGGGTGTAGCCAAACACATCATGCGAAAGAATAAAAGTCTTTGGGTTGTTAAACATGGTTCATAATGACATGTATTTCGATATACTTTATATTTGTATGGTATAACCCATAGGAGAAGGCTGAGATTTTTTCCATTATAAGTTTCTTGCCATATACAATAAAGGTAATGTAAAGACATTATGTATTACCTTCATTCATAGTTTCAATATGATATCTATTTATGCGAATATCTTTGAAGCTGAGCAAATTCCTTGTAGATTTTCTAGAATGTAATGCACTATTTTGTAGTATGCTAAGTCTAGTCAGTATGCAATGAAATTGAAGTAGTGATACTAAGTCTAGTATTAGTGTTTTGAAAGCACTAAGACCTCTAAAGAAATTAGTATCATAGTATACTAGAAGTCTAGTTCCTTATATCGATAAAATTTATTTCTATATATTTTCCTTTTCTTTGACCCATTTACGGGCGTCTGATAGATACCACGACCAATGTCCTTTCATACCACATCTATGACAATTATTCTTGTGGCTCTTGGAAGACATATTTTGTATATACTTCCAATTTTCTCGTTTCACCTCGGTATTATTCCACTTTTGGTGGTTCCATGAGGCTTTCATTTTCTAGGAATTTGAATGATTACTATCATGAGTTCCATGGTATCAGAAATTCCTTCCACGACCATGTCCTAATCCACGTGTTTGGGACGATATCAGATTCACTTCAGGGAATGGTTATGATCACGTTGGATGAGACTGGTGATTTCTCATCAAGAGTTCATTATTTTTCTCAACAACAAGAAGACATGATATTAATTTAGAGTATTTTTTAAATCTATGCTCTTGATACTGCTGCTGCAAAAGCACATTCGAGGCATGAAATGTGGTGAACGTTTTTTCTAACATGTCTTCTTCTATGACTTTCTCTACCATGACTCAATTTAGGAGCTGATTTTAAATTATACGGAGTTAAATTTATTGACTGTTTTAAACTCTTGCAACCTCGGGTGCATCCAGTAATATCGAGCTTTTGGGAGAATCACAGTTTTCTGGTGGTCATATCTCTCACTCAACTCATTCCATAGAGTGAGGGATTTCTTTAATGTATAAGGTAGTCACTTTTTAAATCCCCATGGAGTTATGAAGTGCCAAGGAAAATTAGTCTTTTCGTGCAATCACTACCAGGGGATCTTGATTTAAATAACACGATAGTAGTTAAGATTCATTCGTCGAGATGTATTTGACGTGTGATCCAAGATAGGTGGTTAAATTCAGGTAATGTCCGTGCCACAAATTCAAGTTTGTGACATTTGACATTGTCAACAATCTTTAATATGATATAGGTAGTTAAGTGAGTTTTCTTTGTTGAAATAATGGGTATAGTTTACAAATATAAATGAAATAGATATAGTAGTATATGAAATAAATCTTTAAGTGGGTTCAGATGTACAGCTAGAGGCGAGCTCAGTCATGATGACTGCACGCCTGGCGCATTGTATGAAATGCAAAATTAGACCTCTTACCCACCTGTGGGGGGACCTGAGCAAGTGAAAAGTGAGAACAGGGAGAGAAATTTTCACTGTTTAGGATCTTAGGGTTGCAATTTTACAGGGTGGGATACATAGGGACACCAAAATGATCTGCATGTGTAGTCCATGTCAATTATACACCAACCTGATGAGTGAGCCTGCGCTCAGTTACTCTCTCAGTATTCACAGCTCAAAGACAATAACTAGAAATGAATCTTAAAAAAATTAAAATATTACCTACTTTTGACCTTCATTATATAAATATCCTGTCAAAGATGATATGTTTGTTACAGTTGTTGCTTATTGTTGAAATGTGATCTGATGTGAGTATATTTAGCCTGTTAATGCACTTTATGCCAACCATGATTTGTGTCCTACCTTATGATTTTTCATTCAGAGGTGCCTTAAGTGCCAGAGTTACCCATTTTAGTTCTCTAATGTGAGAACTATGTCTTTTTCTAGTTGAAATCAATTAACTTATTACTTGTGAAAACCATTTTCAGCCTCTACCTTTCTTTTTTTATATTTACTCTTTACACTTTGAAATGCTAAAAATTCAACCCTTACATTATCAAAAACATGAAATATAAGTCATTTTTATATATTATTATTATTTACAAAAAATATTTGTTTAAATATAATCATAATTAAAAATATTTATTTTTAACTCTTGTGGCTTGGCTAGTGGTAAAGAGTGAGATGAGTTCACGGGAGGTTTTTAAGCTCCTTATGAACAAAACATTATAACAATGTAATGCCAAGTAAAATAGAGTAAAAAAGAATATATATTTTATTACAAAAACAAAAGAAGAATTTAAAAAGCCAAACAATTTTTAATTTAAAAAATTTAGAATTATTTTACAACGATTGTTATATATCCTTACTTTTCTATAACATTGAAATTTTTACGTATTTTTTGCTTCAATTAACTCAATATTTTGTTTAAGTTTGAAAACCATAGCCAACCCCAATCCTTAATGAATTTTCTTTTTAATTAAGTAAGCTCTTAGTATTTTTTTTAAAATTTAAGATATCTGAAATTCTTGCTTTTTAAAATCTCACCAAAAATGACCAATGTAGTTCTATTTGAAAAGATTTAAAAGGAAAACACATAATTATTTTCATTATGAAGTTGTAGAAAGCTTTTTAGAAATATTTTCAAACAATAAGCTTTTATTTTTTTGCTTTATTAACAAATATTTTTCGAACAAGTTTGAGAAACCCATAATAACCCCAATCATAGCCAGGAATTTTCTTTAATAATTAGAAGTATATAGCTCTTGGTAATTTTTTCTTTCTTAAATTTGGAGGGCAAATGCTTGCTTTTTTAAAATCTACAAAAAGAAATGACAATGTAGTTCATTTGAAAACAGATTTAAGGAACAGTATAATTTTTTTCATTTATGAGGAAATTGTAGAAAGCTTATTAGAAAATATTTTCAAAAAATAGCTTTATTTATATGCTTCTACAAAATAGTTGATCCAAATTTCTTTGAGTTGGGATGTTTGCCTCCTATTATAGCCCATGGCCCCTAATGGGCCAAAGCCCAAAGCCCATACCCATGAACTAAAAACAATAAATGATAAAACGGAATTTATGACTAAATTCATTTGCTGGTCATATAATAGGCAGAAAGGGACAAATACCAATAAAAATTGTAAAACTAGTTTATTTAATTGAAATCTAATTATAAATATAAAAGATATACTTTCAGATAAAAAAGTCATTGGACAGTTATAATGTGGGGATTTGACAAAATGATCATGGGTATTTTGTTATTATGTTAGAGATATATCTTCATATTTTTAGGGATATTTTTATTCGAAATAAGATATTTTGTTATTAGTTATAAGAGGTTAATTTCTGAATAATTTTTGTTTTGTCAGGTTTAAATCAATTTCTCAAATTTAAAAGAGCTCAATGATTAAGGGCTAGCCGCGAACATAAGTAACCAAATTCAAATCTCAAAACTACTTATTAAATAAAAGAAAACCAGAATGGGAAAAATTGAACAAAAAAAAAAAAGAAAGTAAAATTTGATATATTATTTTATTTGCAATATCGAATTCATTTTATTTATTTGAATTTACCAATATAAAAATTAAATAATATAAAAACATGTAAAATTGTAAGTAATTTTATTTATTTGATTTTCTTTGAGATTTTCTATTGAATAACCAAATAAAAATAATTAGTTTTCTTATTATTTTTTTTTTCTTTTGTTAGCGGTTTTCAAGAATCAAACACAACATAGGGAAAGAATCATTTTTTTTTTTCTGAGGACATGTTTGGTTGGTCATCTACTCTTAAAATTATTTTTATAAATAAAGTTTTTTGAGATAATTATGTTTGTTTTTTCCCTAAAATTTCTTAGACCACCGAACAATTTATGACACTTTGACAACTGCAACCCACTTGGGTAAAAGTGGCAGCATGAGAAATGAAAGAAAAAGAATGGAAATCTACAGTTTGCACCTGTTTGGCTGCCAGGAAAAAAACAAAAGAAACACGATACAAAAATCTCACAACTTGTGGAGCTGGGGATTGTTCTGTGAAAAAGGTTCCAAAACTCTCTTTTTCTTGAATTCTAGCAGGCAGCCCCACAAGGGCAATGATTCTATATACTAGAATGAAGCTTATTCTGAAAGAGACATGAACATGCATCTCCCCTTTTTTCTTGGATGTGTTGTTTGGTTGTGGAGAAAAGAAGACTCTTTCGAGTGGATTCCTCCTGACTCTTGGAAAACTTTTTGCCTTTTATTCCATGTGGGTTCATTGCTGAGTGACCTAATGAATGATGGGCTTTCAGCTTTGGAGAGAGTGACGCGTCAGTAGGAATCTTTTGATATGAAAAATCCTCTCCTGTCCCAACATGGACACACCGAACATGATCTGATTCTATCACTTTGTCGGGGTCAATTTTTAGGGTATTTTTTTTCATATTAAAAAAGATAAATTTAAATACAAGAATTGGAAATAGGTGATTAGGTATATGTTTTTCAAAGAATAATTATTTTTTTGTTAAATACTATTAAAACATGTGGTAGATACTACCATGATATAATGTAGATGTTTTGGTAGTATTTACTATATATTATGGTATTATCTATAATATGTTATGGTAATATTTAAGTAAAAGGCAATTAAGGACATGTCAGTCTTAGGAGAGTCAGGACTAGAGTTGGAACTAACTTAGGACTATAAGTAGTTTAGGACTCTTGGAAGCCACGATACTTTGGGAGGAAGGCTGTAGATAGATTAGGGCTCACTCCCATCAAGTGGATGAGGTTTAAAAGCGAGAGGGATCGTCGTGAAGCTATCAGAGCTAGTGTTGGAACCTGTAGCTCCCCTTCCCTTAGGAAATTTGCGGCGGGTGAAAGGATGCCACTTGAAAGGCGATACATGTTAACTTTGATTTTACGCGAGCTGTTTGAGACCATCTGAATAGATTAGTAAGTGAAATAAATTTGTTTCAAAAATCCAGAATTATGAAAATTCTTGATTACAAATCATAACCTTATAAAACTATCATTATAGTGGTGTTTAAAATGTCTTATTCGTATATGCTTGAGTCTCTAACTACTTGTATTCATACAAGTTTCACTATAACAAAATATTACATTTACATTTCTATTACAAAAAAAAAAAAAATCAAGGACCTACATAAGGAGGACTCCTAATATTGTGTTGGCCTTAACGTGTGCAGGATGTCCCTAGCGACCTCTTCAGAACCTACACGGATGAAACACCCGTGTTAAACTTCTAGTTTAGCGGGAAAACAAAATAACATATATGATCACTTATGAAGTGATCCTCGATTCGATATATGTATGTATAAATGTTCTATATCATAATATTTATCTCTCGTAGGAGTACGCTAACAAAAATTTCGTAATAGAAGGTGCATAATGGAGTGCAACTGATCCTGAAAACGGTATGCGCCCAGCATCGGTGATTGCTTTTGTGTTCATATTGTTCATTATTCGGATACATTTCGCGCAAATGTTTCCTGCATAAACACGATAAAAATGAATAATAGGGACAAAGTCACGATAGATACCCGTGAGTGCAGATAGATGCCGTAGATGCAAATGCGATTACAAAGCGGGAAGTAATAGTTAATGGAGTCCACTAATGGCGCCAACAGAACAAGAGTGTTGAATAGCATTAAACATACGTGTTAAATAGCATGGAACAGACGTGCTAAATAGCATGGAGCAGGCGTCTTTGAGGGTGCTTGAAACAGTGCTGAATAGCACTAGTCCTGTTATTTCACTATCCCGGTCTTAAGTAAGCATACAATTATATGTACTTTGGAGCATTTTATACTGGTCTTAATAACATTCATGTTATACTCTTAGTCAATTCTTTTGACTATATTTTCCTCATGCATATCGAAATGTTCATGTCACATACGTTCAATGTTGTAATTAATAACTTGTATCTTGTATACATATACAGATCCTTTATTAAGCACCCACCAGTATCGTCATCTAAGCATCCGCGACTGCGGAATGTTAACTTCTTACATCCCAAGTCCATTTCCAACTATAAATTTGACCCAGTATGCGAGGTTTCTAGACAAAGTGGTCTTCTAACAAAATGTTCACCTATGTCTTAAGTTTCCAAAGGCTCACAAATTAGGTCATTTGGACCTTTAAATTAGGAGATATGACCAAAACATTCTGGACTGCTCCTGAATAGTTTCAAGGGATAGTATTGTGTTCTCAATTAGACGAATTTATGGGAACAATAGAGACATAATGTGACCATACTTTCTTCATAAAAGTTACTCTCCTGGGTACGTCTAGTTTTAGTAGGATTTTGATTCACATCATTTGGATCAGTATGACGATATAGTCGAACAACATGAACTACTCCCTTAGAGGAGACAGAATAAGTATCTTATTGTAAAACTCATTTTCAGGGTTTTTAGAGTAAGATTTAAATCTCCATCTCTTATAAAAATTTGTAGATATGTCTCTTAAGTTTCATCTCCAACTGAAATCATCCAAATTAGAGGTTCATGGGCCAAGTTATGCAAAAACAAAAACATAGGTTTTAAGGAAATTTGGACAGCATTTCCCCTAAAATACCTACATGTCTCTTTATACAATTTTGGTCTTTATTACCAGACAATTTCAACCCAAACCAAAACAAGATCAAAGCCAACCTCAAAGCCAACTCAAACCAATAAAAACACAAATGCGAGGGAGGTTAGGTTTCCTAGCACAGTTGTCTTGAAAAACTTGAACCCTAGCTTTCCTTCTCTTCTTCCTTCCACTTCTTTTTCCTCCCTCTTTACATTGAGGCAAGGAGAGGCTAAAAGGGAGAGAGCAAACCAAAAAATGGGTTCTTTTCAAATCCCCGGATGCCGACATATCCCTAAGCCAAAATGGAGAATCTCCTTTTAGAAGACAAGTTATTTGTCTTCATGCAATTAATGAAGTTTTCCTTTTTGCTCTTTAGTCTCCATCTTTATTCAATTTGATAATCAACTTATCAAAATTCTACAATAACATATAACATTTTATCTTAATGTCCCTTAAGACCCTAAATTGACAAATTACCATTATCCTTTTGACTTCTTTAATAATTTCGGTTATATCCTTTTTCACACTTAACTATTAAATTTCCTAAAAACATAAATTTGACTTCCCTTATACTCTAAACATGTCATAAAACTACTAGGGTATAATTTGGGGTGTTCTGGAACCAAATTAGATCTCAATCTAAAAGAGGAAACTTGGGCAAATTCTATTACTTCATAGAGATATAGCTTGAAGATAAGTTCAAGAAAAAGAAGGTAATGCATGGAGTCGTATTAGGATAATGATCCAGCTTTATCAAGACTTCCAAGACTGAATTTCAAGAGCTATAAATTTAAGGTTTTGGAAGATGTTCGGCCTGATTTCAAGAGCTAAGCTTAGAAAACAATGAAGTCGGGCGTGTTAGAAGAGTGTAAGTGCGAGTAATCGGTGAGGTATTGGGCGTTAAAGCCTTTTCCTTGTGTGAAAGATGATCCTTATAATTCTTTTTCTTTAAAATTTGAATTGATGTAATCACGTGCATGGTATGTGATGCTATTGAGAGGGGAATGGATCGAGGGAGTTCATTTTTAATTTCACTAGGAGTGATTAGGTTAAAGAAGGGTCATGGGTAGAGAGGAAGTCTTATACCACATAAGACTATTTGTAACCTTGAATCAGATTATTAGAAATCCTTGTATCTGGGCATAACCTTGTGGATGTAGGTAGTTGTGTTGCATAACCATATTGTATTAATGCTATCTTTATTGCCGCTTTATTTTATATACGCTTTGTACATTGAGTCCCATGGGAAGTTCGGACTTACCATGATAAGTTTGAACAGGTCTAGTCCCTAACTTACTTGGAATCGTGGTCGAGAACTCACTTATATACATCGGTGGTATAGAGTGGGTCACTCTAAGTTATTGAGTGAGTTCTTTGTTTACTCTAACCATTTGTGTGTGAGTATCAAATCGATGAATATGATGAAGAAAGGTATGTCTGAGTCGTCCATAAATACACTTGAGTGAAACTAACTATAGTTATTGGAAAATACACATGAGTATTTCATTAAATCAGGGGAATGAAGGTATGGCAATCAGTGATAGGATGGTCCATACCAATCAGAATTGATGATGGGAAAACAGTGATAAAGGATTAGTTAGAATGGACAAGTGAAGAAATAAAAATAACAACAAGCAACTACATGGCTCGCAATGCTATCCAATGCAGTGTGGATGCCAGATAGTTCGGACTCATTGTCAGAGTAGAATCCACATAGAAAGCATGTGATATCCTTCAACCAATTTATGGAGGATCAAGATGTAGAGAGCATAAACAAGCAAGACATGGTGGAGACCTTAAAAGGGATTGATCTCGGATAGAAACTTGAAGCGATGAAGATCGAGAGATCAGATTACTTGGCTAGAACACTCGTTTCAATCCTTTGCACCCAAAAATAGTATCCATAGGACAAAGGAGAGAATTTCCAAAGGCAGTCCCAACGGATGTTCAAACTCGTCTAGTCCATGAACTAGTTTCCCAAGATATTCAGACTATCCACGATAACAACAAAGAAGAAGATGAAGAATCTTGTGGAGAATCAACATAGTAAATTGAAGCTACTCGAAGAAGGTAAGAACACTAGATTCAGAAATCACTTCCTTAGATCACACTCATTGTCTAGAAAAGTATTTTAAAGAATACAGGGAAGAACTCTCTAGGACAAAATCTTCAATCCAGATGGTTAAACAAACGATGTTCTTTGAATCAGGGGTTGTTGTCCAAACAGATACATGGACGACTTTCCAGGTTAAGCAAAAATGGGAAGAACTTGAAAAGGGGACTAAGGGCATTAGGCACTACATGACAGACCAAAAGAAGAATTTGAGCAAGAACTAACCATGGCTCAAGGCAGTTGGGAATGAACAAGAAAAGTCTAAAAGTCTTGTAGTACTCACTCCCATAAGAACATGGGCGGGCAAAGCGGTACTTTGACATTAGGTGCTCGACACCGCGACGAGAAATAAGCGTTTTCGGCTAATCTTCTGGCCATCAAGGTCACGGACTTTGTAATCTTTGGGGATGGTGATAGGGGAAGAGTTTTGGGATTAGGCTTTGATCATTCCATTATTATTTAAAATGAAATTGTCTTTGCTAAATTTGAGTACCACAGCAAATCTACAATCGGCGTTAGCGATTGGAGTGATCAAGATTTGCTTGTAAAATTTACATTAGATAGGTGCACTGTTCTTGATCATAATTAGTTCATGATCATGGAAGGGGGAATGAGTCATCAGACGACCTCTTGCCTACTAACCAACTTTGCTTTTTAATACGAACATGGTGTAGAATGATCATAGTCCTTGGAGCCAACAGTTTGAATACACTAACATTAGTAGTCTCAAAGACACCATCACCACATAGGTAATCCGACGAGTCCATAATATGGTAATTGAACTTGTTAGGATGTGCGGACCATGCCAACAGTGGAACAAATTAGATCGTCTCACACAAAGTTCCAATTGGTCACTACAACTAGACTATTGAAATTGCTTCGCATGGATCTAATAGACACCTTATATGTGGAGAGCATTGGTAGAAAAAGATAAATATGAAGCTATAAGCACAATGACTTACCTCTGAATAAGTTCTATCTACGACCTAGAACTTTCAAGACTCCATATGAATCTGGAAGGTAGAAACCAAATTTGAAACACTTTCGTGAGATTTGGTAGTCCTTACTACATCTTAAATGACATGGAACTAAAGTAGGTCGATGCTTAAAGTGTGATGAAGAGAGTGTTTACAGGGGTATTCCTCGAACGGTTATTGCTATAAGTCTGAAGAACCATGGCATTATTATAATAAATCAATGCAAAGTTGATGATTGCAGCCTTTGTTTGAGTTTATCCTATATCGGAACACTTATTGCTATGAGTTCTCCCACTAGAGAAGGGTATATCCTTAGCATTCCCAAGGATGCTTCAACCTTAGATTGTGGAGATGCTACCCAGTCTTAGAAGATGTCCGGACTACCCATGGAATTAAGCATCCGATCCGCAAAGGTGTTGAGCGACAATTGACCAACATTTGGATGAACAAGATTACACGGTGGATGGATAGACAAAAACGATTGACTCGTGAGCCCTTCTAGAAGGATTTGGAAGAAATCACATCACCTTTTAACATTATAGGAGATTTGGAAGGGAGTGTCAAAACTTGAGGAATTCCCAAAGTGAAATATAAAGAGACGATAGATCTTACTTGTTACACCTCCACTAATGGCCCGAACTCTAGAAAATGATGAGTTTTGGATTAATGCCATGCAGGAGGAACTCTCACAATTAAGATGAAATGAAGTCTGGGACTTACTTCCAAAACCTCATTATGTGAATGTGATTGAGACAAAATGGATCTTCAAGAACAAAACATATGAGAATCGGAACATTATTAGAAACAAGGCACGAGTGGTTGCACAAGGGTACACTCAGGTGGAAAGGCTAGATTTTGAGGAGACCTTTGCACTAGTAGCTTGTTTGGAGTCCATAAGACTAGTAATGGCCTTTGCTTGCACACTTAGGTTCAAACTCTATTAGATGGACGCCAAAAGTGCTTTCTTGAATGGGTACTTGAATGACAAAGTGTTTGTAGCACAACCTAAAAGTTTTGAAGACCCTTTTCATCCTATCCATGTCTACAGGTTGAAAAGACTCACATGAGTTAAGGAAACAAAGCTCCGAAGCTTGGTATGAAAGAGCTAACTAAAGTAACTCTTAGAAGAAATGGGATACGGTCGAGAATTTAATCACACTCTTTTCATTAGAGTGAGTAGTGTATCGTCGAGGAATTTATGTGGATGACATGAAGTATTTTGGACCTATGTCTCGAGGAGGATGGTAGAACGATTTGTGAACACATGAGCGTGAGTTTGAAATGAGCTTGGTAAGTGAAATGACTTACTTCCTTGGTCTTCAAGTAGAGAGCGAGCCGACTCGAAAATCTTCGTCTCCACATGAGACCAGATATTTAAAGAACTTGGTTAGCAAGTTTGGAATTTGAATCTGACAAAGCATAGAAGGACTCAGTAGGGACCCATGAATAGATTACTAGAGATGAAACAAGTAATGAGGTTGATCAAACTCTGTACAGAAGCATGATTGGAAGTTTGTTGTATGTGACTGCAAGGCGTTCGGACTTATATGCTACATTGTGGGAGTTTGTGTGAGGAACCATGCAAGTCCCAAAGAAAGTCATCTCCTAGCAGTCAACAAGATTATCAAGTATGTTAGCGGAATAATTGATTATGGTCTTTGGTACACCCAAGATACCACAACTAGCCTCGTAGGGTATTATGTGATGTTGATTAGGATGGAATCTTCTGAGGATAGAAGAACATTTAAAGGTTTGTTTCTTTGGAAGCTTGAGCCTTGTGTCACTCATTTTATTAGAAAACAAACCCCATCACTCTCCATAATAGGCGAAATGCGTGGGTTGGGAGTGGATGCCTTGCAACTTGGATGAAAAATATGCTTAAAGACTGTGAGTCCACACAGCACGTTACAGGAACCAAGCACATTGACATCCATCACCACTACATTGGGCTTGGTAGAAGACAAGATCATTGGTCTAAGGAACATATCAACTGAAAATCAATTGGTCGATGTTTTCACCAAAGGTTTTGGATATTTTAAACATGGATTCTCAGGATATCTAGTTTATGCATTATGTGATTTTTTTTTTTTTAGTTTTTAAAATTAAAAAAAAAAGGAGGAATATTTAGATGGACAGATGGTAGATTGCCTTGGTGGACTGTTATAATGGCTAAGGAATGCGGAGAGTCTTAACTGAAGTATAATCGGATCATGAAGAGTCACATCTATAGGGGGCATCTTAACGCCCTATTAATTAGGCGACCGTTAGAGGACAAATCAAGGGTCTTTTCAGAGGCGGTTGAACCTCTATATAAGGAAGGAGGATAAGGAACCAAAGGCACTCATATTTTTTTTTGCAAATAATCTCAAGAGCTCTTAAAGGTTCAAACTTTCCTTGTCTTTTTCGATCTTTCTCTATTTTGAAGATGGTGATGACCAAATCCAGTGGGTCTGACACAAGAAAGTTGAGAAAATGTAGTTCTAGCGGAAAGGTGGAACCTTTACTCAAGAAGGGTCTGCCATGGACGCCATTGACGTGGAACCCTTGCTTTCTGCACCTCTAAGGACCTTAGTCCCTTATGTCACATTAGAAGATGAGAAGATGCATTTTGTCCAGTATACAGAATATGGGTAGTCAGAGTCCTAGCACGGTGGGTTCAAACCCTAATAGAGAAGTGAAGTTCAAATGGCAACGAAGACGGTGGTGCCACAAGTTTGAGTTTAAAGCGACGAGAAGATCGGTTAATTGTGGCTCCCCAGTATGCTACATGGGTATGACCACATTTCGGCCGTCAAGATTTCTAAATCCGCAGGGCGAAAGGTCTCGTCCCATAGTTATTGAGTCTTTGGACTCTCCTTGGTGAGAACATGAAATGAAAGACTCATCTCCTTCCTTAAAATCTTTCTCAAAGAGTAAGCGCTTTTCCTTCTGCTGTATTTGAGTCCTACACCCGTACCCCGAGCTTTGGCCTTCTATTTGAAGGAACTTTAATGCGTGAAGGCAGGCCACACATCCACAAAGACTGCGAAATCGACAATTGAAGGAGGCTGCGGGGAGCAAACATGATGGGTATTGTCTCCAGGCTACCACCATTCATTAGTCAAATCATGCTGAAATTCTACATCAATCTCTCGAAGATATGAAACCCGACCCGATGCAAACTTTACCACTACAGGCTATGGTGCAGGGACCTCCTTGACTTTTCCCCCCAGCATTATAAATGCTGTTGGGAGTGAACAGCTATATTAAAGATCAATTAGGATTCGAGAGGCATTTGATAGTCTGTCATCATTGGAGGAAAGTTGGGGGATTAACCCACTCAAGTCTGACCTCACGGATGCCACACAGTGCTCCCGCAATCTGCATTCTCCCATAAAATAGCCATGACAGTAGCTTCGACACACATGAGCGATAATCTGAAAACAACTTTGCTACCCTTATTTCCAGTTGGAATGAAGTGGAAGTTCAACCTTGAGTAAGCTTGGTGTTCGGACACATCATGGCATGTTAAGGATGACCGCCCTATCCACATGACTGGTTCACCTCATCTTTGATCTTTGGGATACTCATTGAGCAAAACAAAGACTTGGTGACCACTGCTGATATCTTGGGGCTTCTTACCTGTGAGCTTCGAAGAACCCACAAGTTGTATGAGGGACATAATCTTAGAGATGTCCCATCGACAAAGAAGGTTGGAAAAATGAAGGCGCTAACACCGGGACATGTAGCCCCAAAACCGGAGTCCGTTGTGACCCGTCGACCGCGGAATACTCGTGGATGTTTGGTAACCTACTCGACATTCACGAAAATCGGGCAGAGTCTCCTTTATGCGGGGCTACCTGCAAATCCTGGCACGATCCAAGCCGAGTTCCTGACCACCACGGGGTCTCGTCACGGAGTAATATAATGGCCACTTGGGTCCACTGCATCAATACTCCGCAAAATATATCCAAATACATCAACTATGTACAATAGTTAATAAATTGCTCTTTATAAAAACATATATTAAAATTACCACATTCTAATACATGTTATATAAAATCAAAGCCACAAGTCGACTTTCTTCATATGTGCGGTCTCGAATGCGGGTCAGCCGTTTACTTTGACCTATGCACAGAGTCCCACGGCGGGGTGGTGGCTTGAGTGGTGATATTTCTGAAATTTACTCCCAGCCTAAGTGCACATCACAGTAGTCGCGTAATCAAACACACTCAAGTGCGACATACCCGTGTCTACCTGAATGTCTACATGCCGTAGATGAGACTCGACTCACCATGCCCCATGTACGAGCTCTCAGCCGGCTCCATCACTCAATATGTCATTAGGTAATATATCTAAAGTCCTCAGGCTAGTCTCACATGTCGTAAGCGTGACGGTATCCTTAGTATTATAATGACCCAGTATCGGGCCCTCATTTGGGCTCCGTTCACGTCTGATGTCGATGGGCCAATGATACGAGTCGATCACAGGCTCATCACCTGACCCGAAGTCTATGTGATAAACATGATCGTGTGTCTTCTTTGGGCAACATAACTTTTCGGGTGATACCGCAGGTCTCTTACACCCATACGCCTCGAGTTATCACTGACTCCCTCAAACATGCATTCTGCCATGAATGAAAACCATTTCCAAACAAAGGTATTTGTTTTTAACCGTGGACAACCCTCCGATATAAATAGTGGACCGACTCAGATGTCCCTATTTTGTGGACTCTGCTCCGATGTATATCGATTGGGCGGACTCGGAGTGATTGATATTATGGACAACCGATATATGGACACACTCCGATAAATAATATTGTTGGTCGACCTCCAGACAGTGCCAGCAATATCGTACCTTTCGGCTCACATTGTTACAGGGTGTCTGGTGCATATGAAATGCAATGAGCCATTTCCATTTTCTTAACCCACTACGACTTCGTTTGGACGTTGTCTTATTAATCAAGCCCACTAATCAGCACCTACGGTGTTGATCCGCAACCATGGCCTCACGACACACCATCGAACACGCACGGTGTCGATCTCAGCTATGCACTCACTAATTTCACAAGTTGCAGTGCATATGGAATGCACATGATGCCAATTCAAACACATTCATGCTAATATATTCACATGCATATATATTAACATAATTAAATCACATAAAACATGTTATGCGAATTCACGATCAATACACGAAAATTAGCTCACATGGGCTAATTAAAAACCTGATAATTCATTTTTCACAAGTAACAACACCTGAAATGGCGAGAATCTGGACCCATATAAAACATAGCCTTACTTGGTCCTTCACGGTTCATACGCCCAAATATTGGCAATCTACAACCTGAAACCCAGACATCGAGTCCAGAGCGAACCTCAATACGGTCGGAATTTGCACTTTGAAAATAGTCCGAAAATTACATCGCGAGCGTATAAAAATAGTCTTGAAAGTCGATCCAGTATCGAAAAGCAGTCCTTTTAAATTCAACCGGTTTGTCGAAAAATAGTCAAAAATTTCTAAAAATTTCCACCTCGGTCAAAATTTGAGAATTTGAAAGATTCCTATGACCTTTCCATGACCTCTATATTCCGATTCCAAACCATTAAATAGCCTTTAAATTTAGGAAATAACATGATAGGAAAATTCCCTACCTGTGGAGTTTAGTGAAACTCAAGATTTTTAATTAATCCATCACGTGGCTCTCGTCGCGTGGATCGACTTTTGCGCCGGTCTCGACGAAGGCTTTGTAGTCTATTTTCGTAAGATCACGAGAGAACAAAGGTAGAAAAAATAAAATGTTCTCTCCACGCTCCCTTTCTCCCTCCCGTCGGTTCCTCTCTGTCCCTTTTTGATGATGATTTTTTTTCATTTTATTATTATTATAATATTATAATAATAATAATAATATTATTATTATTATCTTGGATACTTGATTCATATTGCTTCATCCGGATCCGTTTCTATCTGAAAAATTTTTATTTCTTTTCGGTTCGCTATTTTTAAATGAACTTAGCGTAATTCACTGACCAGGATTTTTCGTAAAAATTTCGTTCCTGAAGTCACTGGCGACTTATCACCTAGAAATTCGTAAAATATTCTTCTTGTCTCAGAAAACTTTTCTGGGTTGCTAGATTCCTTGAGGAGCGAATTTAGCAGGCGCAATCCGTTTAGTCATCAAGATCTAGAGAATTTACCGATTTTCTTAGAAATTACCGTTTTTGTCATTTTTGAAAAATTATGAATTTTCTCGGGTTTTTTCTGGACTAACTTAGAGTTCGAACCATCGTTGACCTCAACATTCAAGTTCCAACGTCGCAAGCCTTCTACCTTGATGTTAAAGAAGTTAAAACTCCTAGAAAGGACCATCCAATCCCATGAGAACATGTTGGCTCATCTATATGAGAAATAATAGTTGGCGAAATTACCGTCAAGGGATTTAAGCGATTTCGAGGTGAAATGACCTTGTGTATAATTTAAATAATTTTCAAGGTTCTTGACCTCATCTTCAGTATAATAGAGGATGATGAGGAACTTGATGAGAGGGAGCAAACTGATCCTATCCTCGATCTTGAGCTGACCACCAGTCTAAAGAATGGTTGTCGAACCAAGGACTAAGGATCGAGTCGTAACTAGCTTAGAGACTGGACCGCAGAAGTAGTATGTTCAAATGGAACCTCTTGCCTTTGGGACCTCCAATGTACAACCAGCCTTTGAGAAACTTCCCCCGGCTCATGCAGTGCTTTGAGAGTATAGATTGAGTTCGAAGCTAGTAGGGACACTGAGCCACTTAAACCTCCCATCTCCTCGGTCTCTCTAGTTCTAAGCCTTCAGCAAAAAAAAAAAAAAAAAAAAAAGGGGAAGAAAGAATGATAAGGGAAGGAATAATTTTTTGTGTAATTTTTTTTTTGGTTCCTTCACAATGTGTGACCAGGATGAAAAACGACAGACCATCCATGGATAGTGGCAATATCTTCATCTCAAGTGTCTCTTGCCTCTTATTCAGTACATCTTCTTGCTTCATTATTTAAGAATTGTTTTTTCCAAAGACATAGTTAAAGGGTGAGATTGTTGGGTTTAAAATTGTCAATATCTTTGTCTCCGGTGTTCTACAAGAAGATGGCTACTTCAAAGATTAAGTTTGATGAAGATTTGATTGTTTAATCACAAAGTCCTTGGAAGTAGTCCTAACTAAGGCAGTCTTACATAATAGAGATGTGCTAATCTCGGGAGAGTCAGGACTAGAGTCAGAACTGACGTAGGACTCTAAGCAGTTTAGGACTTATGGAGGCCATGGTACTTGGGGAGGAAGCTACCAATGGGCCTAGGACTCCTCTATCAAGTGGATGAAGTTTAAAACAAGAGGGTCCGATCATCCAAGATATCAAACTAGAGTTGGTAGCAAGTGGAGTCTCAAATCCCAAAAATGAAACTTAGGCGCCAAGTCTCACTTCCGGCGAGATAGAGCGAAGATAAGTTCGAAAAAGAAGGTAATATTAGGTCATATTAGGAGAATGATCCAACTTTATCAAGACCTCAAAGATTGAATTCAAGGGCTATAAATTCAAGGTTTTGGAATATGCTCAACACAGATTTTAAGAGCTGAGATTGAAAATAACAAGCGAAGTTCGGATTGTTGAAGAGTGTAGAGTACAGATAGTCATTGAGGTATTACATATTAAAAGCCTTTCACCTTATGTGAAAGATAAATTTAATGATTCTCTTTCTTTAAGTTGAATTGATGTAATGTGTGCATGGTTTGTGCGATGCTATTGAGAGAGGAATGGAGAGAGATCATTCTGAATTCCACTATGAGTGATTAGGTTAACGAAGGGCTGTGGGCAGAGAGGGAGTCTCTCACCACATAAGACTAATTGTAACCTTAAATTATATTAGTGGAAATCCTTGCATCTTGGCACATCCTCGCGGACATAGGTAGTTGCCAAACCGCATAACCATATTGTGTACACTTTATCTTTATTGCATTTATTTTATGTATGCTTTGCACACTAACAGTCCCACAGGGAAGTTCGGGCTTAATGCACTAAGTTCGAACAGTCACAGTCCCAACATTTGGAATTGTGGTCAAGAACTCACACTTATATCTGTCAATACCTAGGTAAATTTTCCACTTTCTTAAGCTATAAATGTAATTATTATGTAAATGGTATCTAATCTAGAAACTAGTGCAAAAAATTCAAAACAGTCACACTTTGACTTCTATTGATGGTCTTTTTGCAACCAATATTGCTTTAAACCAACAAATTTATTGTCAAGTGCGTACTTTATCTTATAAAATCATTTAACATAGATAGGATTCTTTTTTCCAATTGATAGAGTCATAAGGTCTCATGTAACATAAATCAATCATTTCATAATTGATTATGGCGTCTTCACTTTCTCCTTTTGAACCGTCATTAGAACGACTAATGTTTTAAATTCGCATGTCAGTTGATGGCGATCTTGTAAATATAAGACACTAACAAATTAACACACATAAAAGAAATCTTTTAGCTTATGACCACTCATAGTTTGCTTAGGTGTTCTTCCAAAGACTACTTTAATCATATGCAATTGATAAGAATATCACAAGCAACGACTTTTTTTGCCCGAAAGGTTTTGGAAGAGACTTGGTCTTTTATATGCTTCTTGCTATTTCAACAATGTTTTTATCATTCTTTTTGACTATATCATTTTGTTGAGATGTATAACTAGCTATGTAGTATCTTCGAATGCCCTAAACGTTGTGATAATTATAAAACATATATGAAGCTCTATTAAATCTTAATATTGTAATATTATAACCACCTTATCTTCCAATAAGAATTTTGAATTCTTTAAATTTATTTAAAAAAACCTCCTACTTTTCTCCCAACAAATAAATCAAAGTTTTTATTATAAAATCATCTATAAAGGTCAAAATATATATTTTTATGATAAAGCAATTGTACTGATAACCACTCAAAAGGGAATTTTGTCCTAAACTTTTCCAATTTAAAACCCTTTTGTATTGAAACTCATACTTAGCCGATTATGCGGGTTGTTAAGTCTCTAACCTATTACTAATGGTTTTCTTGAGTACTTGTTAGGCCTTTTAGATACTTTTACGACTCTTGGAAATCATGAGGTCAAACAGTGAGGACATCTCGAGATCTCTAGTGCAAGTTTGGAAGCTCTTGGAAGAAATTCAGACGAGTTGAGACCTTGAGAGCATGATTGAATGAAAAGATGGAGGCTCGGAGAAGAAGAAATCTGGGAATTTCGCACTATTGCCCAAAGATCACATATTTTGCTTGATTTTGGAATGCATCCAGCAGGCAGTGCGAATTTCGCTTTGCTCCATTGAGGCGATGCGAAAATTAGACAGAATGCTCAGAATGGAAAGTTTGACAATCCAAGTCGAGAAGGAGTTCTCTTTATGGAATGTAATCAACTTAGGATCCTTTTCAGTTATCAAATAAGCCCCTAAGGTGTAATTTTATCCCTTTATATAGGGGTAGGATGGATCAAACGAATTTATCCTTGAATTAATTTGTGGAATTAGTTTTAGGGAGAATTCCTTCTCTTTGCTATAAAAGCTTCAATTTAGTTTCATATATTTTATTTATGTGTTCATCCATGGCAGTAATTACGTGACATCATTAGTAAGGTAAGAGCCTTGCGTCGTCTCAGGATTAGGTGGATCAAATCCACCCACCATGGAGATCAAAGGGGATATTTGACCTTCATCGCAAAGGTAAGGGTTTGTTTTCTATTTAGAGAGCCCTAGGTTGTGTACCAATGGTTGGGGACACCATTATGTGGTGGCTACGGGAGTAGGATCCACAACTATCTTTTTAAGTCTCGCATAAGCGACTTAAGATTTCTTGATACTTGGCAAAGTCCGCAGCTGTGCACAAAGGATATCTAATAATCCGAAGGCTCTGAAAAAGCTCGGTGAAGAGATCCTAAGAGGCATCTCAAAGACAATTATCGAATGCGATCTAACCTTAGAATTTTACTTAATCTAAAATCGATAAGAGGATACCTAAGCGTGTGGGGAGACTGACTATATGTTGATCTTTCGTAGCATAGATAATTGGGACGACCTAATCCCCATTTGATCCTCCCACGAGGTGTGTGGACTTGGTGAGCTAAAGTCTCAGGTGCTAATATTAATTCAAACCACTTCAATCAACATACTTTATTCAAAATACCACCGCCATAAAAAATCAATCCTTTACTCTTTTGTTTCAAAGCAACATAAAATCAAAGCAAGTGACCTAAAAGTTACAACTTAAAGAGAAGAAAACCCATCAAGAGGACGACCCTAGAGCCACTATAACTACAGTAGCTACTGGCTACCCGGGGTTGGTACTAGGTTTATAAGTTTTTTGTGATTATACGACCTCCCAAGCAACCCACCCGACATGGAGCAGATAAAAACACCTACGGATCACGTACATCTATACTGCTTTTTGGATTCTCGACTAAAGAAAAAGAAATTCTATGTTGTTTCCTGAAGACATTTTTCATATGCATGATCTGAAATATCAAGCATTAGTAATCTTATTACTACATTTTTTTATATTATTAACTTTAACCCATGAAATCAAGATGATTAAAACAAAGATGGCAAAGCCAGTCGCTATTTTCCACTATTATCTTCAAATTATTATTATTATTTTTTTTGTTTTGAGAAATATAAGAAAACATCCTATTCTTTGTCATCTATAATTTTGTAATCATCTTCTTATTTTTATCACGAAGAATGCAAACTCCATTAGAGATAGTGATTATATATACCCTTTGTTAATTGTCTAAAAAATTCCAAAAATGATCTAGAACAAAAATTACACTTTTATAGTATTATAAGTACCATCTTAGAATGTACTTTAATAACTTTGCCTATGATCAAAACTTTGGATTTTTTCTAAAATTAATTTTGCCTTGAACTGATTCCTTTAATTCTGAAAACAATTTTTTTTACCATATATGTGATTGTTTCATCCTGTATTAAGTTACTAAATATCTTATCAACATTTTATGTTGCTACAATGTTGGCCAATACTAAATTATGCTCCATCTTAGCAGTGTTTGCCTACTTGCCTTAATCATTATGTAATTTCATTTGAAATTCTAACTTATAGCATCCATACCTTTTCCATTTGAAACATTCTCTGTGTGACTTGTTTTTTAGGCTTAGAAATGTTGCCCCTTCCTTAAGAATGATTGTACAGTACCATTTCACTTTTTTGTTGAAGTTGTTGTGTTCTTCTTTACCTCTGCCATGAACATGACCTTTGCCTCCTTTTTTTCACCACAACCGTCAAATACATGCTTTGCTGTATAAAACGTTTCCCAGTTTATAGGTTGATTATCTCTTTCATTCGATATTCGTAGAAACAATGGACTCATCAAGCCTTTAATTATGAAAGTGAAAATATATTTCCTTTTTATTTGGTGTTATAATGGTATAATTAGATTTTGCACTGAAAGATGATAATATTTTCTCTACTATTCGTTATAATCAAACTTCTCACATCTAGTAATAACAATAAGTTGTAGCCTATCAAAATAATTCGAGATAGATTCAAACTCACTCATGTCAAGAGACTGGAATTCACTTCTTAATATTTGCAGCTTCATTCGTTTAACATGATCGTCACCTTTGTACAATATTTGTAGATTAGCAAATGTCTATTTTTCTGTTTTATTTATGAGATTTTCTTAAATATGGGATTCATTAATTGCTTGTACTATTGCACAAAGTGATTTTTTTTTTTAAATATTTCTTTCAAAACTTTCAATAAATCTTTCTAATCCTTTGACGATACCTCAAGTTCCTTTTGAATTAAATACTTCGATGTAACCACCACTCGCTAGATCTAATAAATCTTTGAGATCTAAATAAAATATGCATCTAAATACACTAGTTATCAAAATTCTGATAAATGAATTTTGGGAGTCTTTGATGAATTGAATTAGTATTTGTGGCCATAATTCAATCAACAAAAATACTACTTTCTTGTGATTCTACAAATTCCCTGATGTTCTATCTTTCATACCAATTGTTAGAACCCATACAATTGGGAATATAAATATATTTTTCTAAAATGATAATTTATTGGATACTAAATCACAACAATAAATCCATTTATAGTAAACTAATTATAGTCATACTATGACTCTAATTCCTATTAGAGCAAAAGTCATATTTAATATAGGAAATATAAACAAATAACAACTCCTAATTTTTCTCAAATTCTTAAAATTCTTCTATTTAACTTTAAGCTAAATTTTAATTTCATCATGGTTAGTACATACTTTAAAAATTTAGCCATTTAATTTTTGCACTTTGTAGTGTGTGGTACTAAGTAAACAGTGACCTTCAAACTACTCTTAATAAAACTAACATATACAAGACTAGATTTTGAGGAATCTTGATCCAAGTTATATATTTCCACAACGCAACTAATTACAAAACTTATTTAAGTATTAGAACACTAGTCTCATAATCCAAGAACAATAACAATTACAAAACGCAATCTGTCTAACCCCACAAGCAGTGGAGACAAAGGCCTTATATAGACTAAGAGTAAACCCTTCACAATGGTCCTACGGGCTGCAGCCTGTGGGTCAAGCTTATGAGGCCTTAGACTTAGCCCATGGTTTGGTAAGGCATATGTTTCACCAACATGCCTGCCATTGCCGAAGGACTCATCCTTAAGCATTTTCTATCCACCAGTCTCATTTCCGGGAAGTCTTGATTTGGGCATTCGCAAACACCTGACGTCTGCTCTTCCCTTAGCCATTTCTTGGTTCTGCCTCAAGGTTTGTAAAGCCCTACCTTGCTCTTTGATCCATACACTACTAGTCAACACAACCACCATCAAAATGATCATTCAGATCATGGCATTGCATATGGTCACCTTTGATATACACAAGCGGTTTCAATGCCCCTGTGTTAGCTTAAGGAGGAGGATTCTGACTCATGCATGTCGAAGCCCATGCATCATTCCCTCATTCGGGTCAATCATCGAGTCAAGTCGTACACCATCTATCAAGTCCTTGCCCCCCTAAGAGCATTATGAGTTGATTCCTCCTTGTCATCAGTAGACATCAAGGTAGGTTGAGTAGACATAATGATTTATTCTTAATCATTTATCAAATTACCATTTTTCCCATCACGTCTCCCTTTGTTTCCTTATGCAGGCTGCTCACACTCTTTGATGCATTCTATGACACTGACCGGGGGTCCGTTGACCGTCGACTGTGGAAACCATGTGTCTCATATCCTTGAACCCGGCCACATGATAAAATGACAAATGAGGCCATAAATCCATACTCGTCCATACAGTTACAACACTATGCATTTCTATATATTCAAGAGTTATTACATCTCTCTTAATATAAAACATATATTAAAACTAGTTAGTTCTAATGTATACACAAAACATGAATCAAGGCCACATTTTGACCCGCTTCATAATCCCGGCCTCTAAGAATGTAGTCTTCACGAATACACGAAGGGGATCCACGATGGGGTGAAGCAATCTTTTAGTAGTTGGATCTCTACGAGTTCTTTCACACTTTAAAATCTTGCTTGTCTGATAGCTTGCATCATAGCATCTACATTCCATACAAGATTTACAATGCATACACATGGAATGTTTATGTTATGAAATGTTCATATATACTGCAGGTGCTCACCGACTCCCTCACACGCTGGCTATGCTAAAGTGTGGTAATCGTCCTTGGTAATTACTTGATGACGCGATTACTAAGCCTGCTTTGTCTGCTCACCAGCACCCGTCTGATTGCCAGTAGGTAGCCCATCGAGTCAATCCGACTCTATGCTCAACTCTGGAGTCTAAGTGATAAACATGACCTTGTGTTTTCTTTCGGGCAACAGAACTTTTCGGCTTACACCGTGGGTCTCTTACACCCCCACAGAACTTTTAGGATAGCACCACGGGTCTCTCACACCCATACAAAACCTTTTTGGATAGTACCGCGGGTCTCTCACACCCATGCAAAACCTTTTCGGATAGTACTGCGGGTCTCTCACACCCATGTAGGACCTTTCGGATAATACCACAGGTCTTCTACACTTGAGTTCCAAGGACGCCCAACACACATTAACTACTTCTCATTTTATGATTTAAACTATGAGTCGTTTATTGGACGTCGTCCAAAACACGAGCTCATCACACATTCACCAAGAATGGTGAATAACCATCTGCAGTGCACCACGCTTCCAGAGCTTGATGTGATGTACGGAGTGCACATGAATGTAATGATGCCAATTCATATCTTCCGCTCTTACGATTATATTCTGCTCTGATTTAAACATCTATGTTAACCGCATCAATTTAGCATGCATTAACATATCATTTCATGCCATATCAATTCAAGCCATGGACATCACAAGTCACTACCGCTCGGGTAATGATACACATAAGTCGAGGGCCTAGTGGCCGCGATTTGGCCACGAGCTAATACCAAGCAGGCATGTAATGGCTCGATCTACGCAACCGATGGCCAATCGTTCATTTTCCAGAACAATGACACACAAGCGACTCAAATCATGTTATTGACTACGAAGCGATAACATGCGAACATTTTCTCATGGACACTCGGAGTCGATAAAATCGGTTGAGCATCTTAATAGTCCCAGGTGCGTGGGTGTCCCATTGGGCCAGTCCTCCATCAAGCCTTTGGTCCCATTTCTTTGGGATCGGAATGAATGGCCATTTCCGGCTTCATAACTATTAAAACCATTTTCATGGCCTTTTAGACAAAGAATATCAAAGTAGAAGAAAACCCCTACCTCTTGGAATTTGTTGAAACTCCACACTTAGAGTACCAGCGCGTGGCCCTTGCGGAGTGGGGATCGAGCTTTGCCTATTGTCTGTAGGGTTCGACGGTCAGTAAGTGGAAATCTAGAGAAGGTAGACTCTCTTTCTCTAAAATCCTCTTCTTCTTCTCCTCTCTCGGTCTCTCCCTCTTTTTCCTTCTCCCCAAACAGGTTGGGAGAAGATAGTAGTCAAGTGGGATGTCATGCGCGCAGTATCCATTCTTATTGGCTCCTTGGATTTCCTCCTATCCATATACTTAATAGTGGATTCCTTCCCTTCATGAAGGAATGCCACATGTCCACATGTCCACATAGGCCTTAGCTCTCATTGTTTGACATTCACGAGTTTGACATGTGGTTCGATGTAGTAGAACAATGCTGTATATGTCGTTTTGACATCTCTTGTACTCAGCGTGTACTTCGAGTTGTCTAGAATCGATAAGGTCGACGTGGTAGCTAGATTTTGGAAGACGTATTCAATGGTGAAGTATGTTTCGTCATCCGAGATCTAGAAAAATTCTAATTTTTCAACCAAAATTACCGTTTTACCCTTCCAAAGAAAATTTGGATTTTTCGGGGTTTCACACATTCAATCACCCACTTGCCTTCCTTCACTAAGTGCCCTCATAGGTGTAAGGCATACCAATGATGTAAGACCCGAGAAATTTCCAATTTCTGGAAAAAGGGCAAAATCGTAATTTCGGTCAAAAATCCGAAATTTATTCTCTAGATCTCGGATGGCGAAGCGGATTTCACACGTTAAGGTGCAGGCTAGCAAAATCTAGCTAACTCTGTCAATTAAATAGAATGTCCCCGAGATAGTCGGGATTTACACGTTTTTCGAGGCACTGAGTATCGGGTGCCGTAAAACGATAAAAGTCACATATAACATGTACTCATGACACATGTTGCATGTAGTAGAGAAATGATGGAAATGGACAGCGGAGATAGTGCCAAATGTCGAAAAATCCAAGCTTGGGGACATAGATGTCATTATAGAAATTGTTTTAAATGATAATAAGACAAAATTATGCATGAGTGGCCCGTCTCTTGCATCAAAGGAAAGAAACGTGAAAGGGGAGGAGACTTACGGAAGCAGTTTTGAGAGCCTAGAGAGAGAGTGCGACTTCTCTCTCTAAGTTTATAGGCGATCCGACCATCGAGAAGAGTGTCGAACAAGGAAAATCATTCATTAAGCGAGACCTACGAGTGGACTCCGGTTTTAAGGAGTTTCGACAAACTCCGTGAGTAGAGTTCGTCACTGCCAGGTTTACACTTTGTTTAAGTGTATTTGATGTTGGAGTTGATTGAGAGCCGTGAGTGGCCGTTTGAGTTAATCCCAAAGCTTGGGCCGGTGTTAGGAAATTTTGAAACCCCATTTGTGCGTCGTATTTATTACACGGGCTGTTGGGTTGTAAATTGTATAAATTATTAACGGGAAACAATTTGTGTTTGTGATGTGTATAAGGGCGGAAATGGCCGTACAATTTGGTTTCCGCAATTGAAACCGTGTGGAAATATTTGGATGTGAGCAGTGACGAGGGGTTTCAGCACATTCCACGTGAATAATGACACGAAAATAATTTTTTGTGTGAAAAATGTGTTGGTCGAGTGGTGAGTTAGATTGCTCGTGTTTGATAATTAGCGAAGTGAGCTAATTTTTGGTGTAATGGATTGTGAAATTCACATGCTTTTATGTTTGTGTGATTAAATTATGTAAATGTATATCATGTTATATATATTTGCATGTGTTATATAATTGTCCTTTGGAATTAGCATCATGTATTAGTTTTACCTTTGGGCATCCTAGAACAATAGGAGTGAGTGCAATGAGGTGGATACCTGAGAGAAGTGTTTCGGAAGGTTGACTAATTATATTAATTACCGGAGTGTGTCCATTATAATATTGGAGGGTTGTCCATATAAAATATCAATCGTCGGAGTCGGCCCAATTGATATACATCGGAGGGTTGTCCACTAAATAGATCATCGGTCGGTCCACTTACTTATATCGGAGGGTTGTCCGTAATTAAAAACAAACATCTTTGTTTTGAAAAATAATGTTTCTAAATACGTGAAGCCCAGAGCAAGTGTGAGAGAGTCGATCGAGGACTCGAGTGGAGGTTGGTCATGTAGACACATTAGTAGGATCACACATTTACTTGAATGTATGTTTTCGATGGAGCATTGCATATGCACTTAGGTGGAGAGTAGCGTTTAGGTGATTCTTTCTTGGCGATAGCTCGCCTGTCGGGGATATTATTTTCAGGTACGGGAGCGTTCGAGGAGGCTGACTCATCCTGGGGCCGTTTTAGAAGAGCGGGTTGTGGCTTTGGTTTGTTAATATACACATGTATTAGAACTTTATAGTTTGAGTATATGATGTATGAATAATTTTATTACATCTTGAAACTATTGTATATAGTTAAGGTTATTTGGATGAGTATTGGTTGTATTAGGCTCAAGAATTCTTCGTTTACTCATATATGTCATATTGAACTGCTTGGGACATGTTTTGTTCTTGGGTAGAGCTCCACACGCAAGGGGCTACGCTTGATTTTAAATGAGTGGTGTCGGGTTACCCGATGTGCGAGTATTCAGCCAGTTGACCAGGTTGTCGTGGACCTCGGGAATTGGGGCGTCCTGAGTAAAAGCTCATATTCTCCGGTCAACGGTTCAAGCTTACGAGGGCTAACAATTAGCGTATGCAAATATTGGTTGACTTTCAACTTGCAACAATGATTTGAAAAAAGTGTATTAATCAATAACCTGCCAGCTGCTCAATCAAATAAATTAAGTTATACTTGTGTAACTGCCTTGGGAGATTTCTACTTAGACTCTTGGATGTTTATGGATAGGTTACCCTTAGAAATCATCTTACCATCTAAACCTTGATTTATCATTAATTTTGAGGCATATGTAGTTGGATTTAGGTAAAACATTAGATAGGAGGAAAATAGAGGAGATATTATATTCTATCCTGTAGGTGATGAGATCAAACAAGTTACTCCACCGCTTATCCTATCCAATTTGAACCAAACATGAAATAGGACAAGTAAAATGTGTTATCTAACTTATTTCTTTGTTTATTTATTTATTTATTTTATCTTCTTTAATTTGTTTGTGATAATGCTATCCCGAAGCAAAGGTATGAGACATACAATTCCATGTATCATAAATGAATTTATTTACTTATTTTGCAAAATAATTTTTTAGTATAAATCAAATTCATGGTTTAAAAATCTAAAAGATATTTATGATATAATATTAATATATGATATAAAAAATTATATAAAAATTTTTATTTATAGAGTTTAAACATTTTAATCTTACTGACTATTTATAAGAAAATTTATTAAAATAAAAATGTGATATAATTTTTATTTTAAACATTCAAAAATAATATTTATTTCATATTATTCTTTTTTATTCATTTCAAAAATAAAATATAAATATAAATATAAGATAAAATATCCATTGGATATGTTGTCTTAGAACATCATGTTCACAGGATATGCATATCCAAGGATGTTACATTGAAATCATATTCTAGGATATGCATTTTGTATCTGATGAGGTTTGATAGTGTACTCATAAGTCATATCCTATCCTACCCCACCAATGAAACATAACCTCCTAAGTGTAATTATTTCAAAACTAGAAATTTTATTCGTTGCACCTTTGAGTCTAACTATCTTTTCTATATAATATATATATATTTTAAAATTTGGTGCATCTTAGACTCGTGTTGAAGTTTGAAATTGTGGATAAAAATAGAGTTGTATAGCTATATGATAAAATCCTTGTCTTTATTCTTTTTAACAATTTTTATCAAATTATTAAATGTTGACATATATAAGTGTGTTCTTGGACATAGTTTCTAATGTTGGGATTGTGTGATAGTTTGGACTTTAGTGTAATGAGTTTGAACTCGCCCATGAGATGAAGTGTGTGTAGAGGAGATATAAATCATATGCAGAAAAATAAAAGTACCTTGCTTGATATTTCACGTTGTTAAACCAGCTACACATTAAATGGGGTTATGGGTAGATCTGGATTTACTAATCTATTCAAGGTTACAATTAGTCTTACGTGATACGAAGAATACATCCCTTTACGCCCTGTAGTTCTTTAACCTAATCAATCTCGTGTTTGAATTCGGAATGAACTCCATTGCATTACTCCTGTAGTATTGCACACATATACCCACATTACATTATAGATAAGATGAAGAAATTCAAAACATCATCTTTCACCCAAGGTGAAAGACTTTTAACATGCAATACCTCAATCAAGTATTTGCACTCTGTACTCTTTTAACACGTCTAGACTTCACTTGTTCTTCTTCAAGCTCTGCTCTCGAAATCCATGATGAGCAACTTCCAAACCCCTGAATATATAACCCTTGTAATTCGGCTTTGGAAGTCTTGATAAAGCTGGATTATTATTCTAATATGACTCCAATATTACCTTATATTTTCTAAACTTTCCTTTAAGCTATTCTAGCAGAATAAGAAAATTTGGGGCCTAAGTACAATCTTTAGAATAGAATCCTGATTTGATTATAATTCTAGTTTGATAGCTTTGGAAGATCAAATCCTCTTGATTTGATCGTTATCCACTTGATAGAGGTATCTTGGGCCCATTGGTACCTTTCTTCCTAAGTACCTTGACCTCTAAGGTTCAAGAGCTAGCTTACGTCCCACGTTATATAGTTCTAACCTTAGTGCTGAGTCTCAAACTCATCTATTTTTAAGCCCATTTTTCAAGTATATTTCAGGCTTAAAAGTCTTATTTAAATTATGGAATTTCCACCAAGATTAATGTTTTACAGAAATTTGAAGAAAAGAAGTAGAAAAGTAACAAAAATAGAAAAAAGGGAAGCAAAGGCAACAATGTCGTGACATCGTATGGAGAGTGTCATGCAGTTACTCCAATGTCACGACATCGGTTAAATAGATATGTCGAGTGCGCGATGTCGCGACATCTCACGACATAGGCTATGGCATCACTTTCGAGGCGCAAGAGCTCAAATTCAATGTAAGCGACGCCGAACAAAGAATTATTCTAATGTTGCAACATCAACTTAATGTCGCGACATTAGCTGAAACAATCAGAATTGTAGATGCAATGTTGCGACATCAGAGTTGATCTACAATACTGCATCTTAAATGTTGTGACATTGCCACGACATTGGTTGAAGTAGGAAGAGTAGAAATTACCAATGTTGCGACATTGCGACATCAGCCAAGGCTTGAACACTGGAGAATTAAACTTGCAATGTCGCAACATCGGATTAGTGATGTCGTGACATGTCGGATCCGCGGCTAAGGTGGGTAGAGACCAGCTCGATGTAAAGACATCACCGCGACAATGTTCGACATCAGATGTAAGCTTGATCAAAGGTGAAGCTTAATGGACTAATGTCATGACATCGGTTGAAATGATCCCTTAATTGGGATGATGTCCCGCGACACAAAATTCAGTCACAACAAGCCAATGTTACGACACTTGAGTTAACCCACGACATAGCAGTTTTAATGTTGCGATGATGTCGCGACATTAGTACTAGGGTAGGATTTTTCTTGGGCTTTTTGAATGTCGTAATTATCACCTCATTTTTAGGGTCTAAGACCTGAGCCTATAAATAGAAACTCTTGGGGAATTATTACGGTAACTACGATCGCTTTTCATGAGTTTTTGTGCTTTTGGAAGGCTATATAATTTTATTTTTTATTTTTATTTTCTTTACATTTTAGTTTTGTTTCTAGATTTAGTTTTCTTATATTAGATTAAAGTAGTGATCTAAACTGGGATTCCGAGCTAGATGAATGTAAATCAAAGCTCCATTTCTGTATGAACTTCAATGGAATCTGAGAATTTTTCTGGAATTCATTTTTCTTCAATTTTGATTACAATTTCAATGAATTTTTTTGATTAGCTAGTCATTGTCATTTGTGATCCAAATTTGAAAGGCTAAGCTCCCTCTAGGAAGAATTTGTTGTTGGGATTATTGTTTGAAATATTTTAATGTTGTTTTCGGTATGAAAACTAGAGTGATTCTTGGTATTACTCGTACATTGGTATTTTTGAATATCGGTGTTTGGTACCAGAAGAAATGTATCATTACTTTCGATTTCGAGGAATCCTTTGAGTGACACAGATGGACTGCACGAGCAAATAAGCGTCCACTTAGGAATTAAATTACAACGATATTTACAGGCCAATGAACTCTTTGGATCACTCTGGTATACCATTGGTGATGTTCTAACCTTTGACTTCAACGTTCCCTCCTAGGTAACAACAGGAGTGTGTTCTTGAGGAATATGATTCGCCTATTGATCTAGTAGTTTAATTATGGGAGGTTTCACCTCAATTGAGAAGAATAATTTCAATCATGTGTTAGCTGAGATTCTAATTAGGGAGAAAGGGAATTCTTGTCTAATTGATGGCTAAGGTACCAATTAATTTGGAGAGGGCTTGCATGTCTATGGGGGTAAGAAATTTCCAGTCCTAAGAGATGGCTGTGAAGTGCTGAGAAGAAAAAATAGTAAGATCTTAAGGAGAATCAAAATCACATAAGTATTTAATTGAGACTCACTAACTAGAGATAGAAATGTGGTAAACTAGAGAGTGAAATGTGTGGTGTGAGGAGAAATCCCAATGCTACACTACCTTGCTCTTGGACAATTCCAATGTTCATGTCCCATACTTTATATTTTATTTGGAAACTTGCAAGTGATGGTCCTGTCTTGATTTCATTCTAGTATTTCGATCTAGTAAACTCTCTAATTCATTTATTTTTAGAATTTCTTTATCTTTTTATTCAATTTATTTTAGAAAGATAATCATCTATAGAAAATTAGAGGTTCAAATAGTGATGATCTTGAGTAGTGAGAATAGTTAATCTTTAGATTTTCAAAATCAATCCTCGTGGGAATGATATTTGGACTTAAAAATCCACTTTATTACTTCTATGACCTGTACACTTGCAATTGAAAATTGTTACAGCAGAAGCGTTTATATATTGAGTCTCAACAAGTTTTTGCATATTGCTAGGGATTAGAGAAAAATCTCTAGTGCGATACTTTAAGAATCGATCGTTTTTTAGTTTATGTCAAAATCGAGTCAACAAGTTTTAAATTTGTTCTTGGGGATTGAAATGAAGTAAGTTTAAGAATCGATATTCTTGCCCGAAAGAAAATTGCTAGTTTGGACATTTTCTTTTCACTTTTATCAAAAATTTTCAAAAATAGTTTTAGCGCTGGTAAGTGGTTGGCTACGATCTTTATGAAAGCCCATCATAATATATTTATGTCATCTATTGATCTCACTTGATCTCAGTGTATTTCCATTTCAGGAAGTAATCACATGCACAGACTGACGAAGCTGTTGCCATTAGACAACGAGTTGAAAAGAACAGAAACACGGAAGAAAGTGAGCTTTCTTTGAAGCAATAGCTAAAGCGATCAAGAAGGAAGCGATCGACATGTATGGTAGAATATGACGGAAGGCACGAAGACAAGGACTATGGAAGATTTTTGGAGGCCAGAGTAAGGCAACCACCCATTTAGGCAAATAACTTTGAGTTGAAGCCTGCTCTGATCACCATGGTGCAGCAACATCAATTTACATGGCATCTCAGTGAGGATTCCAATGAGCACCAAGGAAGATTTATGAGGATGACAAACATTGTCAAAATGAATGGGGTTAATCCAGATATCAAAGAGCGCGATTATTCCCCTTCTCATTGAGAATACGAGAGCAATTGGTTTGAGTCAATGCCATATGGATCGGTGTGGACCGGTTGGGAGGAGTTGGTTGAAGCTTTATGGAGAGGTTTTTCCACTTTGACCCTCACCCGAGGAGAGAAAAAAGACAGATTATAGCCTTCAAGTAAGGAGAAGAAGAAAACCTCTATAATGCTTGGGAGAGGTATAAGAAACTGTTGAAGAGATGTCTAATTCATGGGATTGATCAAATCACCCAAATGGACATTTTCTATCATGCAATGAATTACTCTTCAAAGGGAATCATAGGTACGACAGCGTGGAGCATTCGAGAGAAAGAGTGTTGGAAGAGCTGACCAACAGTGAAGATTTGTCATAAGCTATAGAGCTCGAATTTGAGACTTGGGGAAACGCGATAGATTGAAAAGGAGAAGGTATGCTAGAGCTGAACACTCAAGAAAGGAGAAGCCATTCAACAAATACAGTGGGAATCGAAGAAAGAGGAGAGCAGAAATGCATAAATGATGAGGGACTTACTCATGAGGTTCCCAATCAGGTGGAGGAGGCTCAATTTGTGAGTGGCAACGGAAGCTACAATTTCAAGCCCAACAATAACCTTCCAACCCACTACACTTCTCCATTGAGAAACCATGAAAATTTTTCCTATGGAAGTGGAGTGCAGCATGGTCCAAGACTAGTGCAAAATTTTCATCAAAAATATGCTCCATAAGGTTTCCAAGGGCAGTAGCAACATGGTAGCCAAAGAGCTGAGAATCCCAGTCTTTTGAAAATCAGATGTTAAGCTTCATGGGAGAGAGACAAAAACTGCGACGTTCGTAAACAAAAGTTTCTTTGTTGAGAAGCATTCAAAGCGAGACACAAATGTGTGTTTTGAGTCAACACCAATACCTCTCTAAAGAATCTAGAGACTTAAGTGGGGCAATTGGCCTTATCAATTCAAAATCAATCTAGGGATTCCTTTCCAAGTGACCGCAGAAGAATCAGAGCGTATGAAAGTTACTATGCGAGTGACAAAGAACTACAGAAAATAAGAGGAGAGAGAATGAAATGATTGAGAAGGAAGATAAAATGGAGTTAGAAAGAAAGTGGCGAACGAGTTTAGAAATTGGTTTGAGAAGAGAAAAGACAATCTATAGTACGGAAAATTAGCCGAGTTGAGGTGAAAAAAAGCGCAAAAGAAAGAGGAGGTGAGAATCATGTGCCTGTGTTCATTCCTGAGTTGCGAGAAATCAAAGATAGATAATCCGATTCTCTAAATTCTTGAACATGTTAAAGAAGATAAGTGAATATTCATTTGTTGAGGCATTAACTGGAAATACCTTATTATGCCAAGTTCATGAAAGATATTACGAGCAAGAAGGAAACTTGATGAAGAAGAGTGGTGAGCTATCGACCACACTTGTAGTCTTGTGATCGAGAAGAGTTTGCGATGAAGATCTTAAGGATCTGGCGGCTTCTGCATTCCCCTTGCACCACTGGGGGTATGGTTGGAAGAGCATTGTGTGATTGCAGGCCAGTGTCGACCGTGCCACTATGCATTTAATGAAGAGACTAAGTTTGGGAGCTTACTCCTATATATGACACTTGGATGGCGACGAGAACTATGGCTTGCTTTGGGGAATCATAAAGATGTCTTGTTCGAGAGGGAAGTTTATTTTCCCTATGGTTTTTGTGGTGAAAGATATGGAAGAAGATAAACAAGTTCCACTGCTACTGGGAAGGCCATTCCTTGCCATAGGAGCAACCTTGATAGATGTAAAGAAAGGAGAGCTCACTCTTAGAGTAGGAGATGAAAAAGTACACTTCAATTTGAATCAGAGCTTGAAACAACTTGGTTTTGACAATGTTGGGATTTAATAGAAATGTAAACGAGTAGTTCCCATTAGTCCTGAACTGATTTATGATTATAAGATTCAGAATTCCATGAATGAGAATGAGATGAATTTCCAGTATATTGAGGCTCTTGATGTTGAATATCTCAATTCCAGTATTGAATTTAAAGAAACAGTACTCACTTTAAAAGCAATCAATGCAGAAAAGTCAAGCATCAGTGAAGAGTAGGGACAAGAAGTGGAAAAAAGTTTTGAAGGATTAATTCTTAAGGAATTACCCAAACATCTGAAATATGCCTTCTTAGGAGCTGAAAGAGCACAACTTGCAATCATAGTAGTTGACTTGATAGCGAGAAAAGATGGCCGATTGAAATTTGAATATATAAAAAATCAACCAGCTTGGTGATGAAGACTTGAAAAAATTGATCCTTCAATTTGCATGCATAAAATCCTCCTGGAGGAGAATATAAAAACATCAATTGAACATCAAAGAAAACTGAACCTAGCGATGAAAGAAGTTGTCAGAAAAGAGGTATTGAAATGGCTGAATGTGGGATTAATCTATGCAATCTTAGACAACCCTTGGGTGAGCCTAGTTCATGTGGTTTCCAAAAAGGGTGGATTCACAATCATCAGAAATGAGAAAAATGACCTGATTCCAACAAGAATTGTGACAGGATGGAGGGTGTGCATTAATTACAGAAAATTGAACACAGCAACCAGAAAGGATCACTATCCTTTGCCCTTTACTGATCAAATGCTGGATAGGTTGGTTGGACACCCTTACCATTGCCCTTTATTGATCCATTGCCCCTGAGGACCAGGAGAAGACTACTTTTACATGTCCTTATGGCACCTTTACTTTTAGAAGGATGCCATTTGGATTATGTAATGCTCCTATCACCTTCTAAAGGTGTATGATGTCTATGTTCTCAGATTTGGTGGAAGAGGGTATGAAAATTTTTATGATGACTTCTCAGTATATGGATCCAAGCTTTGAGCATTGCCTGAAAAATTTAGAGACTGTACTACAGAGTTGCTAAGATAAGAATTTAGCTCTGAATTGGGAAAAATGTCATTTCATGATAACAAAAGGAATTGTCTTGGGACATAAAATTTATGCAGCTGGGCTAGAAGTTGACTAATCTAAGGTTTTTGTGATTGAAACTCTAATGCTACCTTATACAGTCAAGGGGTAGAAGTTTTTTGGAACATGTTGGATTTTATAGAAGATTTATCAAAGACTTCTCAAAAATTTTCAGACCATTATGCAGACTGTTGGAGAAGGTTGCAAAGTTTGAATTTGATGACTCTTGCTTGTCTGCATTTAAAGAAATAAAATTGAGGTTGGTTATAGCTCCCATCATGACAACACCAGACTGGAACAAAGAGTTTGAAATCATGTGTGATGCCAATGACTATACAATGGGAGCAGTTTTGGGATAAAGAACAGAGAAAATTTTCAGAGCAATACTATTTTGACAAAACCTTGATGAGGCCTGAGAGAACTACTCGACTACGAAGGAGATGCTAGTAATGGTGTTTGCTTGTGAAAAATTTAGACCATATATATTAGGGTCCCATGTCATCATACACACTGATTATGCAACAATTTAGTATCTAATGGCAAAGAAAGATGCCAAACCAAGACTTATCAGGTGGAGTGTAACTAACTGCTGTGAGTACGATTTAAGAAATCGAGAGCGAAGGGTAATGATGTGATAACTGATCACTTGTCAAGATTAGAAAAGCTTACTACAGAGGAAAGAGTGATAGAAATTGAAGAAAATTTCCTTGATGAGCAGCTTTTTTAGGTGTCAGTCCAATCACCCTAGTATGCTGATATTGTTAATTACTTAGCTTGTGTGATAATGCCAACAGATTTCAACTACTAGCAAAAAAGAAAGCTAAGAACTGGTATCAGAGTATATATATGGGATGACCCATTATTGTTTAGAAGAGGGGCAGATTAGATCATCAGAAGATGTGTTCCAAAAGATGAGCAAGGTGGAATTATTGATAAGTGTCATGCATCACCATACGGAGGGCATTTTGTAGGAGACAAAACAATCTAGAAAATTCTCAAATCAGGTTTTTACTGGCCTACTCTATTCAGAGATTGTTTTGAATGGGTTAAACATTGTGATAGATGTCAGAGAATGGGCAATATAAATAGAAGAAATAAAATGCCTCTGCAAGGGATCCTGGTGGTGCAGATTTTTTATGTATGAGGGATAGATTTTATGGGACCTTTCCCACCCTCATTTGGGAATCGGTACATTCTCCTACCTGTGGACTATGTGTCAAAATGTAACTTGTCCAAGAAATGATGCCAACACGGTTATGGAGTTTATTCAAAGAAATATCTTGAGCATATTTGGAGCCCCAAGGACAATCATTAGTGATGAGGGAAGCCATTTTGCAAACAAGCTGTTTGCAAAACTTATGAGTAGATATGGAATCAGACATGTTATGGGATGGGCTTATCACCCTCAATCAAATGGAGAAGCAGAAATATCCAATAGGGAGATAAAGAACATAGTGGAAAAGACAGTAAGCACCAGTAGAAAAGATTGGTTAGTTAAATTAGATGTTGCTTTGTCTGCTTACAGGAATTCTTATAAATCTCTTATTTTAATGTCCCCATACAGGTTAGTATTTGGAAAACCTTGCCATCTCCCTCTTGAGCTTGAATATAAAGCTATGTGGGCAATAAAGAAACTGAACTGTGATTTCAAAGCTACTAAAGCTAAAGAGAAGAGACTACTTTAATTGAATGAACTGGAAAAGCTGAGAAATGAAGCTTATGATAATACCAAAATCTACAAAGAAAAGACTAAAAAGTGGCATGATCAGAAGATTATGAGGAAAGAGTTAGTAGGAGAGCTAGTCCTATTGTACAATTCCAAGCTAAAACTTTTTCTATGAAAGCACAAATCAAGGTAGAGTGGTCCATACACAGTAGTTGTAGTTACCCTTTTTGGAGTAGTAACACTGAAAACCAATTCTAGATATGAGTTTAAAGTGAATGGTCAGAGGTTGAAACATTATCTTGGAGGAAGACCAAATGAAGAACAGTCATAGATTTGAAGAGATGAAAAGAATTGATGAAAAGAGAAAACATTGCAACAAAGTCTAGCTAAAGACATAAAGGCCCGAGCAACTACTTGAGCCTTGAAAACTCTTAATTTTTACTTTTCAGTGTGATTTTGTTTAATTCAGTGTGTTTTGAATAGCTTATTCGATAAAGTAGTTTTATTAGAATTTATTAGTAACCTATGTAATCATCATTTTATTAAATTTCAGGATAATGAAGCTGTTAGGAGATTTGAAAGTTATTTTTGAAGCATTTCCAGCCAAATTGAGTTATGCAGAGTTGACTATAAAGGGGAGTCTACTTCAATTACTTATTCTTTGAAAATGATGCATATACTAAGTTTAGGGGAGTGTAATTTATCTAAGTTAGAAATTACATAGTAGCTTCATTGTTCCTTTATTGCTAAGTTGTGTGATAATCTTTGCAATGCAATGAATATATGCTGAGTTGATTGAATTGAAAATCTGAGTGTTAATGTTCATGCTTGAATTGAGATTCTTCAATATTGATAGGCTTATATTTGTAGAAATAAAATGGGGCAAACAAGTAAAATTTTTGGCAGGAAAACTCCTTCTCAATGTCATTGACATCGGCAGAAAATGATGTCGCCGAATATCGGTTCCAAAAATTTCCCTAATGTCGCGACGTATCAAACGTATCTGATGTGCGTGACATCGACAATTTAATGTCGCGACATCATAGTTATAAAAGAGCGACATCAAGATTAGCATTCTGGCAATGTCGCGACATCAAAACTTTATGTCGCGACAGGAAGGCAGTGTCACGACATTGAAATTCCAATGTCGCGTCATCAAAACTCCAATGTCGCGACATTGCACTTAGCCAATTAGAACATTAAGTCGCATTGACAACTACAATGTCGTGACATAACAGTTAGGGCAACCTACTTATATAAGGATACTCTTCATGGAGATTGTCAAATCAAATCATATCTCTCAAGCTTTCTAACCCTAGCTTTCTCCAAATCTCCCTGAAACCAAGAAATGTCGAACCCTAGCTCTTTAACCCTTGATGAAGTGATAGGAAACATGGAAGAAGAAGTTCTGAGAGAGAGGGCAGAGGAAGGGAACCAAGAAACTGCTCTAGAGGTAGTTCTTGAAGAAATCGAGGTTGTGGTGGAAGAAGGAGATGCTAGGGCCTTCTACTCCAACAAGGGAGAAGAGGCTTTTAAGAAGCATCTTGCCAAGAAGGGGTATGTGGAAGAGAGAGGCTTTAAATAGCTCGTATCGCCATTCAAGGAGGAAGTGGAACGAAGAGGCTAGGAGACAGTGAGACGGCGCATGGAACCCCCCGGGGAAGGAGAGCTAGTCAGGGCTTTACAACACAGGCGAGAGGAAAGACTTGACGTGCTATGTCAAGAGGAGATGGATCCCTTTTGGGGAAAGGGCCATCTCCCAAATCTTGGGGCTCAGACAAGTGGGAGAGTACGCATAGTATGAGTAGCTCTAAAAGAGCCCAAGCTTTGAAGAGATCGCCCGCGAACTCACGAATAGTCTGGGGTAGTGGCAAAGGACCAAGACCTTCCGCACCAAGACCATTTGCAATGCCTACATCGATAGGGGGGATCTTACTGAAACTAACAAGGTATGGTTCTACCTTATTAATTCAGTGTTTAAGCCTTCAAATCACGTCTCAAGCGTGAGACCAGGAACCAGCGTTACTACGATTATCTACGTGGTAGAGCTTTGAACTTGATGTGAGGAGAATTATCAAAGAGTCCATTCTTGACTATGTTGAGAACAATTTCTCAAGTAACATCCCCCGCCCATGTGATCACCCTCTTGTGTATCGAGAGATAAAGTAGTGAAAGATGAGCAGGAAGAGCCCAAAGCCTCTCCTCTCACTCTCAGCTTGGAGTCCTCGAAAACTCGATTAAGGGTGAAGGTGAGAGAATCGAGAAAAAGAAGAGTCTGAAAAGGAACCTAGAAACAATCCTTACAATAGAGGATGAGGGAGAATTTGAAAATGAAGAAAGGGGGGTTTTCGAAGATTACAGGCAATAGGTGCTCTTCCTGCCTTCTGAGAAGGAGACCATGACTCCTTCAGTCGGGCGAAAGCGGGGGGGTAAGCAAAATTTGAAGCTTAAGAGAAGCGAGTAGTTAAGGCTGCTAGTTTTGATGAAGGAGATATAGAGAAGAAATGAGAATAAGGGATGAGTAGCTTAGGGAAGAGTTGAGGTATAGAGACAACAATCAGGCTGCAGAAAACAAGAAAAGAGAAGAGAACTTAGCAACACTCATCCATTAAAGAGATGAGGAGTGGAAAGAAGAGTTAACATAGAGGGATAGAGCATTAAGGGCAGAGTTAAGAGAGAGGGAAAGGGCTATTGTAAATGATCAGCTGAATAGAGATCAGGAGTTGATTAAGCTAATGGAGATAAGGGAAAAGGAGATGGAATAAAATCTGCTCTAGAAGGCAGAAGCCTTTGTGTACCTATATAAAGAACCTGAAAGAAATCAAAGTACACCATCGGAAAAGGGATGAAGAACTAGGTCACCACTGAACTCTGAGGAGTGGACGAGAGAGCATTGACCTAGTGAACCAAACATGATAAAGATGTATCAAACTGGGAGTGGTCGAAGGATCCTACGAGATTATTGGGAAGAGGTAGAATGAGCTAATCGGCGACATCTTCTAACACGAAAGTGGTATCTCTTCAACGAAAGGAGAAATTAGTTCAAGCGGTAAACCCCGGAATCCTCGATCTGAATTCCTCCCTCTCGAGCCGGCTATAAATTTGAACCGAGTGAATCCTCGCGAGCCCTCGAATCGAAAGAAAGAAGAAATGAACTCTATCTCTCTCTATCTTTCTCTATCTTGCTCTATCTTGGAATCTCATCATTGTAATTTTGTTCTCTGTAAATAAAAAGCAGTTTTAAAATTTTGTGTGCAAATTTTCTTATTCTTCTTATTTTCCTTTAATTTTACATATCTGAGATCTATAATAAATATGAAGTTTGTGATTTGAGAATAATTGAGATTTTAGTTGCATTGGATGCATAATTGCTAAGATGAAAAGATAACAAGGCAAAACTCTGAAATGCAAATATGCTGAATAATTGAAACATGGTTTTAAGTTGTGATGTCAAGGATAGATAAGCTAAATTTTTAGATTCTATAAAAAAAAAAATTGAAATTGAGAGCAAGGTTCATAAGGCTACTAATTCTAGTATGATTGAACAATACAGTTCAGAAAATGACTAAACTAACACATTGGTCATAAGTACCTTGAAAACTGATTGTGTTTAGGTTAGGAACACTTTATTGGACTTACTATCAGTAAATCTCAAAAGGTTCTAGAACTTAATGCATTATTATTCAAGGCGAAATCCTAGGCATTACAACCAGTAGGAAATGATTTAGGCCATCCTTAGACAGTTTGGGCCTTTCAAAAGCCTACCCTTTGATATGCTATTAAGCATACACTTTAGTACACTGATTGAGCCTAAAATGCCAATTTTATCATTAAATCCACAAACAAGAGCCTTAAACCTTCCTTAAGTCTTACCTTACAATAAGAGCCACAGATTTTGGCCTTAGATGGAGTGCCTTCAAGTAATCGAGAGGATAAATTTGAGAGAGTACAAATTTGAATTGAAATAAAGGAGGATAATTAAGGATGTGAAAGGAGAAAACAATTGAGAAAAGTTGTACGAGAGGTTACCGCAGCGAGCGAAATTTGAAAATATGTAAGTTTTAAGGAGTGAGTTTTGCCTTGGCCTTACCTTGGCAATTAAGTCCTTAGGGTGTTCACCTAACCTAATGCCAAGCGGTATGGAGTTTCGACCCAGCTTGTTAAGGGGTAGTAGAAAGCTTAAAAAGGTAAAACATTGTACCATTCCAAATCTGAAACAAAATAACAGGAAATAACTTATGAACTGAGAAACTGAAATAGATACAAAAAAGTGGAAAAAGAAAAAGCCATAGGGGGAAACATGAAGAAAGATTCACCAAATCAAGTTTGAGGGTGCTCTTGAAATTTTTTTGATTAGACATGAAATGAGGAGCAATTAGAAGACAAAATGCTAAGAAAATGTATGCAGTTTGGGTCAATTTGAACCTAAAATGTACAGTTATCTACCCAAGTACCCTAGCCATATAATACAAGCTCAAAAGACCTATTTGATTTGAGGGTTGTGTTATGCCTACATTAGTGGAGAATAATATGACCAACAAGTCTAAGGGACCTAAATTACTCAGAAAAGAATACCATTCTGCATAGTGACTCTCATAAGGCTACCTAATCTGCAAATTAATCATAAAGGGAAGACCAACACATACTCACAAAGTCAAGAACTGTATCTATTTATTAACTATGAATTACAAGCTAAATTGAATAATCTAAATTGAAAATTTTAGGATTACGACGATGAAGCTTAATTAAATTGATGTCTAGGCGAAATACTATTGAGGCCCAGTGTGAAATTTACTGAAAGATGATTTAATTGAAAAAAGTCCTTAAAAAATTTATTTTTATTGTTTGAGGACAAACAAATAGTCTTTTATTTGTTTGAGAGACCAATAGCACTAGTTTGGGGGGTTGATGAGTCACAAAACTCTACATCTATTTTAAGCCAAATTTTAAGTATATTTAGAGGCTTAAAGTCTTATTTAATGTTAAATTATGGAATTTCCACCTAGATTTATGTTTTAAAGAAATTTGAAGAAAAGAAAGCGAAGCGGTAAACGAGAAAAAAAGGAATGAGCGGCAATATCGGCGACACGGAGCGTATTGTGACATCGTATGGAGAGTGTCATGCAGTTACTCCAATGTCGTGACATTGGTTGAAATAAATGAATCAAATTACGCGATGTCGCAGCATTACCCGCGACATGGTAGCGACATCCTCAAGACTACATAGCACCAGATTGATGTCGCGACATTAGAGCGAATTATTCGATGTAGCGACATCGGCTGATGTCCGCAGCCGTGGCGGAAACAATTAGAGCTGCCGGTCTGATATCCGCGACATCGAGTGATCTGATCTGCATCTTAAATGTCGTGACATCCTTCAGCGACATTGCCGACGATGGCTAAAGTAGGAAAGTATTACCAATGTTGTGACATTGCCACGACATCGGCAATGACATCAGCTAAGGCTTGAACACTGGAGAATTAAACTTGCAATGTTGCGACATCAAATTAATGATGTCGCGACATCATATCAAAGTAGCCAAGGTGGTGAGACCAACTTAAAGTCGCGACATCACCTCAGCAATGTTGCGGTATCATATCAAAGCAATTAAGGTGAAACTTAAAGGACCCGATGTCCACGACATTGGAGTTACTTGATAGCCGACATCGGTGAAATGATTGGGGTACGCCTTATCGATGTCGTCATTAGCGACATCAAAATTGATCCTGACGAGCCAATCTTTGCGACACGAGTTAACCCGCGACGCGCTGGCATTCAATGGCGATGATGTCATGACATGATTTTAGGGCAGGATTTTTCTTGACCTTTTCGAACATCGTAATTGTCACCTCATTTTTAGGGTCCAAGACTTGAGCCTATAAATAGAAACTCTTAGGGAGTAGTGCAGTAGCTTGCAGCCGCTTTTTATCAAGTTTTTGTGCTTTTTGGAAGAGCTGAAGTCTCATTGTATATAATTTTATTTTTATTTTCTTTACATTTTAGTTTTGTTTTTGGATTTAGTTTTCTTATTTTAGATCAAAGTAGTCATTTGAACTGGGATTTCGAGCTAGATGAATGTAAATCAAAGCTCCATTTATGTTTTAACTTCAGTGGAATATGGGAATTTTTTTGGAATTCATTTTTCTTCAGTTTTGATTACAATTTCAATGAATTTGTTTGATCAACTAGTTATTGTCATTTGTGATCCAAATTTGAAAGGCTAAGCTCCCTCTAGGAAGAATTTTTTGTTGGGATTATTGTTTGTAATATTTTAATGTTGTTTTGGGTATGAAAACTAGAGTGATTTAACTAGTATTACTCCTACATCGATATGTTCTGAATATTATTGTTTGGTATCCAGAACAGTCACTTGGGGGTAAATTACACTGATATTATTTGAACTAATGCACTCTTTGGATCACTTTGGTATATCACTGGTGATGTTCTAACCTTTGACTTCAAGGTTCCCTCCTAGGTGACAGCAGGAATGTGTTCTCGAGGAATATGATCCGCCTACTAATATAGCAGTTTAATTATGAGAGGTTTCTCCTCAATCGAGAAGAATAAATTCAATCTTGTGTTAGCTAAGATTCTAATTAGGGAGAGAGGAAATTCTTATCTGAGTGATGGCTAAGGTACTGATTAATTGGGAGAGTGCTTGCATTACCTTGTCTATGGGGCAAGAAATTTCCAGTCCTAAGAGATGGTTGTGAAGTACTCAGAAGGAAAAATAGTAAGATCTTAAGGAGAATCAAGTCCTGCAAGTAGCTGTTTGATCTACTGACTAGAGATAGAACTGTGTGGTGTGAGGAGAAATCCCAATGCTACACTACCTTGCTCTTGGACAATTCCAATGTTCATGTCCCATACTTCATATTTTATTTGGAAACTTGCAAAGTGATGGTCACAACACTGATTTCATTCCCAGTATTATTTCAGACCAATAAACTCTCTAATTCATGTATTTTTAGAATTTCTTTATTTTTTTATTTAATTTATTTTAGAAAGATAATCATCTACAGAAAATTAGAGGTTCAAATAGTGATGATCTTGAGTAGTGAGAATAGTTAATCTTTAGATTTTTAAAATCAATCCTCGTGGGAATGATATCTGGACTTAAATATCCACTTTATTACTTGTATGACTTGTGCACTTATAGTGATTTAGACCAAAACTATTTTTAATTGAAAATTGTTACTTACATAGTAGAAAATAGATTTTATATATTGAGTCTCAACAAGTTTTTGGCATAATTTCTAGGGATTGAATAATCTCTGGTGGCAGTGCTAAGAATCAGTCGTTTTTGGTTTATGTAAAAATCAGTCAACACCTAGTTCGGACTCTACAGGACTGGCACATCCCAGTATTGTAGAGCTGCCTTAGTAAAACTACTTCATGGTTTTTCCAAGGACTTCATGTTCAATCCATTAAATCTTCATCAAACTCAATCTCTGAAGTAGCCATCTTCTTGTAGAACCTAGAGAAGAAGATATGGACAATCTCAAACCTAAAAATCTCCCCATTTGGCTATGTCTTAAAAAAAACAACACATTATGAAGAATGAGACAAGAAGATGCATTGAAGAAGGAAGGAAAGAGATACTTGACACTTGGATGAAGATTCCCGTTTCATTGATGGACTACCCTTTTTACATCTCGGTCATTTAGAGTGGGAAGGAATAAAGAATTACAAAAGATAGTCATTCCTTCCCTTGGATCATTCTTCTGTCTCCTTTTTTTTTAAAGACTAGAATTTAGGGGGGAGGGGGGAACTGAGGAGATGACTGAATCAGTGGCTCATTTTCTCTACTACAATTGCAACTTTGTTCGGACTCGTGCTAGGAATTTGAGGTAGTTGTTGCAGGTGTTGGCGAAGGCGAGTCAAAGACCGATTGCTCGATGTTTATCCCAAAGATAGGGACACCAATCTCCTATGGTAGACTAGGCTTGGCTGTAAACGTTGCCTTGGATTAGAGTCCAAATTGGTGGTGAGGTTACGGTTCATGTACTCCCAATCATCATTATCATCATCATCATTTCCTTTTGACATGGAGAAGATCGAGGCTTTAGCCTTGGATTTCATCAATTCTTCCATCGCAACTGTTATCTCCTCACGCATCTTTTGAATGCCTTGGATATGTAGTTCGAGCAACTGCTACTGCTCATATAGGTGAGCCAACACACTCTCATAGGATTAGATTGTCTTGTAAATATGGTTGATCTTCTTCTTTTGCCTAGAGGTGGAAGGTTGGATCATGGAAGCAAGTGTTGGTTTGGATGATGGGATGGTCTTTGGGATTTTCCCTTTTAATTTACCAGCTTGAGATACCAGCCTCTTCTCGGAAGGGACATCTTAAAGATGATGTCCCTCATATAGCTTGTGGCTGATTCTTATTTCATCTACCGAAGGCCCCAAAATGTCTGTAATGGTCACAAGATCTGACTTCTGTGTTGTGAGTATCCCAAAGATCAGGGAAGGATACCCAAGAGCTTTCCGGTAGGCCATGTTCTCGGAAAAGAAAAGAATGTGTTCGAATATTAACCTTCCTAGGTTGAACTTTCTCTTCATGTTGATTTGGAAAAGAAGGGTGACAAAGCTCTTTGTTACTGCTGTGCGATGGGTGGTCAACAGATAGTTGGTCATAGGTATCTTCTGCAGGATGGAGTACTTGGTAGAGAGACGGGATGAGAGGAGGTTTCATTTCGCTGGCCAGGTTCTCACATTTTCTCCAGTGAAGACTGAGATCATTGGATCCGTCTCGGGTATCTCCTCATCTTCCTTTACGGGGTCATCACACTCCTAGTAATGATTGATGATACTGAGGGAGAATTTGAAGGTGTGTCCCCGCACCATCATCCTTTGTAAGCTCAGACTTGCGGGGTCCCCCATGTCCTTGGACATGTCACATTGAACTCTAGGACAATTTGCGTCATGAATGGGGGTAACTTTGACACAAAGCCCACCAGATTCGTTTCTCCCAATAATTCCACAATCCTAGATCGTTCGAAGTCCTTGCAATGCAAGATACATTTGCTCATGAGGGGAAGAGGTTTTAAAGAACAGGGACAAAGATTCACTTACTATTGGGGATGTCTGAACCCGTTGCTTCTTGGTTGTTGGTTTGGGAGGTGCAACCTTCTTTGATTGACTAGAAAGTGGGGTAGACTTCCTTGTTCATTTTGGTGACAACGGTAGTGACTCAGAGGAGAAAGAGGGAGCCTTTTTATCTGGCTCGAACTAATTACAGTCCTAAGACTCAATCACCATAAAACGAGTGCCCTTTGTTTGAGATCTCGAGATCTCCACTACAAAGTCTCGTCTAACCCATCTAACCATTGGAGCAATTGAGGCTGAGTTGTCTCTGAGGTTCCAATTTCATTTTCTAGGACCACAATCTATGGTGGTGTTCAAACAGTGCCATCAACAGGGTTTAGACCTTAGGTGTTATGACTCCCATGGGAGAGTTTTCCTTCTTTCCAAAAGCATCTGTAGCAGGTTCTTCATCTTTGGATGTGCTGTAGGGCATAAGAGCTGGTGGTGGTGCAAAACGAAGAGATTTCACATCAATGAGGTCCATGGTTAACCCTTTTTGATCAAATAATCTTCCTTGCCTACTAGAACTCCCTTTTACCAACTTGCTTCTATTGGACTCACTATATCTTGTCATAACCATCTTCAAAAAACTGAAAAAGATGGAAGCTTGCAAAGAAAGTTCAAACCTTTGGAGGTGTCTTGAAAGAATATTTAGAAAATGACGTGTGCCTTTTGGTTATGAAGATCTTCTTTATATAGAGATCGCGATTCAAAGAAACCCTTATTTTGTCTTAACGGTCTCTGATAAATAGGGACGTTAGGACTCCCCTACATACATGGCCGATTCACGGTCAGTCTCTTGAATGTTGGGACTCTGGCGTACCTGCAGTAGTTGCAACGATCGGAGTAGGGTGGGGCCCAGCGGCTTGTCCATACGATGTCCTTCATTTTTTTAATTAAAAAAAATCACATGATGCACAATTCCAAGGATGATTTGAGAGTCTCATACCTAGTAGCATCCAAACCTTTGGTGAAGATATCAACCAATTGATTTTATGTTGAAATATGCCTTAGATCAATGATCTTGTCTTCTACCAAGCTTCTAATGTAGTGGTGATGGATGTCAATGTGCTTAGTTGTCGAATGTTTGATGAGATTCTTCGAAATATTGATTGCACTAAGGTTGTCATAGTAGAGAGTTAGGACTTCCTTTGGGACGCCATAGTCCTTGAGAATATTTTTCATCAAAATAAGTTGTGTTATAGATTTTGCCATGCCATAGTCCTTAATACACTACATGTTATATATTCTACCTCAGTTGTGGAGAGTGATATGCAATTCTGTTTTTCTACTGAACCATGACACAAGGTTGTTCTCAAGGAAAAAACAACCTCTAAAAGTACTCTTCCTATCTTATTAGTTTCTAGCCCAATTGACATCATGGTAACCTACTAGGCTAGTTATGGTGTCTTGGGTGTACCAGAGACCATATTCAGTTGTTCCATTAGCATACTTGATGATCTTCTTAACTACTAGTATATGGCTTTCTTTAGGACTAGCTTTGTACCTGATAGGTGTGAATGCATGTATGTAAAATAATATGCTTATGTGTGCAAGTGCACGCGTTGCCGAAAGTAGTAAAGTGTGAAAAGTAAGAGTATCGTCCCACGAGGATTGGGTATTAATTACCGACTCTAATCTAGCTTTGGCTCTATTTAGATGATTTAAAATATGAAAAAGACTCAAATTAAGACAACTAGCATGCAAAGTCCTAGACTATCAAAGACTGAAGACTAAAAAACCCTAGGACATAGATTTAACCAATTCAAGCCTATGAGAACCTCCTAATCTAATCAATTAATGCCCATTTCATTATGTTGATGGTGATTTCACTAATGCATATGCTAATCTCTCTTGATAACTCACAATCTACCCTTAGGATTAGGTATTTTGTATCTTTGTTCAACCCCAGATTTCCAAAGGCGTAGTAAACCCAAGAAATCCCAATACCACATATAATCTCACTTATATCTCTATCTCATAACAATTAAACGGTAATTGATCCATGGTCTAATTGACCGGCCAATGGTGAGTGTGTAAAATTAAGGTGAAAGCGCCTAGCACGTATGCGCGATTTTACCCAGCGTCAGTTGACATGAGTGTAGTGGTTGGTCAGTGTCAGTTCCCTCGAGAAGAGAGTGTGTTGACCTGCGGTTGTGACTTAGACAATATTTGGATCTAATCCTAAAGCCCAGTGCTGACTAATTATAGATTAATAAACCTAAAATTGAATGTATTGAATTATATTGATAGAAGCACAGGGTTTCACCAGTCTCTACCACTCTTGATGGTCATCAGTCGATGAGACTTATTGAAGTATTTATATGAGTTATGTTGGCAGGTTGATCTTTTCTATAAGATATTCTCTCTCTCTCTCTCTCTCTCTCTCTCTCTCTCTCTCTCGATATATTTGCACATCCTCCTTGATTGGATAATATTGCATCTACTGCCTCCAACTCCTCGACTCAGTATTAAATCGCAAACCACAGTACCACACTTGTAGTGCGGAATATCTGTTCTTGACTAAGTGTCCTTTTAACCATGTCCTTAGAAGTTATTTTCTCTCGATCTCAAACTCTCAGCTTTAAATGACACCACGGTTGGCTGAAACTGATAACAATATGTAATTAAACTTAAATTAAGCGAAACATATGAACTTCATATTAACCTTCAATAAGCCAAAGCTTTAGAAATCAATCAAAATAGAAATACTGGATTTAGGGTTGGCAAAACACTAGAGAAAAGAGTTAGTTCATCCTATTATTCATTATAGATTGAAGAATTCGAATCATGAAGTGGTTGAAGGAAAGACTACAGAAAAATCCGTCTTCATGATCTGTCTCGAATGCATCTATCTTGATATCTCACTCCTGTATCTCCTCCTTCTTCCTGATCTAATCTCTCATTTTACTTCGAAATTACTCCCTTTTTATACCTCGAGACGAGGGCCCATCAATGGCCTAGAAAGCTAGGATTTTTTCTTGTTCCCGTAATGGAAAGGGAACCTCGCTTGTCGCGTGAAGGTGAAAACCAGCGGCCCGACAAACGAGGCCTTTTTGATTTTAAGAGCTTTAGTGCATGGCGAAGGGATCTTTAATGACGAACCATATCTGTGATGTGCCTTTTAAATCTTATTATATTTATGTTTTCTTATCTTTTTGTTTTCTTTATCGTTCAATAATTATGTTTGTATAAGTCGTATAATACAGGGATTCTATTAATAAGAAAAAACCTGAATCTTTATTATAAGAACACGAGAATTTGCTTAAATGCCACGTATGATTCGTCGATCAACACCCCGAACTTAGCTTCTTGCTTGTCCCCAATGAGGAATAGCGACTCACAGACGCAAAGAATAACGTGAAACTATATACCGATATATTTCGCCCATGTGACAACAGAAAGAAGTCCATATTAACCAATTCAAAAGATCCAGGGACTACCTTGATTGCTTAGCTTTCAAAATTGCCTTTGTGTCGGTCTGGATGACGAAAAGTAGGTCAACCGATTTTAGTCTCAATAATCTTTCCCCGAGTCTGAGTGCGGTTAAAGTGTGATCTCCGATGTATGGTTTGATTGCATTACCCCAAACTTGAATGGGAACTGCCTGGCCCGAATAACCAACACGGAAGGATGAGAGCAGCATCAATTTATTCCTTATTTCTCCTGAGGATTAACTCTAAGACAAATCGGAAAGTACTAGTGGGGTTTAGGTGAGGGGTTCCTATAGGCGGGATCCATTGGTGACTCCCCACCAGTTAGTTGGGAGCACAGGCATTGATTCCCTAGAACTTCACCCCCGAACACTCAACGAACCTCGGGTTCTAGATTGTGTAGATCGTCCATCCTCTTGTCCCATGTAGCGACGGTCAGTCGATGGCTCCCTGCCGAGTTGGCGCTCAGCGTGACTGAAAGCCACAGGATAGTACCTAGGATTCCAATGGATGTTCATTAGCTATTACATATATATATATATATATATATATATATATATATATATCATCTCCATGTTATTTTATTTTGGGACTCAAAAGCGATCATCTTTTCCTGGAGGTGTCCCGTGTGGGTGTTTCACTTCCTAAGGTTAAATGGGACTCATGTCTTTTCGGTGAGTCAGGTCAAAGCATACCCCAGAAGATCCATGTGTCGTGCTCAGGATGATAGCCCTCGCAGGGGTGGAGTTCTTGAGATCAAGGGTGACGGGACCGTGGATTTGAGTCTTGACTTTACAGCGTCATTCCCGATTATCAAACACTCCTCGGGTCAGCCCTCCCGAATTTGAACATGTGGTTTGTTTTTGGGACGCTCTGACAACATTTGCCATCATATACCAAAGTCATGAGATACCGATACCAATTTTAGAAATTGTCTATTCTAATATATTGCCAGTTTGCATACATGTTGGTGCATGAGTTCATTTATAGTATAACTTTTAAAGATGGATTCAGCGTAAAACTGCTTCAAAATAATAATAATAAAAAAGGTTCATCGTGGACAATAAAGATATGTTGAGTGGTGACAGATCAAACCAATGGATCTCACTTTGATCACGATAAACTAATTTTATTGCTCTTGACTTGACGGCGGGCATCTCAGTGAGAAAATAAGAAGGGCAAAATGATCATGAAAAATAATATCTGGGACAGATGTGAAGTAATGGAATAATAGGGTGACGAAATTGCTGGTGATGCGGTCATGTTGACTCGGGTGACCAATCATCACGGGATGGGTGCTCAGCGGAAGTGATCTTGGAGCATCCCCCGATAGGTGTGGCCAGGGGCGGTGAGTTACGCATGGATAAATCCGGCCCGGGGGCGGAGATTCACCTCGAAGGGGACCTTGAGTTATCAAGTGCGCTCACGGCGATTGCGGGTGGCGGGTTGAGGCATCATCGTCGGGCTCGTCATCGTCCGGTCGATGGGGCGGACTCGTAGAGCTCCGACCACCTGGTGGTAGTACGGAATAAAGAAGCTGAGGCGTTCGTGCTCTCCTCCCTAGATCGATATCTGAACTCTGTTGATCGACGCGTAAGCTTCCGATGATCGAGGAGAAGGAAGTGGAATCGGGCGGCGTTGTGGCCCAGTGGATGACTCAGTCTCGTCCGTAATGTATCGATCGCTGGTAGAATCACCGGTCATGGCGCCATGAGGTTCGTTAACATCAACCTTTGATCGACGGACAAATCTTGACAAAATCGATGTACAATATACTTCAAGTATGGCGTATCGGATGAAACCTCTGACGACTCGCGGATTCAGTCGATCGACGCCCATGTGGCGCCCGATAATGAACTCCGCGGATGAGATGGATGACCACCATGCGCGTGCTCATCATTGCCATAGCTCATCGGCAGGCGTAGTAGGTTGATATTTGTTGCGAAGTATATGATACCACCACGGTTCGTTCTATTGTTCAATCAATCGAGTGGATTGGATAGACTTCAACGACGGCGGGGCCTCCACAGGGTGGAGTTTGATGCGACACCTAAATCTTGATCATTGAAATTGAAGAAGCGCATTGAAATTCAGAGAAGACCTGCCGGACGAGAAGGAATGGATTCTGATGATAATTGATGGCGTCTATCAGAAGATGACGTGCGTTCAATGGGAGAGGAGTGTTCAGGATATAGCGAATGTTAAATAGTGAAGATGATCTTCTTGGCATCATAGTGATCATTGTTCAAATTTGTTTTATAGAAAGAATAGGAAGCTGAAGAAACCATAAGCAAAATGAAGGAAAGAAAACTTTTGAATAGATGTTATGAAGTGTTTGAAAGGCACAGAATATGGATGTTCTGTGTGGAAGACCCTTGTTGGCGAACTCTTCAGCGTAGTTCGTGACATTTCAACAGTCGGACCATGGGATTATGATAGCGAACTTTAATAAATGAGCGACATACCTGAATCTTCCTCTTTTTGGCGACAAATGAAACTGTGGTGAAGACCAGATCATGGGTGTGTTTTCCGCACTCGCTTGAATTATCATATGAGTTCAAAAATAGTGGTGGGATGCAAAACAAAAAAATTTACATGCAGTCAGAAGAATGATAACATCTAGTTTAGGAAAAGAAAATCTCACAGTAGCGGTTGCATCGACCATCATTCATCGTTCAACCAATATTCTTTTCCAGCGTCATTGATCTGGTGGCGTTCCACTACCACTCTGTGTGATCAATCTGTTCTTGGCGAGTTGGACTATTTTGGCTGCCATGCCCTTGATCTTACGGGTAGTCCCGTTGTGCCATCTACGAGGCTTATCCTGGGGAGTTTACCCGCATAGCGCCTTACCGAAAGATCTCTTTGCCGGTTGGAAGCGGAAGGTGTGCTGTTGGACCATTAATCTCCCGAGATCTTCGCCGGCGAAGCCATAAGTGATCGTCTTCCAGGCTCCCTCCATTTGATTCTCCTCGCATCCCAAATAAATGCCCGTGATAGCTAAATAGCCTACCAGTGCATAATGCATTATTTCTTTATCTTCTTCCATACTCCGAAATGACCGAAATATCTTGGAAAATATGAACATCACTTTGGCCTAAGGCGTCTTCTATATATTACTCCTTGAATGTTTGTTGTTAGCCTGTTGCAATTGGAGTGCCTTATTTGTGGTTGAATGAAACTCCATAATCCCAATGTCGGATAAATAACGACATAAAGTTAATACTTTCCTCCCCCCAGATCTACACCTGGCCTTCGAAAGAATGGAATTTCCAATTGTGCACCTATATGGTAAAGCTAGTATTGGGTCTTTAAGCTTTTGTGCATGGAGTTTTTCATTCGAGGATGGCCTTTCGCTAGCGGTTCCGCTGTCTCAAAATCCTGCCACTGAGTCTTCTTTTGTTCAGATGATATCACTCTTTCACCCAAGTTTCACATAGCTGAGCATCGTTTCAATGCATCGATAAGGAATATTTATGCATGGAGTTTCTTGAACACGCCCCAGAAATTTAATTGAATTGCTTATCTAATTTGCTCTTTTTTGAGCGTTGAAGATCTAAGGGATTGGATAAGTAGATTTAGTCATGTTTGGTCGACCCTTAGCCTATGTTTCTTTTTCATCCAACTTTTTAAATTAAATTTTCCATTTCACCACCTACTTGCCAGTCTGGATCGGTTGGATTATACTTCTATCCTCTGCCTCACACTATCTTCATTGATTTTACCACAGTGCTACTGATTCTTTGCCCTCCTCAAATGTGACACTTTACTGTTCATTACCCTCTGCCTGGTTAAAGAAAGAAAGAAAGCTCGGAATTACTACATTAATGCTCCCCGCGCCTCTCCATAATGGTGCCATTTATTATTCTACCTCTAGTTTCTAGTTCTTTTTGGATTATTCGTTGGGTGGTCACGGATTACGTAAATTGCCTTGATCTCATTCATAAAGGCGGTATGAGTGAGCTTATGACCCATTGCAAATCACTTTATCAGTCTACTTTTTCGGGGGTTGGTTCATTCACTCGGGGTGGTGGCTGTTCTGGCGACATATTCCTGACCATAATTCGATTGTTTGATTACATGGTTACCTCTCAATCCACGGTACGGATTCTAACTCTGGTGCAGTGTCTGTTTTTGATGTGTATTGCCCCATCTTTGCCCTTCTTTGTAGTTGATTACATTGATTCACATATTGGGCACCTTTCTCTTGTCATCGCCACGACACTCCCATAATCTTGTCTTTGTCCACCCACAGATTCACAAATTTCCACGGACTAATGCAGGTAAGCATTTACTAAATACATTTATGCAAGCTGTTTGGTCAGTGTGTAACATAGTTACAGATTAGTGAGTCTTACTGTATCTGCTCCTGACTGAGGATTCTCGAGTGTCGATCTATCTCTGGGCTAGTGATTAGTATTGTAGTTGTATCCTCTAAGATCTCGTAGAAATACAGTCGTGGTTTTCTTCATCGAACATAGCTAGTTGTAAAACATCCAATAAATATCTTTCATTTAAGAGAGCCTCAGGAAAAACAGACTTGTGAAAGCGTATCACTATGGATTAATCTGATGTGGACATGTCTCCTCGATAGCTCATGCTGAAATCTCTCGAAGCCTCATTGAGTTCTCCCTCGAATTATCTAAATATTCTTTTCAATTAGGCTATTACAAGGGTGGGAAAAATTTGGTTAGAAATTTCTGCACTAAGTCATTCCATGAGGTGATAGAGTCTAGAGGTTGGCTGGTCAACCAGTGTTTAGCCTGGTCACTAAGTGACAATGGGAATAGCCGTAGTTTGGGAGCTTCTTCGGTTACCCCATTATACTTCAGTATACGGACCTCGATAAAGGCCCGGTCAAATGTGCATTCGGGGTTCTCGATCGGTAACCCATGGAGCCCGGATATTGTTGCGGCGTCACGCAAAGTCACTCCTTTTAATTAAGTTGTTCGCTGTATAGGTGGTCGTCGTATAAATGTGAACAAGCGTGGTGGCAAGGCAAACTTCTCAGACCAACATATATCAGGATTATCAGGCTGTCTGAAGGGTGTGGTGGCCGGATTTCTATAGTTCTGTCCATTATGTTCCTTTGTGGTTCATCCCATCATGAATATGTCTGCGTCTATGATCTTTATATTCAGTGATTCACATTAAGGTCTTTCTAAATGTCGATGCGGTGTCAGATTACAGTTCGGGATCAGATAGGCAGTTCCTTGTGATCTTGTCTTTGCATACACTCTAAATACTTTCCTGAAATCACAGGATAAAAATCGAAACCAAATCACAACACAGATGCAATAAAGAAGAACACGTAAACCAAGAATAAAAGTAAAAAGTAATGATCAAGAAGTGAGAATAACTAAAGAAACTAAAATTGATCCAAAGTACTATCTATGGCACGGTTGTGAATATGAACACTAAACTTCTCCTAAATGATGGCAATGCGAAACTTGGCCAGACGATGGTGGAGTAGTGTAAAATTAGGCGAGAAACACTAACCCGTGTGCGCAAGTGTACGCGTCGAGTTAACGTAGTGTAGTGGTTAGTCGAGTGTCGTTCCTCGAGAGAAGCGTAATTGACCTCTCGGTTGTGACTGATATGTTGGATCTAATCACAAGCGAATTGCGACTAAATTGTGAATTAATAAAACTAAATTGAATGTATTGAATTATATCAATGATGAGAAACCACAGGGTTTTACCGTCTCCTACCACTCTTGATGGATGTCCAATCCAATTAAGGACTTGATATTTATACCAGGTTATGTTGGGGGTTGATCTTTTCTACAAGATATTCTCTCTCGATATATTTGCTATCTTGGAGTGGGATGTATTGCATCTCTGTTGACTCTCGACTCAGAAATGCTTAAATGCCCTAAACCTGGTGCACACTTGCGATGCAGGAATATCTCTGATAACCCGACTACCCAGTGTTGCTTTAACCATGTCCCTAGAAGTTATCTTCTCTGATCTCAAACGCCCGACTTTAGCATGCCACGGTTAGCCGAGACAATAACATAATTAAACCGAGGAATTAAAGCAAACATATGAACTCATAGTAACCTTCAAATAAGCCAAAGCGAAAATCAATCCATCAAACTATATGGTTAGGGTTGGAAAAACCTAGAGAAAGAGAGTTAGTTCATCCTATTATTCATTACGGATTGAAGAGGTCGAGGATCATGAAGTGGAGTTGGAAGGAAGAGACTCTGAAAAATCGAGTCTTCGCGATCTTGTCTGGTCAGTACATCTTGATCTCTCACTCCTGTATCTCCTTCTTCTTCCTGATCCAATCTCTCCTTTTGCTTCGAAATTACTCCCTTTTTATACCCCGAGATGCGGGCCCATCAATGGCCCAAAAAGCTAGGGTTTTTTCAAGTTCCTGTAATGAAAAGGGAATCTCATTTCGCTGAGGCGAAGGTGGCCCGCGACGGGCACGAGGCCTTTAATTTCGGGCTTTACGTTCGCCGCGGCGAGAAGGGGTCTTTGTAACGAAGTGCCCGCCACGCGAAGGAGGTCTTTCTGTGTGAACAGTAAACTTTTGTGATCTTTGCCTTTTCGTCTTTACCTTCACACTGTGTTTTTACGTCTTTTAGGCGTCTTTCCAATTCTTTCTCACTATTCTATAGGAATAATATAATGAGGATTAGCGTAATATTAATGAAAAAGACTGTGAATCATGCATTTTAGCTATAAAGAACACCGAGAATTTAACTGAAATGCAACATGATTCATCCCGATCACTAATCAAATTCCCACTTCTCAGATCTTGAATCAAACCACAAATCATGCAAGTATTAGCCAATTACTCACAAGCATTAAGAATGAAATGAACTACTCAACACATACATGAAAATAAAGCATAAATCAATTGAAATTAAAAGATATTCATATAAACAAGTCTTGATTATATTTAAGCCTAAGAAACCCAAGCACAAAACATAACTGAAAGGTACAACTATCAAAAGAAAGAAATACAAAAGGGGAAAGAGATTAAACAGATTTGGAAGTGAAATCCTCATTCTCTTCTCCTCAAATGTCTTATTCTTCTTCAACTTCTCCTCCTCTTCCAAAGTAAAAAGAACAAAAAATTAGAAACTAAGTGATTCAAGCTTAGGAGGAGAGAAACCCTAGAATGGGTGGTGTTCTCCCACCCAAGTTGAACCCTAAAAAAGTCTAAAAAACATGTTTTTATAGTGTCTTGGGACATGGGCCCTAATAATGGGCTGAAAATAGTGAATTTGACAAATCTGGGTGAAATTGACAAAGTTAACCTAATTACAAAAATGAGGCATTAGAACACTTATTTATATCATAAAACTACTAAAAATTAAGAAAAACATGCAGATAAAATGAGTATATACGATACTCATCACGCGCTAAAAACTTGATAGGCTTGAAACGTGCTATATAAAATGTGCATGCCTATGTTTGCAAGTGCATGCGTCGCATCAAGTAATAAAGTGATAAATACGAGTATCGTCTAAAGGAATCCTAAACTAAGACCTTTAACATGCAAAGGGAAAAAGTAATTACAAGAAAGCCTAGGGTTTTTATTTCATCTAACAAATTCCCATGGTGAGATTCAAAATGGTCCCAATGATGCCTAAATTATATGTGTGGTAGAATTTCACTGGCGCATCTGATTAACTTTGCCAGCGATATGATACACCCTTGGAAAAGGTTATATTATCTCTACCTCAAACCATCATAACCAAGGATGCATTAAGCAATTGAAATCCAAAAAGCCATATGTAACCCACAAATATCTCTATTCTATGAGTGGGTGAAACATAACATTTTATTCATGGTCGAACCTAATTATTGTTTCTCAACTTCATATTAGGTTACAAATCATGTTAATGGTGATCAGTATCAACAAGCATGAAGTGAATAGAACATTCAATGTATATATAAGATTCAAGGTTCAAAGATTTACAAATTAAAGCACAACACCATAGTTCATTGTCAAGCTATATCAAAAACCCTAGAAAATGAGATTAACTCATGGAGAGGAGAAATACAACCACAGAAAAGAAAGAAAACATAGAGAGGAGGAGAAATAGCTCGTATGGAAGATGAAATGCTCAATCTCCTCTTCAAATCTTCCTCTTCTTCTTCAATCTCTTCTTTCTTCCCCAAAGAGAGTTGTGCCCTAGGGTTTAGAAACCCTAGGGGTTTCTCTCTTTGTAGCTAAGAGAGACCCTTTCTTTGCCACCACCAACTCCTCTCTTTGCCTCCACGAATTCCTCTTCTTTTTCAAAAGCCCTAATTTCGTTCTATTTGAAGGGCAAAACCACATAGAGAGAGGAGATGGGCCTCGATATCCACGTTGCAGTGTGGCAAATCTACGCTATTGCTTAAAGAAAATGAGGAGCTACTAGAACTATCCAAGCCTAACTCATGCCGTAGTGCGAGTGGACTCACGTCGTAGCGTGAGTAACACTTAATCTAGAAAATTTTGTCTTTTTACTTCTCCTTCACTTCCCAATGTTGTATCTTGTCCATCCAAACTCCGAATTGCGTGATCTTAGTGTCTAAAGAAAGCCCTCGGAGTCTAGAATGTGCTCATACCAATGAGGGAGCCACGAAAGAACATCATGCAAACAAAAGGATCACGTGTTTGTTGCGGCTGCATGATGACTTTGCCGATTTTTCTTCGATTTTGCTCATTTTCGCTCAATGGTTGGCCTAATCGAAAAATTGAGAAAAGAGAGCATTATGACACTTATTTATCTCATAAAAATACTAAAACTTAAGCAAAACATGGGGATAAAATGAGTATTTAAGATACTCATTAGTACCTCATACAAACTCCCACACTATAACATATGTCTGGACTGTTGGCAGTTAGGTAGAGTAGACTTCCAATCATTGTTCTATATAAGGTTTGATAAATCCCATTACCTGATTCATCTTTGGTGATCTTGTTATGGGTTCCGATTGGAGTCTTTCTATGCTTTGCAAAATCGAGTCTGAATTTGCTGACCAAGTTCTTGGGATATTTAGACTGGGAGACGAAGGTTCTTAAGTTAGTTTGCCTTACTTGAAGACCTGGGAAGTAAGTTCTCCAACCAAGATCATTTTGAACTTAGTGCTCATGTGTTCCACAAACTGTTGGGACGTGGATCTAAAGACTATGTCATCCACATAGATTTGTATGAAAATTACTTCTGTTTGACTCCATCTGATGAAGAGAGTACAATCTGCTCCCCTTGGTTGTATCCTCTTTTTAAAAGGTACACAATAAGCCTTTCATACCAAGCTCTTGGAGCTAATTTAAGTCCATAGAGGGCCTTTTTCCACCTGTAGACATGGTCCGGATGGAGGGGGTCTTTAAAGCCTTTAGATTGAGCTACGTACACTTATTCATTCAGGTACCTATTCAAGAAGGCACTTTTTACGTCCATCTGATAAAGTTTAAACTTTAGTTTCAATCAAAGGCCATCAACACACTTATGGACTCTAGGCGAGCTATTGGCCCAAACGATTCATCAAAGTCTACCCTTTTTACTTGAGTGTAGCCTTGTGCCACCAAACTAGCTTTGTTTTTGGTGATGTTTCCTTTCTTATCTATCTTATTCTTGAAAATCCACTTGGTCTCGATTACATTCACATGATGGGGTTTTGGTACCAAGTCCTAGACTTCATGACATCTGAACTTTGATAGTTCCTCCTATATGACATTGATCTAGAACTAATCATTCAAAACCTCTTTGTAATTTTTTGGCTCAATGGTTGAGGTGTAGCAAGTAAGACCAAGACCCATTATCTCTCTACAGTTTACTATGGGAACTCCTCGTGTCCAAACACTTTCTTTTGGATCTCCTATGATGTCAAAGGCTGGATGATTTTTTTGGATCTTCCTAGAGGTCTCTCGAGCCTGACTGTCCAGTTGTCCACCAGTATCTTCCTCATCCAAATGTTGGTGCGAACCTTCCTTAACAATCTTGATCTTTGAAATAATCTTTCTTCTTGTGAAGAACTAGGTACAAAGATAATGTCAATTCTAATCCCAACAACTAAAATATGAAAAAAATAACATATACCTAAAAAAGAATAAGAAAAATTGCAAAATTGAAAATATATATATTTCGTTTCGAGTCAAATCAAAGTATGTAATTATCAAGGTATGAAAAGGAAAAAACATCACAAAGGAAACCTTTTGGATCAAAAGATTAACCTAGGGGCCGGGTAAAGTACAACAATAGGAGGAACACGAACAAACATGTGATGATCTTCATATATGATTGGTATCCTAATGTCCACTAAAAATAATTCTTCTTCGCCGAGTGCAATCCATTAAATCTAACCAAAAGAAGGAAAAAGTCAGCTTTTGTAATTGCATTCTCTCTCCTTCTTCAAAAAGGAAATGATTTCGCAATCCATTGCCCCTTAATAAATAAAATAAAATGAGTTTTTAAAAATGAAAAAAATAAAATCAACGAATTATTTATTTTTAATATTTTATTACATTTTCCTAGGTACAAAATATATTAAGTAAATTATTTAAATACAACCCAAAATATGTATCACTAATTACTATATTTATAGGTTTAGTTTGGAACCCGAAAAATATTATAAAACAAAATAGAAGGAAGAAAATTTTGGCAAAAAATAAAAATAGGTTTAAACTTAATAAATTAATTCTATATATTAATTCAAGCTCATTTTATTTGTTTATCTAGGATATAAGGATTAAAAGGTTTATAAATATATAAAATTTTGATTATATTTAATTATTTTATATTTTTTTATTACGAAATCAAATATAAAAAAATTATTTTACTTAATATTTTTTCTCTTTTTCTAACACTTTCGGTTTCAAACGGACCCATAGTATATACGCGTTTCAATCATTAGATACAATTCAATAAATCTTATCCTCTAATAGTTCATTTTATATGGCTTATCATGATGACACTGGAAATTAAGCAAGTCAAATTTTTGGAAATGATCATGACAATTGTACCATAACTGGAAGGGCATAAGCCATAAAGGAGTAAAAAGTTATATTTCTAGTTTGGTTTTAAATTATATTTTTATTTAATGACAACATTATAATTTTGAAGCAAAAAACAGTTAGGGTGTTGGGAAAAGGAGGGAATAAGGCACTCAATGGAGACAAACAATATGGGCACAGCTCCCCACACTTGACACACTTTATAAAAATAGCTATATATACTTGTGTATTTATGCTGGCATACACTAGGTCTACTTTCATCATTCCACTACATTCAATTCCCTTCTTTCGTTTTTTTTTTTTTTTTTCAGTTTTTATTTTATTTTTAAAACCCCTTTTTGCCAGATAATATTCCAATATATCCAGAGGAGTTTGATCATTGCTTCACCATACTAGCTCAATTAATTAACAACTTGACACAAAGACAATTGGACAAATAAATATGCATGTGGAAGATATCCACTTCAATATAGACAAATCCACAAATAAATAGATGGAGGATTCCCACTTGGATTAATGTGTTAACGCGGATACACAAGAACAAAAATATAAGGAGGCTTTCCACTTGGATTGATGTGATCAATGATCATGGATACGAAAGTAATTTTTTTTCTTTTTTTAAACATGTGAATGTTTATAAGGAAAAACTATGTTATGGGATTATGTTTCAATTTATTTAAAAAAATAGGATCAAAAGATCTAAAATCAAGGTGATTTAAAAGATAATTAATAAAAATAACAAAATATTTAATAAAGAGTCCAACAAACCTTTAATACAATCTTAATAAACATTGAGTTTTAACATATGTGTTGAGTCGACCTGCATTATCTAAGATTTCACGGAGTCATTACTGGATTTGTTAAAGCTTTTTATCAGAGAATATTTTTTGAAAACATGAGTGCGATTTGGTCTTTAGGTCATACTTTTTCAAATAAATTGAAATGAGACTCGTAACATAGTTTTCCTGAATATGATCTTTATGTTCATGGAATGCATTAATATTTATAAACACAAGAATAATTTAAAGATTAATGTGATCTTTATATTTATAAAGTGCAACATTTTATAAATATGAGAGTATGATTCCACAATTAATACGATCTTTATGTTTATGAAGTACACCAACATTTACTAATGCATTACTCAAAATGAATTAGGAAAAAGTCCAACGGTGAAGTTATTATGAAAAACCTCTCGATTATGATTGTACTATTATAGTAAATTTAAGATTTCTTTTACTGTCTTAATGCTTTTACCATTTGCCATTGTATTGGTATATTTATATACCTCAACCTTCTCAATAATAATCAAGTCTTTTCATAATCACGATGCGAGCCATAAGCAACAACAAACCTGGCCGATGTCATTGCTCATGATCGCCTTCTTGTTCAGCCTTTGACTCTCTCCCCGATCGATCCTCTTTTTCCACCACTGTCGTCGTGCCCTCTTGTATTCCTACGGTCCTAATCGGAACTGACTCGCCTCAAAACTTAGTCGTTCTCAACGTCAGTGCTCAGACACCGCTCAAACTTACAATCACGAATTACTCTACATGATGACTATAATTCACATCTCTCTTATTTGGATGCCAAACACTTGGGTTCGTCGATGGGTACCGAGAAGTTGTAATATCCTCCGGCTGATAATTCATGCACGATCACGACTTCTCCTCCCAAAATCTGGATTATACTCTCTGGTTCCGACAAGATCAATCGCTTCTTAATGCAATTATCGAATCCGTCTCTCTCACACTCCTGCAGTTTCTCTCCACCTCTACCACATCTCGGGCTGCTTGGACCACCCTTTAGAAGATATATGCCGCGCCTCTTTTTCCTATGTAACAAGATTGGTGTTGTCTCTGACACACCATATTGAGAGAGCGTATTAGAGTATATTTAGGATTCCTTTTATTGTCTCAATTCTTTTACCTTTTTGCCCTTATATTGATATATTTATGTACCTCAACTCTCTTAATAATAATCAAATCTCTTTCATAATATGCACTCCAAAAAACAAAATCCTAAAACATGAATGCGTTGAACTAATAAGTATATAATAAAGGACATATTCATCAATTGACATAATAAAAAAATCTTCAAGCCACTCAAACCGGTTGAACAACTCCATCTTCTTCACTTTAAAAAAAAACTCTATCTTCTTCTTCCCAAGCGAATAAAATTGATTCATGCTTCACAGTTCAACACCACGAAGAAAAAGAACTTTTTAAAATTACATATTTTCGAAAGCATAAAAAAATTCAAATTCCATGATGGTAATTGTTTTCAAATAATTTTTATTTTCATAAAAATTAAAAAACACATTGAACAATATCTTTTAGAAAATATTTTTATTTGTTTTAATTGGTTTTCTAACAACGATTTTAAAATATACTTTTATAAATATAGAAAATTATCAAACATACAAACTTTATATTAAAAACATAAAAAATTAGGTCAAATCATTTTAAGTCTCCAAATAAATTATTATTTCGAAAACTAAAAAACAAGATTTAAAAAAAAATTGCTCTTAAGACTTACTTTTAATAAATCTTCACCAAATAATATTTTTAAAAAAAGTTGCCATGCAGAACCAAAAGTAGGTTTCTTAGCCAGCTCACAATGGGTACTACAACTTCGTAGTTTGATTCCATTATTTTTATTTGATTGTCGTGTTCTTATTTTGATCAAAATTTTTTATACATATATTGAATTTTATATCTTTTATTATTGATCACATTTTCACATTATAATATCTTCTTATATTATACATGTTCAAATGGAATTCAATAAAAATATTTGATATAATATTAAAAAGTGGTTTTCAGTAATGACGGGAGTTGATTTTTATATAACGAGAGGCACCAAAGTTTTATAATTTTTTTAAATTAAAAATAAAATGGATTTATACTAAGATTGAGTGCATATATGGTTTTATCTTTCCAAAACTCTTTAGTAATGTGGTGGTTAGTTAAAGAAGCAATTTAGGGGAATCATTTTACCATAATTTCTTATTAGAAAAGTTGGGTGTTTAGAAACACAATTTCCTGTTCTTTTAGGGCTATATTTTATTTTAGAAGATTTGAGAAAAAAAAAATGAAAGGGATAGAAAATAGAGAGGAAAAGTGGAAATAAAGAAAAATGAGGGAAAATAAAAATAAAGTTAAATATGATATAATAATTTTGTTTGTTTCTTGAAATTTATTTTAACTAATCAGTGGAAGACTAAGGTGGTGTTTGTTTTTTGACTTAATGCTGAAATATATTCGATTTTTCGGCGTTAAATTGACTAATTTTAAAATTTTAATGAAACATTCTTCGGTACAAAAGTTCTTAATAAAAAGTAAAAATGTTTGGAACTTACATTCGAGGAAAAGAGTCGTTTCACAAAAAGAAAAACTTCGTGGTTAAATGAAAAGTCTTGTGATCTGTGGCTAAGGATGACAGCGGGGAGGGTTTGGGGCGTGGTGGCCTCATCAGGCCGACTCGTTTATTTTTTGATTCACGGACATGCATTTAAAAAATTAAGCAGGCGAGGATGAAGAATGCCGTACATAAGTTTGTTTTGATTTTTATTTTGATTTTTATTTTTTTAAATTTGCCTTTTTTATATTTATTATATTAAAATTAATATATTTCATAAAAAATAAAAATATTATGAATTTTTATAAATTATTTATTAAAAACATTCTAGTATTATTATTATTTATATTAAAGTATAAATAAAATAATAAAAATTTATGGCGGGATTAAGGTATGTATATGGCAAGTAGAGGCAGGTCTCAGAAATTGAGAAAAATATTCATTGTTAAAAGTTCTGATTAATGAAGCCATCTCATTAAGAGTGAGGTGGGGCGAGAACCTCAAATAATACGTCTGACCATCCTCTTCGTGCCACGTGTTAAAAAGCAAGCAACATCTTATCTTTATTAAGTGCCTTCAGCTTGATAAGTTCAAAAAGTTATTATTAAGTAAGAAAAAAAACAAAACCTTTAAATAATATAAGAATATATAAGTTGTTGAATAATTTTCTTCATATTTATTTTATTTTATTTTGAAAATCTTCATCCAACAACAAAATATAAGAAAATCATCTTCTTAAACATTTTTTCTCTATCCGGAGTACTTTTTAGCAACCAAACAAAACCTAAAACAAAATATCAATAAAGCAATGTTGGCCATTAAAAGCTATTTATTTTTATAAAAACAAAAAATATTATGCAGGTAAATATTTTAATTACAATATAGGAAACTGTCCCTATTGAGACTTCAAACCTATAACCCCTCTCTCCCCCTATGTTTTGTCTTTTTGAAACGTTGAGACTACTCTATCACATGAGTTAGATATGATGGATAAAATATTGTGTATTTAAAGAATACTTTTAGCTTTTTTTTTTATTGTTTTTTAGGATTATTTAAAAAAATAAATATCTTTTTAATTATATTCTATAATTTTCTCGGAATTATTCTTTTAAAAAAATAACTATAGATCAATTAAAAATAAAACATTGCACATCAAAATTATTTTTAAAACATATTTAAAAATATTTTAAATTTTCAAATATACTTTATTTTATAAAACCTCATAAAACAAATTTCAGATTTTTTTTTAAAATTAGTTTTAGAATTGTTATGGAATATAGCTACTAAATTGACCCTAAATCCTTTCCAATTATAAATTGCTTTTTAATGTAAAAAAGTAAAAAAAAAAAAAATTTGAAAATTTTGAAAATGTTTAAAAAAATCAATAGATGTTTAATTATAATTATTATTTACGGGACTTCATATTAAGTAATTTTTCTGGCTGTTCATTTGCTTATATTATGTTGGAGTACATGTTGGTATCAGAGCAAGGTTTTGAATTTATTCTAAAAAAAGGCAAAATTTTGAGGGATTTTTAGAAGACCTTAATTTAAGCATCGCCACCAAATCCGGTGGGCAGAAACCCCATGCGTGAGCCACACGCCCCTCTCTACTAATTTAAGCATGTTTCACACGCGTTGCGCGTGGCCTCTTCGATCAGTCTCCAATGACTATAGAAGGATGCGTCTTGGCTTTAGGAGTCAATCCATTGAGTTTGTGGTGTTAAACTCAAACTATTTTTATTGTTTTAAGCGAAAAATTGCTACGGGACCTAAGTTTTCTTCAAGGAATTTTTTGTTTCTTGCCTCCAGGGTGTTATCTCCGTTGTTCTAATGAGTGATACAGTCGAGAAAAAGTCTGCTATGGTGTTAGACAATCGGAAGCCTGTTTTAGTACCGGAAGTGGTTTCGATGATGTCCAAAATTACAGAACACAAATTGAATGGACTCAACTATTTGGAGTGAAGTAAAACAATTATTCTTTCAATTATCTATGATTACATATTCGACCATGAATATCTCCTAGCCTCAAGGGTCATGACCATTCATTTTTTTCTCTTTTTACCCCTTTTTTTCATTTGAGTCATGCCTAGAGGGTTTTGACCTTTAATTTTAGAAAATATCGTGTAGCTTATTCGAAACTTTATGGATGGAAGAATTTTAAATAACTTAATAAGAAAAGGGTTAATTCACAACCTTAAATTTTCAAATTGAAAATTCTACAGTTAGATATAAATAAACGAGACTTAGAATTGGTAAAGACCACTTCTTCAATTAATCCCAATATTCTCAACCAAATATTTCAAGCCCACTCAATACCCTAGAGAGAGAGAGAGAGAGAGAGAAGAGAGAGAGAGATCACCACAAACCCGAAAATTGGTGAAGTACTTTCCTTGATTAATATCTAAATAGAAGACAACATTTAATTTACACATGATTACTCATGCACCTTCATTCATCATCAACAAAAACATGATGAAATTGGGGAAACTCCTTCCCTCGAGAAACAGTAATCCTAACAAAAAACCTGCCCAAAAAAAGTAGAAAAAAGAAAGGAAAAAAGAAAGGAAAAGACAAGTGGTGTTGGTGCGTTGCACTCCAAGATGGGCCCTTCAACAAGAGTGGAAAGACAAGGCGCCGGAGAGCTGGTGATGATGGTGGTGATTGTGGTGGTGCGAACCACTCTCCCTCTCAATCCGCCACCGCAGATGGAGGAAATCGTCGACTGAGCACGGCAGCCGCAGCGGCCCCGTCCGGTGGAAGCCGTACACCTCTTGAGCTTTCTCCAACAGCCTCTTGAAGAGGGGATGGTATAAATAGGATATCGGAATAACGAAGCGCTGAAAGCCTCCATCTTCCTCCTCTAACCCTACTTCAACTGCAAGCCAACCCTTCTTCACCTTCATCTTCTTCTCCTCCTGCATATTCTTCCAACTTCCAATACAAAGACTTAATATTGGTACAAATAATTGTATAAAGTATGGACTATAGAGAAGGAGGCCTTCTATATATACACACACATATAAAGGGTTGTTGGGGAGAGAGAGAATATATAGAGTTTACGTGGAGGGGGGTTGGCTTGTACTCGATACTTGGAATCATATTTATAAATAATTACTTATTAGAGAATTTGTAGACCTCTCTCTTTTTTTTTTTCAATTATTTTGGTCTTGGTTCTTTGTGTGCCCCCAACTCCCTTTACTTTGGAAGAATACCCAAGATTGGGCATGGCGCAACATGAAAATTCTTTTTTTTATTTATTTTTAATTGTGGAGGAAAAAAAAAAATTGTTCGAAGTCGGCGCCTCTCCTTTTTTTACAATGGCTTTATGGACCTTTCATGGTGGTTTTTGGAAAACGACACATCATAATATCTACCATGTCAATTTTTTTCTTTTTACTGGTGCTTGGCCTAACTATGCAGTAAGGTATTTTATTAAAATTATATTACTTATTAGTATGTTATATCAGTTGATTTACTCGAATGGGCTTTTAGAGTGACTTTAGTTTCCAATTGCGTATCTTTTATAGGACAATCAAACTGTTATTACATGTTATAAATAATTAATCGTTTTTGTTTTTTTTTGTTTGACTTCTATTAATCGGTACTTTTTTTTTTACTTCTATTAATCGTTACTGTTGACTAATGATTAAAGAAAAGCATGAATTTCACCATTAAGGACGATCATAAATATGAAAGTCACATAATTAAGTCCACCTTATAGAAAGAACCATCAAACAAAAAAAGAGAGTATATAATCTAATTTTTAAAGAAATCCTACAAAAAAAAATCTTCTCAAACTAAAGGATCTACCTAGACCAATATATGGATACACTTTTGTTTTATAGGTCTGACCAATACAAAAAGAGAAAGACAATTGCTTGAAAGGGTATTAAGATATTTGGTTAAAAAACTTCAACAGTTTTAAATTTGAAAGATAAACCATTCTGAACAAAAATATATTTTTTGGTTTTATGTATTCATATATAATTTTTAGAAGAAAGAGTTATTTTTATAACAAAACAATAAGAGTATTTTTATTAAAATGAGATAACAAATTGATGAAGAATTATATATCCGAAATTCAATTTTAAAGGGTTTTTAATCAAATCTTTCTATTAGAAATGATAAAAAAGGAGAGGTGGGTAAAATAATTTATTCTGATGAGGTACAAAATTTCAACTAAGAATAAAAATCATGAGAATATATATTGAATATACTCACTAAAGAAATGGTCAAAAAAAACAAAATTTATTAAAGGCCATGGGGCATGTGTAAAGCAGCATATATACCAATTGTCATAAAAACTAAGCTATATATAAAGAAGAAACTTATCATCATTAGTAGTGGCTAGAAATATTAATTTGAATTACAAATGGGAGAGTGAGAAAGAAAAGACAGATGAGAAAGGGGGGTTTTGGGGGCCACAAAGGCAAGTGGGGATGATAATGAAAACGACAGTGTAATCTTCCTCTTTGTAATGGCATATTTCTCTTTATGTGGTCAAGCACTAAGTGTTTCTAGTCTCTCCTCTCCTTTTTTATCATCTACAATACCCTTTACTCTTTTCGTTTTTTTTTTCTTTCTAATTTTTGCTTTATTATAGTGTTGTGGCCCTTTGGTTTATGTTATAACGTAGAATAATGGTAGGTTTTATGATTAGAGACAAATATGAAATGTATTTGTAATTGAAATAGTTGAGAAGTGGATGTCTTTGTCAAGAATTGGGAGAGGAGAGATGGGCATGTGCATGGAGTATCAACCCTTGGATTAAAGGCCTCTTTCGTACAAAAAAGGAGTACCACCAAAGTGGTATAGTCAATGGTGTTTTCTTACTCATCTTTTGTACGAACTCATTTTTATTAGGTAATTTGGAGTCATGACTCATCTCTCATTACCTTCCTTTGGTGTGTTATGCTGAGCCTTAATTAAAGGTCACTTTTGCCTCTCTGCTCCTTTCTTTGAGAGGTGGCATGGGTAATGGAGCTGATATACAGATATGAATGACAGTGGAACGTGTTCCATAAACAAATCATCTCCATCTCATTTAAAATATTAAATTGACTAGGGCAAATTTATGAAATACATAATATTCATATAAAGGCAATTTTATAAGTTTTGTTGATTTTTAGCGTAGCGTGGAAGCTTGGTTTGACAGGAGGTCCCCAGTTGACTACTTTGCAATTGCTTCTTATTTGTTTATTTGAAGTAGTGAGGAACTTGTAATATTTATATTAAACCCAAGTCTTATAAGTTTAAGCTTTTACGAGTGTTGATCGTTTAACTAAAACAATCAAAAGAAGCATAGCAACTATAGTAAATTCCCATATCCCAAATCTGCTCTTTTGGTTTTCTTTTAATAATTTTTTTTTGTATTTTGTAATTTTTTCATTTCATTGAAGTCAAATATATCTTATAAATAATTAGAATATTATGATTTTCTATAAATTATTTTATTAAGAAGCATTTTATTATTATTCTTATTAAAAATATAAATAAAATGGAATAAAATAATTTAAAACTATTTTTATATATAGTTGGGGTGAAGTAGGATTAAACAAAACCCAAATGCACCCCAAACGCATTCCGAGTTAAAAAAAAAAAACTCATACCAACCCCAGCACATTTAGTCAATTAAACTCTCTTAATTGTTAGAGATTGAGTGGTAGGTAAATGATAAAATCCAAGGAAAATTATCTTATGGGTTCTTCATTTCAATTTATTTGAAAAATTAAGTTTAAATCTTTGGCTTAAGGAATCTTGTGGTTTTAAAAAATATTTAATAAAAGAAGGCCAAAATATATAATAAAAATTAAATGGCTTATAATATAAGCGATAAATATTGAATACAGTCATATGTGTTAGGTGTGACTTTGTACGCTATGGTTTACTAGATCGAGCCTGTATTTATTGAGATTTTTGTCAAATATTTCTTTTTATCGAATATTTTTAAATGAAAGAATTTTTGCGCTTGAGCTGAGTGTTTCGTCTTAATTTTTGAGTAAATAGGAAATGGAGACCTATCACATGTTTCCTATGATCATATCGATGTCGTCTACACATGGACCTTTGTAGCTGTGAATTATTTGATAAACACGTGATTTAAACTTCAAATCTGTCTTTATTCTTTGCATCAATTCTAAGTTGGATTGATATTCCCATTTATCCGGTTAAAATTTCACTTAATTTAATGTGTAAATAGTAAAACCTAACCTTTTTCATGCGTTTATTCTGCAGAAAATTTGGGCATCTCTTTCACAAGGAATGTACAACTCAAACAATCCAATTTGTTAGGCCGATTAATGGTCATCACATAGTGAAAGTGATGTGAACTACTCAAACCCACAAGACATTGAACTTGTGCATAAAAATTTTTATATTGTGGGAAAATGTAGAGGCCCATGAAAGTGATTGTACAAAAAAAAGTAATTCAATGGCATGCTTTACAAGTTTAAGTTTTGTTGGAAAAAGTAGAACTGATTCTCTTGGAAATTATAAGTTAAAAGCATTATTTTTTCAACTCGGTGATATCATTTTTCTTTCTGAATGTCAACATTAGTCGAAGCCCTTTAGAATTTTCCCAAGAGAATGGAAAGGGAAATTCTAGTGCATAGTGCATGCACCACATTTTTATTTATACAAGAATATATATATGGTATTTGTATGTTCTATTTCTAGAAGGTTAGATTTTTTTCCCCCCTATATGTTACAGTAATCATATTTTATTAAGTCCAAACCAAAGTTTCTTTTAGGGAAAGATTTTTGGTTCCCCTATTTAACTTACCTAGAATACCAAAGAAAAATAAAAATATAATAATAACTATAAGATAGGGATATAGATGACAAATGGATAAATTCAAAATGGGTCGTCATATTTCTTATTTTCGTGTCGTTTATTCAAAATAATTTCCATTCTGGTCTTGCTTGACTTTTTTCTGAAAATTTTCATTTAAAAAATTAATTAAATTTTTTTAATTATATTCTAAATTGTATATTCTTTTTGTTTGGTAAAATAAAATTTTATAAAAAAACTTGAGTGACTAACCTTATTTTTATATGCCAAATATTTTCTGAATTTTCTTGTATTAAATTATGGTTTGTCATACTTTCTAACATTGTTAAAATTTTGATTACTACATAAAGGACCCAAGGATGACAACAGGATGAGTTCAGGATGTGGTACTTGTATAAACCCGTGAAGGAGGTAGGGGACTACTAAAAAAGTTTGCAAACCTGTTCCCATCCTCTTCCTAGACCCTTATCCCGAATTTTAAATTAATAAGGGTATGGTGATAATTTTGTATTTGGGTGGGTAATTAGCAATAGGACGAGTTCAGGATGTCTGGTACTTATATAAACCCGTGAAAGAGGCAAGAGACTACAAAAAAAGTTTGCAAACCTGTTCCCATCCTCTTCCCAGACCCTTATCCCAAATTTTAAATATAATAAGGGTATGTTGATAATTTTGTATTTGGGTGGGCAATTAGCAATAGTTCGAGTTCAAGACGACTAATACTTGTATAAACCCATGAAGTAGGTAGGGGATTACCAAAAAAGTTTGCAAACCTGTTCTCATCCTGTTCCCATACCCCTATCCCAAATTTTAAATATAATAAGGGTATGTTGATAATTTTGTATTTGGGTGGGTAATTAGAAATCTCATACTTGAGTACTTATAAAAACCTAAGTGAGTTTTTGGAAAAAATTGCCATCCCTAGTAGAACTTGAATTTGTATGGTTTAAAATTAGGAAAAAAAGTTGAAAGTGCTTCCCTTTCAACGCCCATGTAACCATCAACATAGGCTTTTACCACCTCCGTCTCCATCATATTCCCTTTCCATTGTCTAAAGTGCACATCAATCACTCTAATGGAACTGTCAAATGCTATTTTGAATATTCCAAAATTGTAGATTTTTAGACTTTAACTTAATAATAATTTAAAGCTTATTATTTAATTCTTATTATAAGTATTAAAATTGTTCAATAAATTTAATTTAAAACTTATTATAAATTATTAATCTAATATATTTATTGTTATAAAATATGTGTAGAATTATATTCCACATTGCTTATATTAATCAATTATACTTTAATTTAAATCATTTTTATATTTATATTATTGATTTAAAAAATAAATTTTAAAAAATTAAGAAGAATTTCTTGAGAATATTATTTAAACAATTTTTTGGGTCATTACTATACAAGAAATTCCTCATTTTTCTAAAAAAAAAAAATAAAAAAAATAATGTTTATAAAATTTGAAGGTCAACTACATTTAAAACATAATTCCCCCTAAATTACAAATAATATAAAGAAGATCAAATAACAATACAAATTGTAGAATAATAAAAAGGTCATGGGCATAATTAGAATAGATGAGAAATAAAAAGTAAAAAAAAAAAAATATAAGTTAAAAAATAAATATAATATTTTATAAAAAAACTGATTAATTCACGTTTCAAACCAAAAACTGTTTAATTCATTTAATAATTTAAATTACTTTAAAATGATTTACGAAACATCCATTTTGTCTTTCTAAATTAAAATGTCGTCGTGGTGAAGTGGGTCTAGTGAAAGTGAAGATTACAACTCATGACTTAGAATGCTTTTTTTTTTCTTTCTCGGAAAAAGATAAGATCAAGGTCACAACAACAAAGTGAAATAATTCTAGAAGTAACAAGATTTTAGACGATTTTTTTGTGCCTACTTGAAATGGGAAGGAGACCCATTTGAAGGCATATTTTTTTTTAAAAAAAAAGAGATAAATGATAAAAGGTCAATGTCAAAGGGCAAAGAGCATGATATGGGAAATCTGGAAAAGGTAGATATGGGGGGAGATGATCCACAAGAATCATGACCATAAGATTATTGGCCAAAACTAGAAATCCTTTTTTTTGGGGTTTTGGGTACTTAGGAAAGTAGATGGTTGCTATTGGGCGGTGGTGGAGGTGTACATGGAGCACTCTTTCATTGCTTCTCTTCCTTATAGTCTTAAGACTTGTCCCCAAAACTAATCATCCACAAATGACAAACCTCCTATTGGGTCGGTGCCTACCTGATCTCTCTCTCTCTCTCTCTCTCCATTTCCCTCATCCTCTCCCTTTATCTATCTTTCTAACTCTTTCTTTCTCTCTCTCTCTCTCCAGTTCCCTCATCCTCTCTCTCTATCTATCTAACTCTTTCTTTCTCTCTCTCTCCATTTCCCTCATCATCTCTCTATCTATCTAACTCTTTCTCTCTCTCTCTCCATTTTCCTCATCCTCTCTCTCTATCTATCTAACTCTCCCTCTCCATCGGTCTCCATTTTCCTCACCCTCATCCTCTCTCTCTCTCTCTCTCTCACCATATTCTCTCCCAACCTTTTAAAATATAAAACCTAACACTAATGATCAAGTAAACTTTACACATGATGAACAAATCCCTCCGGGGCGGGATGGGTGGAAGAGGTCCTAGTCCAGTAACAACATGTTATGCATAAGTGAATAGATTTAAATAAGAAAAACAAATCCCTTCTACTTTTCCTTATAACTAAATCTATAAGATATTTTTTGTCTATTAATGATTCTCAATCTTGTCAAAATTATTTGGTTAAAAAAAAAAACATTGTCAAAATTATTCTTCTATGTCATAAACTATAATTCTCAATCATTTAATAAGAATATGTTTTTTTTTCAATTCTTAGAAATTAAAAAAACTGTCCATCATATCTAACTGGTAAAATATTGAGGATAGTTTACTATCTTGAAATACTTAGTATAAAATTAAAGTATTTTTTTTTATATAAAAGCAAAAGTTTACATTACTATCTTTTTTAAATTTTGAAGAAATTTTTTAACATCACAATTTTTTAATTTATGTTTTCAAAGATAAATAGTTATTCTATTTTATATAGAAATTATAATTTTCAGTATTTTTAGTGTAACATATTTTCCTAATGTTTTACATTCTTGGTACACAAAAACTTCGAAAAGAAATTATTTTATTTTGTAACTTATTCTTTAATTTATTATATTCTATTTTTACTACATCAACGCCTAACAAACAATCATTTGTGGATGGGTCCACCTTCCATGTACGTTATATCATTTTTCTTTTTAAATGAAAGTTTAAAAACGAACTAAATGTCCTTCAATAATAAATAGAAAATGAAAAAAAATAAAAGTAATTAAAGAAAAGACATAATAAGGACACATATGCACGGCCTCCTCTCATGCTTACTGATTGTGGGGGAGAAAGATTATGAGTTACGGCTAATGATGAAGCAGTGTTGGGGAGAGTACTTGGTCGGTTCTAAATTCTGTCCATCTTTTTTGGTGGTGGGTGGTCGGCCTGAAGTACGTTATCCATAGAATCCTTGTCTATGTTTTTCTATTAAAAAATATTGGGAGAGGGGAGAAAAAATTGTTGGTGAGATCTGCCTTGAGAAGGAAAAATATCCGTAACTTCTAGAAGAATTCAACCACGTTATCCTTATCTATGTTTTTTATGATATATAATAAAAAAAAAAAGAGGGGAGTGGGGAAAGGGGAAAACCAACCCTTCCATAATCCAAATACATTTAGGCCTAATTTTTAGGATGTCAAAGCTAATTGTGTACTTTAAATATGAGTTCTAAAATATTTTGGTGTGACTTACAACTTTTTATTTGATGTTTGATTGTAATATACTGTAAAGTTTTGATGATTGACGAATTAATTAACTAATTCTCCAAAATTATTTAAAATAGTTATCAAAAATAAAATTTTTATTTAGATAATAATTATTATTAAAAAAAGCTTCGAAGCATTTTAACTTTTTTCAAAATTTCTCTAAAAATGATAGTGCTTTTACAACTTTTAAAGATTTACCGTATGATTTGAATCATTTTTGAGCTGTTTTGCACACATAGAATTTGTACATGATGATGATAATGAAAGTGATAGTAATTCGTGATGACGAGTTTGCTTAAAGAAGGGAATATTGCTTTTCTTAGAAGGCTATGTTTGGTCCCTCAAGAAGGAAAAGAAAGAGCTTTATATAATTTGATTACATAGGATTAGGACATGATTAATTTTTAATATCTAAGAAATTCCATTGTTATAGAACATTCAATTTTAGTTCATGATACTCAAATATGGATTGATCTCAATTTTGACTATTTAATAGACTCCAATTTATTTATATTATGTTTTTTGGCATTTCGAGTGGCTGAAAAATATGGAACCTTTTTCTTTGGGTTGCATTAACGTTGGTATCCAAGATATATATCGTTGTTTCACTAGCTATATTTTCTCGCTTGAGTCATGAATGGAACCACAAGAATGGGAACCATTCTTATTCCACATCACAAGTGCCTTGACCATCGCATTTTCACGAAGAAAACAAAACATAGATGAATAGAAATGAACATTTTCTTCACATAGAATAGAAAAAAGAATAGAGAACAATGTTCTCTATGATACGTTGTAATGGTGGTTTCTGGGTTTGTTCTTAACTCCTAGAAACTGCACCCTTTACATTCTCCACTGTTGGGTTGGGTTGGGTTAGCCCATTTGGACATTCAACCCATAACCCAAATCCAACATCTTTCACTTGCTCAAGTTGGATTGATCTTACTCAATCACATATCCAAGTCCTTTGTATTCCACATTTGATGGTCATTCATACAAGCAAATGGATTGTGTGATTATGTGAGCACATCAACAATTTGGGAGCTATAGACTTATGAACTTGTTAAGAATAGATAGTACATCAATACTCCTTAAGGATCTCACATAGTGAGGATGCATGGATCAATCACTCACTTTCCTTATTTTTCACATTTAAACACATGTAGTATGTAATACATGCTATGGTGGTTTCTCTTCACTTAAAGAGCGTATGTCAAACTATTACCATACATACTTTAACAAAAAAGCTTCACATTAATAGCTTATCTAGAGTTTTGCATCCATAGTTTTCCTTAAAACTTTTTTATGCTAATACCCACCAAGTCTAGTTCAAACAAGCAAATGTAATAGTGGACAATTACATTCGGTCAAAGATATAATTTATTATAAACCTCATCCTAATACTAAATCAAGGCGGCACTAATTATCTTTGTATACTTTTCACTCATTTATTGTCATTAGGATATAGGGTCTCATCTCAACTCAAAAGATATTGATTGGGGTAATTGCGTGAGAGAGTCAACCTCGACCTGTTGACATACATTTAGGAACATATTTGCATAAGTACCAATTATATATCCAATGATATAAATAAAAAATATTCCTATCATTTTGTCATGCATAAACTATCTTATATCTAATCAATGATAATCCATGATATATGATTAACACATATCACAACCTATGTAGTCCATAACTTTACATATACAAAAAAAAAATGTTCATTGGATTGAATTTTGTGAATGGATCATCAACCATTTCACATGTAGGTAGATATTTAAGATCACCTACTTTTAGATCATTTCTTTAAGCGATCACGGTTTAGTGTCACCATAGGTGTCAGTGGCTAAGGCATCACGTAACTTCGAGAAGCTTTGTAAAACTTTACCACCTCTGGCTTTTGTTGCACCTGGCTGAATGAACAATAAATTGTGCTTTCACGGTTGACAAAGTCATACAATTCTATTTCTTTCTTCTCCATGAGATGGTACACTCATTCAACAAGAACATATATAGTTAGATGGTGATTTATATGCGTGTAGATCACATGCTCAATTGGCATCTGAACAATCTATCAAGTGCAATTCATTGCCTTGATAATAATGGGAATAATTCATAGTGCCTTTTTAGATACACAAGAATCGTCATTACTACTTTTCATTATTTTATTATGGGATTGTCTTACTATCTTCTTGTTATCCGACAACATAGTAGATATCTAATCTTGTACGCATCATAGCATGCACTATATTCTTGATAATTTGTAGTAGGGATCATTATTAACATCCTCTTTTCTTCTAGAGTTATTGGATCCATTTCTCTACTTAGGTTTTCACCTTTTGCAAATGGGGTATTGATGAGATTGCAATCTTACATGTAAAACCATTCAAGGACTTTCTCAATGTAGTGTTCTTATGAAAGAAACACTCGTCATATAATGATCTTTACCTAAATAGGTAAGTTACAAGGATTCTCAATCGTAAATATTCCAATTGGAGACGGGTAGGATCAAAAAAGGAGAAAAAAGTTACCTACATCGTCTTTAGAACATGTTCGTTCCCACTAGGAAAGGGAGCGAAAATTTGCTTCCTCCTTGTGTGGGAGCGAAATTCAACAGAAAGCTCCTTCGCCTTAAAAACCTGTTTGCTCCCTCTCATAGTGGGAGCAAAAATTTCACTCCCACTATGTGAGGGAGCGAAACTTAATAGTGCTTGATTCTAGCCTTTGTCTCTTATCCACTCATGCTTCCAAGGCTTCAACTCGATCAAATCTCAACTTGAAGTTTCAAAGCTCGAACTTGGGACCCCAATATTTCCTAATTTCTTGTTGTCATGTGATCCAAGAGTCGTAAAAGTCCCTAAAAACGTTCTACAAGCATACTAGTACTCAAGAAAAATATTAGTAAGTGATTTGAGACCAAATAACTCGTAAAGTCGGGTAATTATGACAAGTTAACATCAAAAGGGTTTTAAGAAAAATGTTTTAACAGGTAAAAATGTCCATTTTGAGCCATTATCACAATACTCTTATGAGGCTAATAAGAGTTTGTAGGGATTGAATCCCAAAAAACATGATGCAATAAAGTCATACTTAATTGTCTTGGTTTATTGACATTGATTTGAGCATTTAGCCTCTATCTTTTATATTATATATGACTTTTATACATTATGAGTTACAAATAGGACACAAGTTGCAAGTTCCTTGTAATTGTCTACATTCAGTTAAGGGATTTCCACAATCTAATAGAAAATGTAGTAACTGTCTCTTAATTAGACATATGACTTTTTAAGCTATCAAGATGAGTTTCTTAAGTGGAGTGTTCACTTATATGTAGTGTGACAAGACCTACTGGGAATCATAATGTTTGGGCGATAAAAGTCGATTTCCCTCCATAAACCTTGGAGCTATTATAGTACTATGGCTCAATAGATTCTCTATTTTATCTCATCCACAATACCATTCTATTAAAATCCTAGACTTGAGATTTTTCATTCCATCAAAATACGCTGCAACGATAGGGTTTCATGCATGTTTGATAGCTGGAAATCGAGTAAAGTTGTCGATCAAGGAGGGGTCCATTGAATTAATCAATCATCCTTTCACCAGAGAGTTCTCTGTCCTCCACTTTCTAAACGTAGGATCATTTGGTTTTGGTTGAAGTAAGTTCGCCATTGATATATCTCAACTTATCTTTACCCGAGATATACATCTCAACAATTTGGGACCATTAAGCATGGTTTGTACCATTAAGTTTGATGCCTATCTGTGTTGCAGTTGAATCACTCATTGTCGATGGAGTCTAGGTTAGGTTTTGAGGCAAGACACGAGTCATTCTTGTTAAATTTTCAAGGAGAGCAACAACACCTTGCTATCCTTTTTCGACTGGTCGAGGTTGCCATCTTCTTTCAACCTAATGATCTCTTATCGTTGCAGCAATATTCTCTAAGAGCAAGGAGATTCTAAGGATCATTACTTTGATACCATGTTTTAATATGAGAAAATTAGTTTTTTTCTGTATTCCTTTCTATGTACAAAGTGTATAATTATATAAGTGCAAGACTGTAATTAAGGAATAAATCAATTCCCTGTATGTGTGTATATATATATATCATATTTTATTTGTTGAGATTAATTAAATATAGATTTTATTTCTAATTCCAATTTTATTTTGAAGGAAGTTCAAATTTAATTTATATAAGGATTTAGTATAAAAAAGGGAATCTCAATCTCAACAAAGCGTAATATTGTTCATAATACAAATTTTATCAGAACTACACGTTTTTTATTAGAAGTTTGTGATGTAGTTTTTCTTGTAGCAAGCAGTGGAGAATAATTCTTAGTTATTAGCATAAAAAAAGGCAGCGGATTCCATAGCATGGCCTATAAAAAAGGTTTGATGTCCCAAAAAAAATATTGTTTGAAGGTATGTAAATATTTCTTGAATCACATGCTAGGTCTGATAAACCATTTGAACCCGGCCCAAGCAACTAGTTGGTACTCAAAGGGTGGCTTTCTACTGTTCGAGTTACTTATTTATAGACGAGGGGGTGTGATGAGAAAATGGACAGCAACGCAAGATCCATTCCATTTGCACTTTCAAGTAAAAAAGTAATTTGGAAGGTAAGGAAGGTTTATGTTTTTCCTCCGTTTGGATGACATAAAAAACGAATTAGGGGAATTGTATTTAAATGCAATAAATGAACCATAATTACGAAAATATAAATTTGGTTTATCATGTAATCAAATATGTAATAAAGACACAAAAATAAGGCAAACATAATTGTAAACTCAATAAAAAGTACCCTTCATGTGGGGTCCATTCATGTCACATATGAAAGAGAAAATAAATACACATGTCTTCCATATTTTCTCTCTCTTTTCTCTTGGATCACTCCTCATTGGCTCATTCTATTTTCTCTAATTTCTCCTCCCCATCCCAACCACACCCTCACTCCACCAAGTCCCCATTACTAATGTAACACCCTTAAAGTACTAATGCAACACCCTACATTAATGTAACCTTAAAATTATTATAAATAAATATATTTATAATAAAATTTATTATAAATATCTAAATTTATTTAAAAGTAATAAAATAATTTTTATTTTTCATTTAGTAAATTTCAAAAGTTAAAATAAAAAATAATTTATTTATATTTAAAAATAATGATATTTTTATTTTAAAAAAATTTATGTTTACTATTCTATAAAAAATTTAAAAATAGAAAAATATTATTCAACATATCAAAATTATAAATATAAAAAGAAAAAATTATGTTTGCAATAAACTATCAAAATATTGAAATCTAATTTAAATATTATGTATAATTAATATATATATTATTCACACTAATTTTTATCCAAAGAACTAAAATTGAATTTTAATAAAAAAAATTAAAAGAGACTTAGGTGGGGTGAGGAGGAGAGAGATGAGAGAGAAGAAAGGAGAGAGGGAAGGGTAATTCAAGAGAAAATAGAGATTTAAGAGTGTTACATTAGTGTTTTAATGATGCTACATTTGTAGTATGTTGACACTAAAAATAATTTTTTGGGTCTAAATGGTATTTGAATAATTATTTGGCCTAATTGATAGTGGAATGGGCCTAATGAATATATTAAGCCCAAACTAAGCCCAACTCAATCTGAAAAAGCCCAAGCCCATGAAAATCAACCCATGAAAATGTCCATGGACATTTCTAGAATTTTTTAAGTAAGTTAATGAAAGCGTACTATTAGAGCCGATGACTGTCTTAAGCCACGAACGGAGAGACTTTCTCAAAGTCATTGACATGACAGAGGGCGTGAGTAGTTATTGAAAGTGGGGAAAGTTACTTGGGAAACAAGGCTCTAGTGGAGACATGGACATTTTTTGGAGAAACTAGGTTGGAGTAGTTGTTCGCCATCTTATAGAAGAATCAAAACATCGAGTAAGGGGTGGATCCTTGACCCTCAAAAGCGAGCTATTCTGACATTTCTCTTGTTTACCTACAAGTTCGACAATCGTCTTTTCAGTTCGAACTTAGTTTTTATATGTTCTTTTTAAGCATTTGTTATTTCAAAGCTTTCTTACTTCAAAATTTCATTTCCAGTCTAATTCTACAATGAAATATGTTATCTTTCAAGCTAGTCCGTACAGTTTTTCTCCTAGCTTTCAATTAAGTCCAATTTTCAAAGTATTTTTCGTTTATATTCTAGGGAACTGTCAAGAGAACTAGGGAATCCAGTTTTCTTTTGAGCAGAAGTTAGATTTCGACACAATTTCAGTTTGGAAATACTATAATTTCCTAGCATGCCCGCGCATTCACCAATTCCCGTGCTTTTTGTATGTTCTAGTGAATTCCACTAGAAAATCCACTGAAACATATTTTTGGCATGTCCGGTGGGACACATCTTTGCGAAAATCCACACATATTTTTTTTGGTTTTCTTATAGTTGTGCATATTCCATAATGGGACCCATTTTTGATGAAGAATGACACCAAAATTAAGGAGTAAGACAACTGTAGAGTCTCTTTTAGTTTTTTTTATAATTGTGCATATTCCACAATGGGACCCATTTTTGCTGAAGAATGCCACCAAAATTAAAGATGATATTGTGATCTCCGGACTCAAGATACGATCTTTGTAAAAGCAACACGAAGCGAAGTTTCAGCCTTGGTGGAATAGATAGAAAACCTGATGAATTCTCCAGTACGACAGTAGGGAAATCCATCTAATAGCTCTATTGAAAAAGTGGAAGGAAATGGTGAAGGTAATGTGGATGTGCCTATTCTTTTCTATAATAATTCTAACGAATTTCAGGCTCTCATGCAATAATTAAAGAGCCAGCGAGTGATCATGACTACCTTTATGGAAGAAATGAAGCAGCAATTTCAATCAATCTTAGAGTACCTTAGAGAAAGGGGGCAACCAAGGTAGAAAGTTGCTTCTAAACCTTAAAGACAATTTTCTAACGAACTCGGGGGGCAGCATTCTGAGAACCTACGAGAAGCTGGTGAATTTCACCGCTCACCTATGAAAGCAGAGGTTAGATAGCTTTCTCCCCATAGGAGAGAGGGTGGTACTCTAGAGAACATGGTAGGGGAAATAACTAATGCAGGCATGGCCACAACCCCTCAGAGGATTTTCGCTCATACTAATCCACTTACACATCATGAATCATATGAAGGGGGCTTTTCTCTCAATGGAGGCCCAAGAGGCATCATACAACTGCTTGCATGAGAGAATGACAATAGGGGACACCAAATTCTCCAACTTGTTATGCAACCACCTCCACCACTTGACCTAGAAAGAAGTCACAAGCCTCTAATGCACGAGCCCAATGTACATCTGATGTGGTAGAGACTGAGGAATTCATTGTGAAGGAGAAGTTCATCACTTTTCCTCAAGATCACCAGCTCCTTAGCAAAGATGAGCTTAGAGGAAAAGTTTACTGTAAGTATCACAACGTTTGGAATCATAGTATTAATTATTGTTGGAGTTTCAGGAATTTTATCCAAGACAAGGTCAATAAGGAAGTAATGGTGAATTTCCTTGGAGAAAAGGAAGTCATGGTGAAATTCTTTGGGAAAAAAGAAGTCATAGTGAAGTTCTCTAGAGAAAAGGAAGTCACAGTAAATTTCCTTAGAGAAAAGGAAGTCACAATGAAGCCCCCTGGAGTAAAAGAAGCCATGGTGATTGATGAAGATCTATTTCCACTAGCAGCTTCAATCAACATAGTTGCTATTGATTTGAGGGCTATGCTAAATGCAAAGAAGGCTGGGAGATTTTCACCAGTGCCAGGGTAAGAAAGGTATGGATTCCTAAGCAATACTTGACATATAAAAATGACTTGGCAGCAAAAGGAAGAGTGTTTGCAGCCAGAGAATGGAAAAAGAATGGAAGGTATCCATACCATTCATTTGAAGACTCAAAACAGTAGGCAAAGAACAAAAAGTTATCTTAGGAAAAGAATGTTTCTCCAAAAGAGAGACATGTTTCTCCAAGGGAAAAGGGCACGAATGGCCCTTTAAGAAGGAAAATACCCTAAAGGTTTATAGTTCCTCATACTATCTCTCCTGCATAAGAGTGACATGTAATGCAGCATAAGAAATTTCCTCAAAAGCTCACTAGAACTTAAAAAAGGAGAATGAAGAGACAAAGAGCCATGGAGAAAAGACAATTGCCTAGAGAAATGCTGTAGGGAAAGCCAAAGGAGGCAGATAATCTTAAGGAAAAGGTAATGCCTACTCTAGAGAAAACCAAATATGGAGGAAAAGCTATAGAGAATGTTGAGTCTATTTGTAGTTCAAACAAAGAAACATATTTGGGAACTATTCTGATATGTACAAATCCTTTTTCCTTGAATTATTCTACTAGTTCTCTAATTGTGTCAGCTTTCTTCAAATTAAAGGAAATAGAGGAAAGTATAGTAGAAGTGGCTTGAGAAGCCTATAGGAGATAGATACTTACATTTACAGGGAGTTTTATTGAACCTTCACAAAAAGCTGGCCCTAAGGTGATACTTGAAAAACCTACGTGGAAATGACAAAGAATACGTCCAATGTCGAATCCACAGGGGAGTTGCACCTAGAGGTTCATCATTGGAAAGCAAGTATTTCTCTACCATGGCAGGAGGGTTAAGCATTACCCAAAGGATTAGGCTAATCCTATGGCTTATAAAGGCTCAACAAGCCTAAGGCAAAAATAATGTTGAAAGCAAAGGGAATTGTACAGAAAGGGACCTGATGGGTTATTGCTCAGATGCCTATCATTTCCAGACAACATGGAAGTGACGAAGCAAGTTCATGAAGGGGTATGCGGGTTTCATCAAGTCGGCATAAAACGCGACGCTGACAGGAGAGACATGGCTATTTTTGGCCAACCATCCTAAATGACTGCATTAATTACTCCAAGAGCTGCCAACGGTGTCAAAAGTTTGGTAGCATACAGAGGATACTTGCTGTGGAACTCCACTCAATTGTGAAACCATGACCTTTTAGAGGATGGGCCATGGACTTAATTAGGAAAATCTACTCAAATTCATCAAAGGGACGCAACTTCATCTTAGTTGCTACAGACTACTTCACTAAATGGGTAGAAGAAGTACCCTTGAAAAAAGTAGAGCAGAAGGATGTGATCCAATTCATCAAGCAGCAGATCATTCATAGATTTGGAATTCCTCAATCCATTACAACCGACCAAGGCACCATGTTCATTAGGGATGATATGACTTATTTTGCCAAGGACTATGACATTCAACTCTTTAGATCCACTCCCTTTTATGCCCAAGAAAATAGGTAGGCAGAAACTTCTAATAAGGTGTTGATAAGCATCCTGGAGAAGATGCTAGAGGATAATCCTAGAGATTGACACAAAATTTTATCTGAGACCTTATGGGCTTATAGAACTTCTAAAAGAGATTCTATAAGGGTAAGTCCTTATTCTCTAACTTATGGGTAGGATGTAGTGCTTCCAATGGAGGTGGTAGTTCCTTCCCTAAGGGATTCCAGGCAGAATGACCTTGATCTTCAAGAATATAGTGAGGCCATGTAACGCCCCGAAATATACCCTAGTCGTTTTCGACATGTTTAGGGTATTTTGTAGGCATAAATTGAAGTTTTCGTAAGTTAAATGCAAAAAAATGGAAATTTAGATACCCGTAATTTAGAATAAGCCAAGGGTAAATTAGTCATTTACCACTTTGAGGACTGCGTCATAAGATGAAAAGAGGGGATAAAGAAAATTTAATAAGTTGGATTGAAATAAGAGAGAAACAGGGCTAAATTAGAATATGGCATAAGTTGCTTTGCAAAAGAAAGGAGTCTAAGGACTTAAATGCAAAATGAAAACTTAAACAAAAATGGGTTTTCTTTGTTGGGGCCAAACATGGCCTTGGTACAAACATGGATAAGAGCAAAAATTTGGTCTCATTTTAAAGGACCAAACCGTAGAGAGAGAGAGGGGAGAGGAAAAGAGAGAAGAGAGGAAGAAGGAGAGAAATTCAAGCAAGGCCACAAAGGTATGGAACTTTGGATTTTGTATGGAACTAATCTTGGGTATGGATTTGAGTATGGATCTTTGGTTTGTATGGTATTAGTTGTACCCAAACCTAGGGTTTGTTAGGATTTCATCCTAACCAAAGAGGTATTGAAATTAGAGTTGGTAAAACTCTAAATGGCACAAGATGGTTCTAATCCTCCTTTCGAGGTCGGGATTCATGACACTGTAAAGTAGAGAGTGCCACAGAACAAACCCTAATAAATCCTTGTATTTGGTTTGTGTATGGGTTATAAACCATATTAGAGATGTTTTGAGAAAAAAATCATGAAAGGTCTTGATGAAGGATATGTATTGAATGATAAATTGAGTAGAAAAGAGATTATAAGATGAATTTGGAGTGGTCTTGATGTGTTTATGGGGTATAGAGTTGATTGGGTAGCAAAATATGGAAAAATGGGAGAAAAACACACATTCTGCATAAACACATGTACCGGTACACCTTGAACAGGCCGCACACCCTTCCGTAATCCGAACATGTACCTGCAGACAGTCACACATGTACCAGATAATCATCTATTTGACCGCTGTATTTGAAACATAACTTTCTCATTTCTTATCCGATTTGAGTTATTCAAGTGGATAATTAAACAAGACTTCAAGGAGAACCAAACATCCAAATAGGTAATTTTCAAATTCTGATTCTATGTATCGCACCCAACATGGGCCATGTTCAAGCCAAATTCTGGTTCTCGTTGAACATGTAGTAGGGCCTCGGGGTGTTCAGGTCATATCCCGAGTTCCTGTCTCGACCGGGTGATTCTAGTTGAATAGAACCCTTAGCACCTTAGCTTTAAATGAGCACAAAGACCTAGTGTCAACATGAAGTTAAGACTCCCGAAAAAATGAGTAATACAAACTATCCAGAATCTTAGGTCTGACTAGTTTTGGGCAAGAGCTTCATAACTTTAGTCTGATAGTCCCCGGCAGAATGATTCCAAATTCAAGTAGTAGGTTCATAGAGGAACAAGAACAGACTAAGTAAAAACGCATCACACTTCGCCGCCTCCACAAAGCTTCGCTTGCCTCGCGATATTCGTTAGTATGATTATTTGCTTAATCACTAAGAGTGAATAAATCAGATTTGACTAGGTGCGGGTGAAGACGATAACCTGACCTAGGATTGACATCGAGAAAGAAACGGAATCAATAATTGGTTTGTTCTATAACTGATCTTTATTCCAGTTTGTTCTATAATTGTTCTTTATTCTAGTTTGTTCACTACACGTTCTTTATTCTCATATTGCTCTCTATTTACGAAATATGTATATATATATCGATTCGAATGATTAGTATTTGAAATTTTTGACAAATATTTGTATATGTATTTGAGCTATGCTTAATTCATTGCATAAAAGTAAATTGATTTGAAATGTATTATCGGTGACCAATACGACGAATTCACCAACCACCCGCCATGAAGGTAACCGTGATTTGTTCACGCGAAATCACATTGCTATCAATGACAAACAGACATGATTCACCAACCGGACCGCATGAATGCTCCACTTCTATAATATATGGGACGTAATATGAAACGCGAAATCACATTGGTTGAATGACAAACGCGATGTGATTCACCAATCAATCAAGCTGCGAATGTCGAATTTATAGTCACATGTGAGACGGTATTATTGAATGTGAAACCACATTATCGAATTTAATAAACAGTGCGATTCACCAACCAACTGCCGGGATGTCGACTCTATAGCTATATGTGGAATCACAAACTGAACAACGAAACGATGGTAAATAAAAGTGTATTTGTATAAGTATCTTTACATTACATTGATATTGTATAAAGGCATTATTTTGATAAACGCATGATTTATATGAACGAAAATGGAATACGTAATCAGATAGAAATCCATCAGTTGTTAAAATATGTTTAGTTTATTGTTTTTATCAATGCGCAGGTACCGAGTGATAGACATTGAAGCAAGACCCAAGATCGAGGAGCTCAGAGTCACAGAGAAGGAATTACGGAGTATGCTCCGTCATATGCATTACTCCATTTCTTTCGAACATTGACATTTTGTAAAACAATTTGAACTCTGGATAATTATTTTTGTAAAGGCAGATTTGACAATGTAAACGTTATGAATCTTTTTGTTAATTGTAAATGTTTTATGGCTTGTTAAAATGAATTGCTTCCCGCGAAATTACTAAATTTAAAATGAATAAAATAAGCCAAATGTTTTGATAAGATAATTGGAAATGCTGAGTAAACCTGCTCGCTTGGATCCTAACCGCCGAGTCGGGATTCGGGCTCGCAACCTTTGAAAACCAAGATTTAATAAAGCGCTAACTAAAAGGATTGATTAATGGCTTAAATGAGCGCCCTTTCTGGTTTCTGCTCGACCGCTATAACGGCCTGCCAGTCGGTCGCCACAGGCCATGATGATGGAACTTGAGACATTGGATGGGAAAAGATTACAAACACTTGACCACATCATGATCCAGAAAAAGAAGGTCCCTCGAGCATACAACAAGCGGGTAAGAAGAAAGAGTTTTGAAGAAGGGGAGCTCATTTGGAAGGTAGTGTTCCCTATCAGTGCTAAAAATAGAGAATTGGGGAAATGGTCTCCTAACTAGGAGGGATCATTCAAAGTTCACAAAGTATTGCCTAAAAATGCCTACTGGTTATTAAGCCTTGAAAGGGAGCCACACAAAAGGTTCATCAATGGGAAATACCTCAAGAAATACTTTCCCACAATGTGGAAAATGCTGGATACTGCAAAGAAAAACTAAGTTAGGGAATGAGGACATAACAAGTAAAATAGGCCCCATTGACCATTTTGGAATAGGGGAAACTATACCTAGTAATTATTTTGAGTATTAAAGTAGGCTATTTTGACCACTCACTGCTCAATGTCATACTTGTTATACCCTCAATTGTTTTATGATAAATAAAGTAGGTCCCATGACCATTTTAAATCTGGGGAAGTAGATACTGATTTTTGATAGGAAGGTTAAAGTAGGTTTTGAGATCTCTGATCCTAAGAAGGCTTCCCCAAGAATGGGCTGAGCAGTCATCAATTCTTCAAAAGTAGGTTCCATGACCACTTTAGGACTAGAGAAATATGGGATGACCTAGTGATAAAGTGGCTTCTTGGCCATTGCATTCATTAGCACATTGATTTCTCTAAGGGTGTTCTTGTTTCCTCTTCGGATTTATAAAAATCTCACAAATAGGTCTCATGACTATTTGGGTGTTGGAGAAATAGGTACAAATAGACTGCTGGATAGATCAGTCACGCCCTCACATTCATGCTTTTCTACTCATATTCAATCTTAAAGTTGGTCCTCAGATCATCAGAGAGGTATGAGACCAACTCAAAGATAGGATTTGAGGTAGTAAAGTTGGCATTTGGCCACTTCACCTTAAAAACACAAATTTCTTCAAGATTCCCTACTGATTCCCTAAGGAAAAAATCATGATCACATCAAGATTGGAGAAATAAGAGCGGAAATATCTGAGTGAATGAGGTAGGCCTTTAGGCCACTAGGTACACATATTTCCTTAAATAGAGCGCCTGGACAAGTTCATGACAGGGTATCATAATCACTCTAAGATTGAGGAAATAAGCCCTCATGTTGAACTGGAGTAAAGGAAAGTGGGCTTTATAGCCACTATACATTTAAATGAAAGATTTCTCTAAAGAATTGGACTTGTTACATCATTACACCAAGAGATAGGTTATCCCTTGGGAGCAAATGAAAAAATCAGTGAGCAGCATCCATGTCGTGATGTGATAAAGAGTATGGAATTGATAGTTTTAGAATGAAAAACAAACAAATTGATGGAAGAATTGAAAGAAAATAGAAGTTGCCGAGTTCATCGTGCACGTCACGATGTGACAAAGAGCATGGAATTTGATAGTTTGCAATGGAAAATCAAACAAATTTGATAGTTATCTGAAAGAAACAGTTGCCAGCTCCAGACTTGTGGCACGTCGCGACGAAGAAAATGTACGTTGCAACGGAGGCACTTGTCGCGACAAAGGAAGTGCTCACCACAACAAAGAAGAAGAATGGAAAATGTCACAGCCTCGGGTCCGCCTCATCGCAACGAAGGTGCTCGCTGCGACAAAGACACCCTCATCGCGACAAAGTGAAGTGCTTCTCCACGTCGCGACGTTGCCTCTCCACGTCGTTACATTGCTTCTCCAGGTCGCGACGTTGCTTCTCCACATCGCGACGTCATGTATGACCACAACACCTTGTGGGAATAATCTTTTAGTAAGGTCACAACCACAGTATTCCATGGTCGCGACTATGACCCAAGGAGATGATTGAGGACTATGACATCCTGTTTTCAGTATCTGTGCAACGTAGTCATGACTATGGCTTTCATGATCGCGACTATGACTCAATGGAAAGGGATCTAAGAGCCGAGGAGAGTTAGGTAAGATAGTCTTTTGGCCATGGTTCAGGAAGATGTGTTTTGGCTTTTATCAAGCTCGTCCCAATCACAAGAAATAAATAAAGTAGGCCTTATGGCCACCAAACTGAGGGAAGAAGATCTCTAAAAGTGTACATACTCTAACAAAAGCCACCTGGTCTAAGAATCAAAGTAATTGTCAACAAATATCTAAAGGTAGGCGTAAACCTAATGCCACCTTGGTCTAGTTTAGCCACATGCAAGAAGTGTGCTTGTGCAAGTGTTTGTCAAACATACACATCCAGAGGTAGGCCTAGTGCCACCTTGGTTTACTAATGCAATGTCATGACTGTGGTGCATGCGTGTAAATGTTCAATGATAGCACACATCTAAAGGTAGGCCTAGTGCCACCTTGGTCCACTAGTTTACACACATACAATAGTGCATCTGAGCAAATGTCAGTGAGTTCCCAACATAACAATCAAAGAAGGTTAGCCGCTTGCACGAATCAAGAAAGGAAATCCTTCGCCCATCAAACTGCAAGGTCGAGGAGTTACCTTTGCGATGCGTCCATGCAGACGAAATCCAAAAGATTATAGAGGAGATCAGATCCAGATACAAAGGAGAAAAGCTTCTATAAGAACCAGATTTTTTTCTCGATGTTTAAAAGAATTTTTTAGTGAAGAACAAATGATTTGAAGTTCTAAAAAAAAAATCGAAAAAGGATCTTTTTTGATTTTTTAAAGATTTTTTCGTTGAAGAACGAAGGATTTGGAGGTCTAAAAAAAAAATGAAAAAGGGTATTTCTTGATTTTTTTTAAAGACTTTTTTCATTGAAGAACGAAGGATTTAGAGTCCTAAAAAAACAAAAAATTTCCTAGTTCTTGGAGATACTGGGAATACTCTCCTGGATTATGGGATTTCTCTTCATTGAGGATGAATCTTTCAATATCCCATTAGAAGTCATCTGCAAATCACTTAGTAAAAAAGGGATGGATCTACTCACCAGTGCAAGAGGCGAGTTTGGGCCATGGGGGATGGCCAAAAAAATCGAAGCTTGTAGTGGAAGAAGGAATGGTGGTTGGTTTGACAACAGAAGACGACTTCAGCAAAGCCGATAACAGCCGCAATGACTCCCTCAACGATGTTCTTGGTGGCTTCAGCTTCGACAGTTAGGGCGATGAAGAACAGAACCTGTAGCAATGATTTTCGGCTAAGAATGGGGTTGAGAGATGAGAAAAAGAGGAGAATGTGGAAGGATTAATATGTAAATCAAAGGGATTTCTTCCTAGGAACCTTTCAAATCCCAAAGGAGAGTCTTTTGATGCAAAAGGAATCGGTTGTGGAAGAGAAGAGAGATCAACAACCGCAAGTTTGAAAGAAAAATTGGTGGAAGGCTTTTCTTGAGGAATTACTCTAGGCTTCTTCAGTTCCTCCAATTGGGCTAGGGCAACTCTTTCTTTCCGTTGATAAGCCACATTCAAAGGGGTAAGTTGCACTTTGGGCCTCATGATGAAAATGAGGGGAGCAAAAGAAAGAAAACCCTTTTTGACATATAAAAAGCTTTAATATATACAAACATGGCCCATGGGCAATATTGTATAGGGGGGGTGGGGGAAGAATTGTTGACACCAAAAATAAAATTTTTGGGCCTAAATGGTATTTGAATAATTATTCAACCCAATTGATAGTGGAATGGGCCGAATGAATATATTAGGCCCAACCTAATCCGAAAAAATCCAAGCCCATGAGAATCAACTCATGAAAATGTCCAAGGACATTCTTAAAATTTTTTAAATAAGTTGTCAAAGCTGCCAGTAGAGAATAGTGAGACTTTGTCTCAAAAGCCAAAGGTGGAGGAGACTTTTTCTCCAAGTCATAACATGGCAGAGGGCGTGAGTAGTTATTGAAAGTGGCGAAAGTTACTTAGAGAACAAGACTCTAGTGGGGACATGGACAGTTATTAGAGAAACTGGGTTGGAGTAGTTACTCATAAATGCCAATAAAAGGGAACCAAAGCATCATAGTAAGGGGTGGATCAACTAACACTCAAAACAGAGCATTTCAACATTTCTCTTATTCTTCTGCAAGTTCAGCAATCGTCTTTTCTAGATTCCTAACTTAGTTTTTATATGTTATTTCCAAGTATTTGTTATTTCAAAGCTTTCTCGCTTAAACATTTCATTTACAGTCTAATTCTACAATGAAATTTGTTATCTTTCAAGCTAGTCCATATCGTTTTCTCTCTAGTTTCTAACCCTTCACACTTTCAACTGATTCACTAGATTTGATAGGAACAAAGATAACTATATCCGCTTTCTATAAAGCTCAGATTTTACACAGCTTCAATGAAAATATTATGAACCGTATCATTGCAGATTCACCAATTCTATGTTTTATGTTTTGATGAATTCCACTTGAAAATCTACTGAAACATAGTTTAAGGATGTTACATTAGTATTGTAACTCAAATGGAGGGTTTTGGTGGGGTGACGGGGAGGAGAGAGAGGATAGAGGAGAGAGGGAGGGGTGATCCACGAGAGAGGAGATAGGAGAGAAAAGCGATGAGAGGAGACATATGTATTTATTTTCTCTCTCATATATGGTAGGGGTGAGCTCACATGAAGGGTATTTTAGACTTAAAAGTGGTTTATTGTTTTAATGCATGTTTGCTTTATTTTTGTGACTTTATTACATGAGACACCAAATTTCTATTTTCTTAATTATTGTCCTTCATTACATTTAAACACAATTCCTCCCATATATTTAATAGAAAAAATAAATATTTTAAAATATACATTATTTAATAAATATTTTAAAATATACATTTAAAATAATCATCACAGATGTAATGGCAGGGAGATATCTGTTCCAGTTCTTTCATGAAGGGATGTTAATAAAGTTATCCAAAATGGGCCATGGACGTTTAATCAACACATTCTAGTTCTCCGAAGGTTGCAAGAGATAGTTGGAAAGAGTCCCGTTGAACCAGATCGCCTTCTAGGTGCAAATCCATCATCTTCCAGTAGGATTTTATTCTACCAAGATTATCTAGAACATTGGTAAGTATGTGGGTACCTTCTTAGATTCAGATGAAACCAACTTCACTGGTTCTTGGCTCAACTACTTACGTATCCGTGTAAACATGGATATAGAAATGTCGTTGAAACGTTGAATGCTGATAAAGAAGCCCGACAGTTACTGTCTTTGGGTTGAGTTCCAGTATGAGCGCCTCACTACGTTCTACTTGATTTGTAAAAGCCTAGGGCACACAGAGCATAAGTGTATGAAAATCTATGACTACCCTGGGGGAATGCCCCGAAGCCATATGGATCATGGATGCGAGCCACTAATCGTCGTGTTCAGATTAACAGTGGAGAACGATGGTTTCGGCTAGTGCCAATGGGTGGCCGGGAGGAGGGTGAGTCATCAGCTGACATGGATTGTATGAGAATCGAAAAGAAAACGATTGGAAAAGTGGGGCAGGGACTTAAACCGAACGTGGGAGAGAAGTACGGGGAGGATTCTTAACCGTCGCTGCTAATGCGGGTTGTTGAGAGCTCAACCATGAATGGGATGAATATCATGGATAAGGACGGGGTTGTTACTGAGAATCCCACGAAGGGAGTGGAGGATATTGAGGGGGAATTGATTGTAACTTATAAAAAACGGCGCCGCATTGATGAGATGGCTCAGCTTCTCGGGGGTGAGTTAGCACATGCTTCTGTCCTTGAACCAACTAAACAACCTTCTCCAAACTGTTTGGTGGGCCCGTACTAGGCTGGCTGCAACCCAATGGCCAGTTTAGGTCCTGCGGGGAGATAGTAATTTGAAGGACAAACTTGCTTTAATGGACACTACTTGGTGAAAGCAATGTAATTATAATAAAGTTCTGGAAAAGTGAAGAATGCTTTGTGGTGAAAAATGAGGCACAATGGGGGCTAATCATGTTTAAAGCAGGAAAGGTGGCATGATTATGGGATCAGTCAAGATCATATTTGATGTTGGGGTTCACCGGACGGTGCTCTCTCGTGGCGGTTAACATGATACTATGGTTATCCAGAAGGAACGAGAAGGAAAGAATCGTGGGACGCGCTATAGTAATAGTTTCAACAATCCCCTCTACCTTAGTGTTGTGTTAGGGATTACAACGATATGTTATCACATGTGGAGAAGAAGAGCAGACGAAGTCACCCAGAATGGCTAGTTAAGGGTTTTCGGGAGGCAATCGAGGCAAGTGGGTTGCGAGATATTGGCATGCAAGGTTATCAGTTCACGTGGGAGAGATCGCGAGGTACTCCAGATTGGATTAAAGAGAGACTTGACCGAGCTATGGCCTCAAACTCATAGATGGTCCAGTTTCTGAATAGCATTTGTATAGTATGAAAACATCGAAATCCGACCACCTTCTGATCTTCATGGACCCTTGTTTAATAGTGTGCTGGAAACGAGTGTCAAGATTTCGGTTTGAGAACTCTTAGCTGAATAAAGTAGGGTGTGGGGAAGTTATTCAAGCCAGTTAGGATGTATTGGTGGGTTATGTTATATTTAGAATATCTAAATAAGATCAGACAAATCATATTAAATGCGAAAGCTAATTGATTGTACCTCTAGTTATGATTGTTAAATTCAAACAACGAATATGAGGGATTTTCTAACACCTGAACACTCTTTCTTCTTATGGTGTTGGATGAATTTCTCGAATGTGGTAACCAATGACCCATTAGATAAGGCACCATATATATAGGGAGCAATCACCCTATACAACTGTTATTAGAGAGTGGATCTTACCACTTTTTCCACTCCCTGACGTGGAATTAATGGGCCACAAAATAGGCCACTAATAGGATTTAATCCTCCTGGCCGTTGGAAGACTTAATCAACAATCTCCCACTTGGTCCATAAATTAAATATCCAATTCAATAAGTATATAGATATATGAATCATGGCGAAAAGTCCTCTAATAGCGAGTATTATCTACCATATATCACAGTATATTTGTCCCTTTAAACAACAACTTTTAATCTTTATGAATAAACCTTGCGTTTATTCTGGGTCACAACTTAATGATATTTCTCTAATCATAATAAATTGAATGTGCACAACTTTATGAGAAACACCAACTGAATGAGAGTTTCATAAGAAAATCGATTATACATAAGGAAATGGATTAAGAAACTGGTTTCCAAGTCCCATATTGGTTACATGATCCTTGAAATTTTTGATTGGCATACCTTTAGTCAGAGGATCTACAACCATTAGCTCAGAGCTTATGTGCTCCATAACCACTTTATGTTCTTTAACACGTTCCCTAATGGCTAAGTACTTTATGTCGATGTGTTTACTTAGACTCCCACTTTTCTCATTCCTAGCTAGAAAAACAGCAATTGAGTTGTCACAGTATAATCTCAGTGGCCTCTGGATGGAATCAACGATTCTTAGGCTAGCAATGAAACTCTTGAGCCAAACATCATGTGTAGTGGACTCAAAACAGGAAACGAACTTGGTCTCCATAGTGGAAGTGGCCGTCAAGGTTTGCTTCATGTTCCTCCAAGACACAGCTCCACTTGCTAGCATAAAAATATAACCTGATGTGGACTTTTTAGAGTCCACGCAGCCAACAAAGTTAGCGTCGAAGTAGCCAATCACCTCTAAGTAACCAGTTGGTCTATACGTCAGCATGAAGTGCTTTGTACCCTGAAGGTAGTGTTACGTTCTTTGTAGCTTTTCGGTGATTGATCCTTGGATTACTCTGATATTTGCCTAATACTCCAATAGCATAGGCAATGTCAGGTCTGGTACAAACCTATGCATACATGAGACTTCTAATAGCCAAAGCATATGGAGTGTCTCTCCTATTTTCCTGCTCAAGATTGTTCCTCGGGCACTAGTCTAAACTGAACCTATCACCCTTCACTATGGGAGCTGGACTTGGTGAATAATTTTTCATTTGAAATCTCTCTGGGACTTTGTTGATATAGGTCTCTTGAGACAAACCCAAAATGCCTTGAGATCTTTCCAGATTCTTGTTAATATAAGATGCTTCCTATATCCTTCATATAAAAGTTCTTGAGAGGAATTGTTTCAATTCTTATAATGTTCCCACATCATTAGTTGCCAGCAAAATATCATCCACATATAAAACAAGATAACATATCCACTCTTCAACTGTAAAATGCTCACCAATTCTTATAGAGTTCGGGCCAAATCGTGAACAGACCTCAGCTACCAAAGATATCAAATAAAGTCCCCAAGCATGGCGCCAAAAACTTGTTTGATTGATTTTTGCGTAGAATATGTGTTTGTTCTTTTTGTAAAATGAATTCATTAAAAATTGAGTTTGTTTAAATCATTGCAAGTGCACAGGTCATATAAGTAATAAAAGTGGATTTTTAAGTCCAGATATCGTTCCCACGAGGATTGATGATAAATCAAAATACTAACTACCCGAACTATTCAAGACCCTACTATTTGAACTCCAATGTCAAAATGATGAGAGTACTAATAAAATAATTCTAAAGTAATTTCACTAGTATACATAAAGAATTTAATAAGAGTGGATTTGAGAATTCATGCACGAGATCACACTAGAAATAGACTGGATAATGACTATTATTTTGTATCATTTTGAGTCATAGCTAAGCTATTATCGGGAAAGTCGAACTGTCAAAGATCCATTGCAGGGTATAGTTCGATTTCCTCCCATAACCATATACCTTTTCTACTAATTAGATTCATGTCTATTTCCGAATTATGTATTTAATCGCTATCAGGTGATATAATCCTTTCTAAGATTTTGGGTATTTTTTCTTTTCGCATTTACACCCAAATCTTAGGACTAGAGAATTTTCGCCTCTGCAAGACAGATATCGTGTTTCTCCAATTTAAATGGCACCTCATCCTTCAATGCTGATGAAATTCTCCATATCCTTGATTAGATCTATGCTAACACGGGATCAGAATCTTTTCATTAGAAAGAGGAGAAACCTCTAAGCAATTAAACTGATATTTCCTCCACTAACCTCACACAATGAGTAAGTTAGTAATCTATCTGAGTAATATTTCAAAGTTCATTAGTTCCGAAGTATATATTAGTCTACCATACCCACAAGGAACTGCTCCATACCCTCAGGATTCTTCATCTCTGTGTCACGTAGAGGGTCTCTTGGAAATTAGAACAAGATACAGTTCTTTGTTTTTGGGTACATGATACTAGTACTTGGAACAGTTAAGTTCAAGAATAATACCAATCAAATAAATTCAAGATTTCTAAATAATGCATTCTTCCACTTTGTGTAGAAAAATAACAATCACCATCGACCCATTCCCAAAGGGAGTTCAATCTTCCAAAACTGGTTCATACATATCAGTGACTAACTGATAAGGAAAATTCATTGAAATTGTAAACGAGCTGAAATAAATGGAATTCAAAATTTTTCTAAGATCATTTAAAAATAACACAGGGCAGATACCTACAAAAGATCCACAAAGTTGCACATCGGGCTCATTACTCAACTCTATAAAATAATAGAAAACTAACTAAAAACAAAACTACTTAAAACAAAAAATCTAATAAAAAGGAAAATAAAAGAAAATAATATAGCAAAGAGTCTTCACTTACTCCGTAAGTCTTGAATCGCGTGGAAGTCGCGCACACCTTCTAGATGCTGCCTATTTATAGATTTTCAATGATGGGCCGCACTTTAAGGCAAAAATTGAGGATCCCAAAACTTCTAGCCCAAAATGATAGATTTGTCACAACAAAGAAAGTTCCCAGCCGCATACGGCATGATTCGTCGTCAGCCTTCGTCGTGGGCCTCAGCTTTCTTGCGCGACATATTTTCATGTTATTCTCTTGATTCTATCACATGCAGTTTCTCCCAGTAGCATGAATTTGTTGTCGCGACAGAATTTTTCTTTGTTGTATAAGAGTTGTGTTGCCTTATATTGCTGAGACTGAACTCTGTGTCGCGATAGACGCTTTCCATGTCGCAACATAATCTTCTTTAATCCTTGGCTGGGTCGAACTTTTGTTTCAACATTTAACCTCTTTGCCGCGACAAACTCGCCTTTGGCCTATCTCACTTCTCTCTTCCATTTTCTGGTCGCTGACATAAAAGCTTCTTGTCACTTATTATTAGATCTCTCGACTCTACAACTTTTATTATTGCGACATAATTTTCCTTTGTCTCGATAGAGATGTCTCGCCTTCGGGCCTTCACATTATGTCGCAACATCTTCGGCTTTATGTTGCAACAATCTCATATTCTCTCAACTTCGCCACAACAACATTCACCTCAACCTCAAGTTTTCTCTGCTGCGGTAGAGAAATTTTCACGTGACAGAAAGTCCGCGCATCTTCATCAGCTGATCAATGTTGTGTCGCGACATAAAATCTGCCTTGGTCTTGTCCTTAATTGAAATGTCTATAACAACATAGAAAACTTTGTTGTAGGCACATTGTCTCATTGTTTTACCATTTTCTTGTCACAAAAGAGTTGTCTTTTGTCGCTACAAAGTTCATCTGATGTCTTCATTCCTTATGTTGTGAATTGTAAGATGTTGCGACAAGGTTCCAATGCCATTTGTTTGATCAATGTTGCGATAGAGTATGGAATGTCGCGACATTTTTTTTCATAAGCTTCTCTAGCTATGTCGCGACATAAAAATCCATTGTTGCGAGAGAAATTAGTCAGTCTATCTCAAATTGTGTCGCGACAATCTTCATTTATGGCTTGCGCTCGACAAAGAGCTGTTGCTTGCGACATTCTTTTGCTGGTTCTGTTGGGATTCTGTCACGACATTCTGAAACTGTGTCGCGATAGAGAATTTTGCCTTGACTAATTTTTCTGCTTTTCTTATTGGAATTATCTCTTTTTCATATAAACTCACAAAAATGTTGGTGAATATTCCATAATTCAACATTAAAATGAATCATAAACTTCTTTAAATTATGTTTAAAAATGGATTAAAAAATAAGATGAGCTTAAGACTCACTCAAAAAGTTTTTCTTGTCCCTAAGCAAAAAAAAGAAAACTTTGTTTGTCCTCAAACAATTTAGCTTTAATTTGTAAGGACATTTTTTTGTTGAATCCTTAATTTGGTAGGAAACATAAGTTAGTTGTAAATTTATCTCTAAATATGTTTCAATCTCGAATCAGAAGATTTTTAATTAAGTTCATAACGACCAAATAATTCATATAGTATGCATGGTCCAATCATTCAACCCTGATTTGTGAGTGTGTGATAGTCTTCTCTCTTTTTCCTTGGCAAATTAGTTAATCTTCTGGGATGTTACTCAGATAGAAATTTTCTCCTTTATTCTTAAAAGTCCCATAAGCTTGTTTGCCATATTAATCTCCAGTAATGTAAGCATATACCACCATAAGAATCAATTAGGTCTTTTAGGCTTGTAATGTGAGGCTTAGGTAAATGGGGTACATAATAGGATAATTTGGGCTCAATTTTTACCCAGATTTCACTTTTCACTTGACATATTTGCCTCATATACATTCTTGACCTTTTTCATTCATGTCATCTATCTATCCTTCCATTTGGTTTGGTGCATTCTTCTGCATACTTTCTGTGTTGGTACTTTCTTGACACATTGATTGTAGCTTTATTCCTATCTTAAGCTTTCCTTTTCATTTTCCGTAGGTTTAGGAATAGTGCAATGTTTTGTCTTTTTTAGCTTTCTACCACCCTTAACGAACTTTGGGTCAATAACTCCCATACCAGTTGGCATTAGGGTACTAGATGTTGAACACCCCTAAGGACTTAATTATTCTAGGGAGGAAGGCTACAAGACCAAACTTATTCCACCTTGACACTTTTCTTTTCACAACTCATTTTTCTCAATTTGAAATAATCTTCCCCCAAACTTCTCCTCTTCTATTATTCTTTGTGTTGTCATGTAATGCAGACGAGAATCGGGGGTTCTTTCTTGTGGGATTATTCAAGGGAGGAATTAGGCTTTTCATTTGCTGGTTGATGATGAGGGTGGCTATTGGCTCGAATGAGGAACTAATCTGTAATAACTTATACATATTATAAGAATTGAAGCTTTAAAGACTCGAACTTCGAGAATGGCCTATATAATTTCTGTTGGTAATCTTGCTTAGAATTTTGTCTTGACTAATAATACAACGAGTTAAGACGAGTTAGATTTGCGATATAGATCGGAAGATCTCCACGAATCTTTGTACAGATTTTGCTTGAGATCTTTTGACCATGTCTGCAGTGTTTATCGGGATTCATAATAACTAAATTGTTTACAAAAGCGAGAATCCTGAAGTCTTATTTGTTCCATCGATTTGTTACAATCTTCCTTATCTTGAAGTTGACATATTCATCAATAACCTTACAACTTTCCTCTTCCATTTATTCTACCCCGATTCATCTATCCAATTAACACGGTTCTTGGATATGTTATTTATGTATTTTTATAAGTTAACATCTCATTCAAATTAACCATTCAATTCGGATGAAGTTAACATAACAACATTTCAATTCCGCCAATCTATTCAATTCTACCCAGGAACAATACCTGACAATCAAGTATTTCAACCCGAGGAAATGCAGTCTCTCAATTATTTAACAAAATCATTTCTTTGATAGTCATCAAATTTCAATTATTTAAAGTAAAGAAGAAAAATACAAATAAGACACATAAATGCAAAATGAGAGTAGACACCAATTTACGCAAGGAATTTTTATTGATTTTCGGTGAGATTAGGTCTGAAAATGGGAAGGAAGAGCAGGGTGAGATATTTTCTTCTTCTTTCATGCCTATGGGAGGAATGCAGATTCACTGGTTCATAGTTGTAACTAGCTATAGAAGGTGAGAACTCAGGAATCTGTACTTGTGGCTACTTGGACCTGTTGCCTTCTTCACTTATGTTAAATGCAGACCACTCCATGGATAAGACATTTTGCCCAGTGTCAGATCATTTGTCTCTGCCCGATAGGTTCAGGTTCCTGAGCTCTGCACAGGCGAGTACATTTAATAGGTTGATCTGTATCCAGGCTTTCGTTCCAACACTTTTCCCTATAGTTTAGGGTGCCCTCTAATTCCTTATCCCTTTTCTCTATCAGAAGTCTTATTTCCTTCTTATGTTCCTTGTCACGGATACCCAGCTTGTCGCTTCTGACAAGTTCTTCTTCGCTGGCATCCTCCTTTCCTTCATGGTTTTTTATTAGCTCACTATCTCTTGGTGATATGAGATGAAAGCGTCTTCTCTTGCCTTGAGCTTTTCACTTAGTTCTGCTCTCTTATTTCTCATCTGCTCTTTGCATTCTTGACTCTCGGTCGAGTGCTTCCTCGGTCGATATCTTCTTTATTTCGGCATCCATATATTCATCCCTGAGTTGAAGTTGGACTTTCAACTGGTTGTCCCTCTCTTGCATCTCTTGCCTCATTGCCCTTAACATTTCCATTAATTCAGCATTGTTGCTTTGATGCTCTAGGGTTCAGCTGTAGATGAGCTGTCTCACAGCATACGGGAGGGTTAGAATTAGGCTTACCTTTGTTCGACCCGTGTTCTTGCATTAGACTTCACTTTCAAGTTGTGTTGGTCAATTTCAATGTTCTCTTCCTCCTCTCTTATAACACGCCTCCCCATTTCCCACACCTTGCCCTCTGTTCTTAGGCCCCTTGGTGATTCCTATCAGTGTTAAGGGTAAGGTCTTAGGGCAATTTTCTTCTTCCTCCTAGTCTCCTTGCACACCACCTAGGATGCAAAGCCTAGTGATAAGTGCTGGGTGTGGAATCAGTCCCTTGTAGCCTTCTCTGTAATAACTCATAATTTAGTTTTTTATAATTTTTCCAACGCTGAACTTGTAGCCCTTTAGGATGGCATACAACAACACTGCTTCCTTCTCCCTGACTATACACAAGTGCTTGGAAGGTAAAATGACTGAACACAAGAAATAGAACCACACCTTTGCTTGTTCAGTCAATGCTCCTCTAGTGATGGACTCATGTGGGTTTTTCCTGGTTGCATTCCACTTTCCCTTGCCATTAGTTAGCAAGTCTACAATCTTCTGGAAGTCGGGTTCCTTCACGGTTCTTGAACCCGACCCGTTCTTCCTCATGAAGATTGTATGTCTGGTCTATCTACTCTCTGTTGAAGGAAATCCATTTGCCACTTACGTACATTGTCCTATCCTTCATTCCCACCATATTAGCATAGAACTCTTTCACCACATCCACGAATCCTAGAGCCTTGTGATTGCAAAACAGGTGCCACCCTTTGCTCTCAATGACTTGTTGGAAGGGGAGAATCGACTTATTCGCCTTTCTCCTATGAAGTCTCTTTCTTTAATTTATCCCTCAAGCGACATAAGCCTCTACGAGACCCGATCGCTTGCTTTTTCTCCACTACTACCCGCTCCTTCTTGACTCCTCTTTCATTTTCTTGATTCTTCAGCTCAGTTGCTCGGGCCTACACTCTTGCCGCCAAACTCTTTCTTTTTGCCCACCTGTTTTGCTTAAGTCGCTTGAACTGTTTCTTCCTCCCTCTCTGTATACTCTTCCATGATTTCGTTTAGGTTTGGAATCGAGTTCGTCGACCTCAGCTTGTTAATGAGGAAGAAAGGGCTATGGGGATCTAGGGTTTTCGAAATGAGGGGAAGAGATTTGGGACAGATGAGAGTGAGTGGTTTAATGGTTTAATGAGGCAAGTGGCTTTTCAGGTTTCAAACATGATCTATTTATAGGCTCACTATTGGTTGTACCTTCATTAAATGTCGCGACAAGAACTAGCCTAGGGTTTAATCCTTTTTAATTCTATGTCACGACATAAAATGGTACTGTCGCGACATAGTTTGAAATTAATTATAACTAGGTCAGTCCTTTGTTGCGGTAGAGGAAAAATTGTCGCGACATCAAATATGATGTTCAAGTTTACTTATGTCGCGACATTGAGAAATATTGTTCCGACAGAAACCTTCCTTGTAGTATTTGGATCTAAAGTCGACTATGTCACGACACAAAGAAAGTATGTCGCGACACAAAAATTTGATGCTCAAGTAAACCTATGTCGCGACATAAAAAAAAATTGTCGTGATAATGTTTTTCTCTTCCAAAAACATAGGTTATTTAAAATTCTATCACGACATAGATAAATTGTGTCGTGACGAACTTTCTACCCAACTTTCAAAAATTTGAATCCGGTCCTTGTATCAGTGGCTTTCCTCCGGCTTTTAAAGATAAAGCAATCCTTGTCGCGACAAAGAAAGCTTGTTCTTGATAGAGTTTGGAAATAATGTCGCGACAATGAAAAACAAATTTGCTCAAAATTGCACAATTCACAACAATTTTTTATTTTTATTTTTTATCAAGCAACATTCAAAGCTAGGTGCATTCATTCATACCAATCAGAACATACTTTTGAAAACACATCAAATCATCTAAGAACCTCAATTCAAGTATGAACAATCACAATTCATCGTCTTCACTCAATATAATTCACAAAATGATATTCAGAATATCTAAAAAAAAATGAGAACAACAAAGCTACTATTCATTTTCTGCTCTAAATAAAATTACATTCCCCCAAACTTTAACTATGCATTATCATTAAAGACAAAGTGAGGGAAATGAGAATACTCCCCCTTGTAGCAATTTTCTTTATATTTTAGTTTGAGAAAGTGTGCTTCCTAATAACATCGATTTCTAATTTAGCTTCATTGTCCACTGAAGAATTAAATAAAAACAACATTAAAAATTTCATATAAAGTGAAACTAAACTTCAAACACAATTTAAATAAGAAAAATTAACTATGAAAATTAAAATTTGCTTGGGGTTGCCTCCCAGAAAATTTGCTCGGTTTAATGTCTCTAAGTTGGAGCATTTGTTGTAGAATGTCCCGATTAAATAAAATTCTTCCCTCTCTTCGATTTGGTTCACTCTTCATTTATGTTTCTCCCAGTGTGCCGATCTACGGCGTTCACTTTAGAATTCACATCCAGTCGATTTGAGTGTTATTGCTTCAAAGGGTGTACTTGCTACTATTGTGTAAGGACCACTCCATCTTGACCTTAGTTTTCCTAGAAACAATTTGAGCTTGGAATTGTATAATAGGACTTGTTCCCCTGCTTTGAATTCCTTTCTCAAAATCTTTTGATCATGCCACTTCTTAGTCTTATCTTTGTAGATTCTGGCATTATCATAAAGCTTCGTTCCTGACTCGAGTTCATTCAATTAGGTAATCTTTCTTCTTTACGGCTTGAAGTCACAATTCAATTTCATGATGGCCTACATAGCCTTGTATTCTAGTTCGGAGGATGACAAAGTTTTTCCAAATACTATTCTATATGGGGACATTCAGATAGGGTTTTGTAAGTAGTTATAAATGCAATGCATCATCTAGCTTTATAGACCAGTATTTTCTGCTTGTATTCACAATTTTCTCTAGAATTTTATTTATCTCCCTATTGGAAATTTTAGCTTGCCCATTTGACTAAGGGTGATAAGCTAATCTCATCATATGTTTGATTCCATATCTATTCATGAGTTTTGAAAAAACTTTATTTGCAAAATGGCTTCCCTCATCACTAATGATTGTTCTGGGTGCTCCAAATCTACTCAAAATATTTCTTTGTATAAACCCAACCATTGTGCTGGCATCAGTTCTAGGATAGGCTATTTCTTTCACCCATTTGGATACATAATCCACAGCTAGAAGAATGTATAGATTTCCAAATGATGATGGAAGGTCCTACATAGAGTCATCGATTACATAAAAATGCGCACCACCAGGATTCCTTATAGGGGCATTTCATTTCTTCTGTTTATATTTCCCATTCTCTGAAAATTATCACAATGTTTTACCTATTCAAAACTGTCTTTGAATAGGGTAGGCCAATAAAAACCTGATTGGAGAATTTTCTAGGTTGTTCTGTCTCCTTCAAAGTGTCCTCCATATGGTGATGTATGAAATTTCTCCATAATACCAACTTGTTATGTTTATAGAACACATCTCTTTATGATCATATCCGATCCTCTTCTAAAAAGTAGTGAGTCATCCCAAATATAAAATGAAGTATCAATTCTCAATTTCTTACTGTTTGGTAGTGAATTTCAGTGGCATAACTCCCTGAGCTAAGTAATTCACAATATTAGCATACTAGAATTATTTAGATAAATAACAAAAGCATTTACACTCATCGGGAAAAATTTCTTCTATTTAGGTTTGTTTCCTTTTAATTAGTCTTTTCCAATCTAGACAAGTGATCGGCTATCCCACACCCCAATCACTACCCTTTGTCTTTGATCTCAAATCAAACTCTTACGTAATAATACCCATTTGAAGTCAGTCTTGGCTTAACATCTTTCTTTTCCATCGAGATATCCCCAATTGCAACATGATTAGTGTGTATTATAACATGGGACCCGAATATATAAGGCCTGAATTTTTCACAAGCAAACACCATTGCCAACATCTCCTTTTTTATGGTAGAGTAGTTCTCTTATGCCTCATTGAAGGTTTTGCTGACATAGTATATGGCCTTGAATATCTTTCCAGTTCTTTGTCCCAATACAACTCTCATTGCAAAATCACTAGCATCACACATAATTTCAAATTCATTGTTCCAGTCAAGTATCACCATGATGGGTGCTGTAACTAATCTGGATTTAATTTCATCAAATGCAAATCTGCATGATTCATCAAAATTAAATTTTACATCTTTTTCCAGTAGTCTACATAATGGTCTGGAGATTTTTGAGAAGTCTTTTATGAATCTTACGTAAAGCAGCATGTCCTAGGAAACTTCTTATCCTTATTGTAGGTAGCAGAGAGTTTTATGATAACCTTTTCTTGGTCTACTTCAATCCGGTTCCAATCTTGTCGAGCAATACATACGTTACCATGAAATGACATTTTTCCCAATTTAAAAGCTAGATTCTTGTGCTTGACACCTCACAATCTTATTTAGAATTACCAACGATTCTCTCATGGATCCATAAGCGAGTCATCCATGAAGATTTCCATAGCCTCCTCCACCAAATCAGAAAACATAGACATCATACACATTTGAAACGTGGTAGGAGCATTACATAATCCAATAGGCATCCTTCTAAAAGCAAAGGTACCATAAGGACATGTAAATGTAGTTTTCTCTGATCTGCAGGCATAACAATCTGAGTTGGCCCCAGAATATCCATCGAGCTTGATAATGGAGTGCCTTGCTAACCTGTCGAGCATTTGGTTAATGAAAGGTAGAGGATAATGGTCCTTTCTGGTAGCAATGTTTAGTTTTTTGTAGTCTATACACACTCTCCATCCCGTCACAGTTCTTGTAAGAATCAATTCATTATTCTCATTTTTTGATTCTGAGTGAATCCACTTTATTCTTGGGAACCACATGAGCCAGGCTCTTCAAATTTGTTAAGATTGCATATATGAAGCATGTATTCAGCCATTTCAGTACTTCTTTTATGACTACTTCTTTCATTACTGGATTCAACCTTCTTTGATGTTCTATAGATGTTTTAGCATTCTCCTCTAAAAGGATCTTGTGCATCTGAATAAGGAAGGATGATTCACTTCCAAAATCATCTATGGAACCCGAGCTATTGCTTTCTTGTGTTTTATGAGAATCTCCGGCCAATTTTTTTGTTTCAAGCTCGTCGAATCAACTAAAATGATGATTGGCTTCTTGTTCACGGTTCATAACGACATACTTGAATGTTCAAGCAATTCTTTTAGAATCGAGCCCTGCGAGCTTGTGTTTGCCAGTAAGCTTTCTCTTCCTTAATTATTTAGAATTTTCACCATTCTAATTTCTTCCAACAACGATCTTGCCTCTTTTAATTTAAATTGGGTTAGAAATTCAACTTCAAGATGCTCAAGATATTGGAAATTCATCTCATTCTCATTCATTGAACTCTGAAAATTACAATCATTTATTAGTTCAGAACTGATGGGAATTTTTGTTTCTACAATCTCACACTCATCATTAATAAGTTCAAGTTGTTTCAAACCCAAGTTGAGATTGAAGTGCACGCCTCATTCCAACCTGAGTCGGTTCTTCTTTCTTCATGGGTCATTCTACTCCACATTTGCTAAAAACGCCTCTAGCAGCGGTGGGACTGTTTGTCTTCTTCTATATCAATAACTACAAAGTCCACTAGGAAGATGAACTTTCCCACTTTGATAAGCACATCTTCAAGAATGCCCTCAGGTTGGGCCAATGTTCTGTTTTTCATTTGTAGGGTCATAGATGTGGGAGTAAGCTCCCCTAAACTGAGTCTTTTAACCATAGATAAAGGCATCGAGTTGATCTTGGCTCGAATGCATAGTGATTTCCCATATCAAAATTCCCGATTTTCAGGAATGCAGGTGAAGCTACTTGGATCACGCATTTTCTCCTCGTGAACTTGGATAGTTGCATTACAAGTTCTTTGTCGGCTTACTACCCCTTCTTTATGATTTACTCCTTCTACTCCAATATCCTTCATGAATTTTGCGTAGTGAGGCACATTTGGGTCAAAGCCTCGAAAAGGGATGATGATCTCTATCTTCTTGAACATGTTCAAGAATCTGAGAGTGCTCTTCAAGCTTTGCCTTCTTCGGCCCTTTGAGGAATCGAACTTGAAGTTGTAAGCTTTAGCTTCTTCGCTTCTTCCTTAGATTTCCGCACTGACTTCTTGCTCTTGTTGCATTTTTGTACATTACATCTTCTTCAACAACTCCTAAATTGTCTTCCTTCAATTCTTCTCAACTTACATGTTTCTCTTCCTCGATTTCTTACTTCTCATTTCTTCTCTCTTCGATTCTACGCCGTTTCTTAGGATTACTGCCAAGAAATCCTTGAATTCTTGTTTTTCACTTTGGAATGCATCCCTTGGACCGGTCACGAGATAGGTAGGGCGGCTACCCTACATGATCTCAATTCTTCCAAGAAGCGTTAGTATTGGCACTGTTTCTGATTGTGTTTACTGGAATGTTAGCTCGACAAGCTTACCTCATGTATGTTTAGCCAGCCTCTTATTTTCCCCCGTAAATGGCTTATCCCGGTTCTCCAGAAAGAAATTAGATCTCTTTTGCCCCTGATTTTCTGCTCTTTGTCTTACTTGTTGTTGCTGTCGTTGTTGTTGGAACCCAAGTGGGGCATGATATTGCTGCATATTCTGTCCATATCTTTGAACTTATTGTGCTCCTCCTCCATATGAGAAATTTTCATGGCTCCTGAGTGCTGGTGTGTAGTGAGTGGGTAAGTTGAGGTTGGGCTTAAAAGTATAACTCCTATTAGCATTAAGGTATTGTGCCTCCTCAACTTGGTAAGAACCCTCATGGGTTGGTCCATCTCGGCCTGTTCTTTTCCCTCCATTTGTGTCCCGACACCAGTGCGGTGTGCATTCTTATCTCATTGTTTAAGCTTGTTCATTAATGCATCCCTTTGCTTCTATGGTAGTCATCAGATTAAGCTCCAATTACACCACTCCCTTTTCGTTCTCTTCTTTGCTCATGAAAGCCGGATGGAGCTTTACAACCAGTTGCATTTGGCAAGGTCTTCAATCATCTTGTCTTCTTGCTCGCTAGCACTTTTCTTTTGAAAGCCTGACAAAACATCAATTATGCCATTTGAGTATTCATGGAGCAGTAGAAAAAGTCCATCGAGGGTGGTCGGTCCTATTCCATGCATAGGGCATATTTTAGTAGTCTCTTGTACCTCTCCCATTCATTGTAGAGACTTTCATCCTCTCCCTGTTTGAAGACCATGATTTCACCTCTCCCTTCAGAAGTCAGGGCTGGAGGGAAAAATCTGCTCATATAGGCCTCCACTAATTCTTCCCAATTTGTCATGATTCGACGGGCGTGAGCTGAGCCAAGTTCTTTGCTACATCTCTCGGTGATCGCCACGGTCTTACCCGTTTCAACTTGGCCCGGTATTTATCCATTCTCATAAATCTTCCCATATGTTCATTGGGGTATTCACTGGGATGACCAATAAACTGATGTTGTTGTACCATTGTGATAAGAGCTGGCTTAAGTTCAAAATTGTTGGCTTCTATGGTAGGTTGTCTCTTAGCATAGTACTCATCTTGAATAACAGGCCTCTAAAAGTCCTCCATAGTCGTTTGCCTTTGAGGTCTACCTGTTTCTTCTTCTTTTGGAATAGGTTGTAATCTTTCTCTTTGATTTTCCATACTTGTAGATTAAACCTTGTGCTTTTTCCTCGGATTCCTCGATTACGTCAATTTACGTATCAAAGGCAGATTTGCTTATGGTTTTCTATGCATTTAAAATCTTCCTGAAATAGAAACACACTGAGATCTAATTAAATATATGGGAAACGGTTATATTTGTTTAAGCTTCATAAAATATTTTCAGTAGCTTACTCAACTACTGCTATTAAACTAATTTTGTGATTTTATTATTATTATTTTTTATGATGAAATAAAGAAAAATGTCCAAATTAGTAATTCTCTCTTTGGTTAGAATATTAATCTTTAAAATTTATCAGCTCGATCTCTATACTTGGCCTTAAAAACTTGTGACCATTTTCATATAGACCGGTTTAACCAAGTAATTGACATAGCTACAGACTAACTAAGTCTGACATGACCGCTAAAAACTTGTTTGGCGATTTTTGTGTAGAATATGTGTTTGTTCTTTTTGTAAAATGAATTCATTAAAAATTGAGTTTGGTCTAAATCATTGCAAGTGCATAGGTCATACAAGTAATAAAAGTGGATTTTTAAGTCCAAATATCGTTCCCACGAGGATTGATAATAAATCAAAAGACTAACTACCTAAACTACTCAAGATCCTTACTATTTGAACTCCAATGTCAAAATGATGAGAGTATTAATAAAATAATTCTAAAGTAATTTCACTAATATACATAAAGAATTTAATAAAAGTGGATTTGAGAATTCACAGTGAGGTCTGCTTGGAGGAAATAGACTAATGAATGATTGTGAATTTTGCATCATTTTTGAGTCGCTAAGTCACGTGGATTGGAAAGCTGAATTTGTCAGATGCATTGTGGTGTAGTTTTGATTTCTCCCATAACCATACCTTTCACTATTGATATTCCATGTCATTTAGAGCTCATGTATCTGGTAGTTTCTTATGGAATATAATCCTAAGATTTGGGTATTTTTCATTTTCAATACTTCACACCCAAATCTTAGGACTAAAGAATTCTTTCCCCTATAGACTGGATATTGCAAGCCTTCTCCAATTTAAATGGCACCTCATCCTTCAATGCTGATGAAATTCTCCATATCCTTGATTAAATCTATGCTAACACGAGATCAGAATCATTTCATTAGAAAGAGGAGAAACCTTTGAGCAATTAAAATGATATTTCCTTCACTAACCTCACTTTCGATAGAGTAGAGTTAGTGATCTATCTGATAATATTTCAGAGATTCGTGGATTCGAAGTATAAAGTCACACCATACCCACGCAGGAACTGGTCATACCCTCGGGATTCTCCATCCACATGTCCCACCTTGAAGGGGCTTCTGAAATAGGAAGCAAGATCTGAGTTCTTTGTTTTTGGGTACACGTACTAGTAAGAGCAGTTAAGTTCATGAATAACACCAATCAAATAAATTCGAGATTCCTAACTATTGCGTTCTTCCAATTTGTGTAGAAAAATAAAAATCACCATCGACCCATTCCCAGAGGGAGATCGGTCTTCCAAAACTGGTTCACTCATATCAGTGACTAGCGACAAGAAAAATTCAGCTATAAGCATTTGAAATAAATGAATTCGAAATGTTCCAAGATCCATTTAAAAAGCGAGCAGTAGTAAAGATAAAATTTTACAAAGATCCTGACTCAAGCTACACATCGATTCATTACTCAACTCCTAGAAAATCAGCAGAAAACTAACAAAGCAAAAATACTCTAAAACAAAATATAATAAAGGAAAATAAAAAGAAAAATAATATATACAAAGAGTCTTGACTACCGAGTCCTGAGAATCGCGGAAGTGCACCGATTCCTAGATGCATATATTTATAGATTTTCAATGATGGGCCGCACTTCAAGGAAAAAATTGAGGATCCCAAAACTTATAGCCTAAAATGGTAACCTTGTCGCGACAAAGAAAGTTAATTCGCAACATGGTTATTATCTTTGTCGCCCAACTCTTGTCGTGGCCTACAGTTTCCTGTCGCGACATATTTTCATGCTATCTTCTTTGATTCTGTCGCGACTTAATTTGACTTTATAGCGACATAGTTCTGTTGTTGTCTGTTTTATGTCGCGACATGGTTGTCTTTTGTCGCGATAGGGTTTCTCCCAGTATCATGGATTTGTTGTCGCGATAGACTTTTTCTTTGTCGCGATAAGTTGTGTTGCCTTATATTCTTCGGTGAACTCTATGTCTATGGACTCTCCATGTCTACTTATAATCTTTTTTAATCCTTGTCCTTTGATTTGAACTTTGGTTTGCAACATTAATCCCTTGTCGCAACAAACTTGCCTTGTGACTCACTTATCTTCCATTTTATGTCGCCCGGCAGAGATCTTTGACTCTACAACTTTTATTATCGCGACAGAGATGTCTGCCTTCAGTTCATTATCATGTCGCAACATTTGTTTTACGTGTCCCAACAATCTTCTTGTCATTTTCTCAACCATCGTGTGATAGTCGTCTTTGTCACGACGAGCATTCACCTGACCTCGAGTTTTCTGTTCTGTGAAAAATTAACTGCCGTGACAAAGTCTGCGTATCTTTTATTGTTGACTCTGAATGTTGTGTCACGACATAAAATCTGTCTTGGTCTTGTCCTTAATTGAAATGTTTGTCGCAACATAGAAAACTTTGTCGAACATAGAAAACTTTGTCGTAGGCACATTGTCTCATCGTTTTACCATTTTTCTTTGGCCTTGATAGAGGATTTGTCTTTTGTCGCGACAAAAGTTCGTGATGTCTTAGTTCTTTGTCACTTTCTGAGAATTGGCAGATGTTGCGACAAGGTTCCAATGCCATTTGTTTGATCAATGCCGTGTGAGTAAGGAATAGTGTGACGTTCAGCTGGCTATGAAACTACTCGCGGTATGCGACATAACAAATCCATTGGCGACGCCGGTGGTAGTCTATCTCAGGTGTCACCGACGGGCTTCATTTATAGCTTCTTTGCTCGGCTTGACTTTTGTTGCGACAAAGAGAAGTTTGGCGGTGGCGACATTCTTTTGTTGGTACATTTAGGATTCTATCGCGATATTACGAGAATTGTGTCGCGACGGGGAGGCCACGCCTTGCGATTTTACTTGCTTTTCTTACTGGAATTATCTTTTTTTTTTTCATATAAAACCTGCAAAGCAAAAAGTTGGTGAATATTCCATAAATCAACATTAAAATGAATCATAAACTTCTAGAATTATGCCAGAAAAATGGATTAAAAATAGATGAGTTTAGGACTCATCATATATACCCATGACATTATCTTCAAAACCAAAAGAAGAGATGACCTCATGAAACTTTAGATACCACTGTCGGGAAACTTGTTTCAAACCGTAAATGGATTTATTAATTAGCTTGCAAACTAAGTGTTCATTGGCAGCAGGAGAATCCTTCGGGTTGTTTTCATGTAAACATTTCCTCTAGTCCATCAATAAAATGTAGTTTTCATCCATACATTGCGGCTCCAGTCAAAAAATGAGCCTCACTAAAGCCATGATTACTTGAAGATAATCTTTCTTGGATACGGAGAAAAGGGTCTTCGTGTGGTCGATTCCTTAAAGCTGAGTTAATCCTTTGGCCACAAGTCTTGCCTTGTAACGCCCCAAAAATACCCTGAATTTTCTGTAAGTGTATATATTGGGAGTGGTGAGCAAACTTAGGTATTTTCCGGGGTGTTAAATGAATATTGATTAAATGATTATATGACTAAAAGTCAAATGCAAATATTATATGCTAAATGATAATTGATTGGACCCGAAAATTAACCCAAGTGTAAAGGGAAATTTGGAAATTGTGAAAAGGGACCTGGGGTCATAAGTTACTTAAGGAAGACAAATGCATCACAGGAGTATGATTAATGAGAGTTGTAGTTCCAATAGAGGAAGTATATGGGCTATAAGCCTTTTGGGAGAAACTTAAGTCAAAAGAATGCATTTTTGTGGCCAAACAAGGCCTTATGAAGAATAAGTGACTTAAGACCAAAAAGGAGAAAATGAGAAATGAGAATACGTGTGGAAGGCCAAACATGGCCTTACACTTAAATGAGGTTAAAGACCAAAATATGGTCTAAGGGTGCTCATTTGAGCAAATCCCGTTTTGGAGAGAAAGAGAGGAGAAAAGGGAGAAGAGGGAATTTGGGAGCAGAAGATCAAGTTCTAGGTGGGATTTCTTCCACACTTCTTGCTCTAAGAGATCAAAGCGACCTACAAGAAGATTTGAAGAGATTGAGGTATGAACACAAACCACAACCGCCCTTTTTGTGATTTTGATTTTAGGAAAATACCCAACTCAAGAAAAGGGTTTATAATGATTATAACCCACTTTTGGAGTTGTTTAGTTGGATTCCATGAGTGGGATTTGCATGATATACATGAGTTTAGAGGAAGTTATTTGAATTTTGTGAGTGAGAAATGGCGAAATGCCATTTCTGAAACAGCTGCGTATTGGTATCGATCTTATGGGTGGTGTGTTCCCATGGACGGAGACAGTAAGTAGAGCGCTGATGGTTAGTGAATGCCGTTGCCCGCTACAAGCCGAGGTTAGTTCCTATACCCGTGCTTCGGTATTTGATTTTTGTACCCTTGCATTGGTAAGTCTCATATTTGTACAGATTGTTTAAGGGACCTAATAAATGACTAATGGGGGTTGAATAAGGGGCTAAACGAGTGAAAAGCATTATCGTACCTCATGCATATGGCGATATTCTTTTAGTATGATTATTTGTTTAACACTAAAGAGTGGAGAATTTGTATTTGACTGAGTGCAGTGAAAGCGATAACTTTGACTAGGACTAAAAATGTCGAGAAAAAGAGACAAGGGATCGATAATTGGTTTGTTCATGAACCTCACATCCCTTGAAGTGTATTGATAGTACTATGTAAGTAATATGAAATGATTGTATGAATATACATACGTCAATTGAAAGGTAATCTGAAATCGCATAATGTTTTGAAATAGAGAAATTGTGATGAATTGTCAAATATTTTCTTGTGTGCGTTTATTGATTAAATGATATTGTCATATTGAGACATAACGAATCGAAGTGAATTATTAATGACCAGCAGGCGGGATGCACGATCGACATCAGTCATGATGATGTATGACATTTATTAAATGACCCTCATGGCGGATGCACGATCGACATCAGATCATGATGATGAGCAAATTGCTAAATGTGCTTAAGCCGCAGTGCGAGATGAAAGCAATGAGCGAGATTCTTAGCGGAATCCGCTGTGAAAATAAATTGAATAGTCGAGTGACATAAAAAAACTTTGACAGTGAAAATGAATTATGAAGCCAAATACATCTTAATAAGTATATGCTTCGTCTTATGAATTGAATTGTGAAGGGGTATTTGCATTGAAAATGCATGTTTGTAAATGAAAGTATGTACAAATGTATAAAGCATATGTATTGTTTATGCATTGACCATTGAAATAGAGTAACGAAGCATGATTGGATAAAGGCATGTTGTAGATGATAGAAAAGCTGTATAGAACTACTAAGCATGAAAATGCTTAGGCGTGTAGTTACAACTATCGCGCGGTGTCCAGTGAGCAGGAAAGAAGGCAAAAAACAAGAGCGCGAGGTCATGAAAGCGTCGCAGTATAAGTATATACCGAACGCATCTCATTCTTGAACATTAATATTTTGTAATCAAACGAGTTAAACCCAGAAACATTGTTTTGTACTCCTTTTTGAAGGGGCATAGAATGCCTTAATGTAATTGCGTTTGTATAAATGTAAATGTTTATGAGCCTACCATTTGAAATGCTTCCGCGTAATTGAAAACACTAAAATGAAATGACATAAATAAAACGTTTTTGACAAGATAAATGAAAACAGTCGAAGTAAACCGGGCTCCGGTTCGGATTGGCCATTCAGGTCGGGCCGGGGATTTAGGTCGCGACATTTAAAAAAAAATAAAATAAAAAGGTAAATAAAAGATTCAGAGCATCCGGTCCAGGTTCGGACTTCATGATCGGTCGGAGGAATCGGAGAGGGGTGTTATGCCTTATGTCTCAATGTTGCCTTGTGAGTGCTTTTAGTCTTAGGGGCCCACTTCACATCCAATGGCTTTACAGCAGGCAGCTTCGACAAGATCCAGGACTGTTAGAGGCCATAGAATTCATCTCATCTTTCATGGCTTCATACCATAATTCATATTCTTTAGAACTTATGGCTTGTGAAAAAGTTTCTGGATCATGTTCAGCTCCTATGTTGTAATTCGATTCTTGTAAGTACACGACATAATCACTAGGAATAGTTGAATTTTTTACCCTAGTAGATCTCCTTAATGTTGTTTCTTCATGTGGAACTTGTTGCTCAACCGTCTGCTCAATCGGTTGTTCAACATTTTATGGTTCCTCGACAACGTGATCTATAGGTTCAGAAGTATGTGAAACCTTGATGGTTTGTTTTCTTATACCCGTTTCTACCTCATGGGTACGAATGACAATTAGTTTATGACTTAGACCAAGGTCTAGACCTTGATAGTGATCTCTTTCAGACAAGGTGTCATGAAATTGACCACTCCCACTGACTAAGTCATTCTTAAGAAACTTCGCATTTCTTGATTCCACAATTCTAGTGGTGTGAGAAAGACAATAGAATCTATAACCTTTGGACTTCTTGGCATATCCAATGAAGTACCCACTTATAGTCCTTGGAGTCGAGATTTCTTTTCTTGTGGATTATAAATTCTCACTTCAAGCAGGCATCCCCATAAAGCGTATATGTAAATGGCGGGTTTCCAACCTTTAAAATAACTTCAGATGGTGTCTTTGAATGACCTTGGTAAAACTCATTTAATATATACCGCATCGTTTTAGTGCCTCAGTCCTGAGAAATAGGAAGATCTTTATTCTCTCATATATACCATGTTCCATTAAAGTTCGGTTTTCTTCTTTTTACCATGCCATTATGTTCAGGAGGAGCAGAGACATAGTGTATTAGGCAACAATCCATGCTTTGGAAGAAGCCTAGCAAATGGACTGGTGTAATCCACATTCTCAATGTACCTACCATACTACTCTCCCACCCTCTATCGACCTCACTATCGGTTACTTTAGCTATAGCATTGTTCTCTATGACCTTGAATACCTTAAAGGCTTCCAGAACTTCGTCCTTAGAACGAAGCATGTAGAGATACATATAACGTGAGTAGTCATCAATGAAGGTGATGAAGTATTTCAGATCACTCCCGTCCATGTTAGGACAACAAATCTCCGTATGTATGATTTCTAACAAATATTCCTTGTTGCGCCCTTTTTAGACTTGTTGGTTTGCTTTCCTTTGTCTGATCAAACATGTCTGGTCGATAGAATCCCGAGAGAACTTAGTACCCCTTCATTTACTAACCTTTTAATCCTTTGAATAGAGATGTGTCCCAATCTCCAGTGCCATAATAAGGAGGATTCTTCATTCATAACACTTTGTTTAATACCAGCAATTAGACTTAATGAGTTATAAGCATTATTATCTTGCAACTGTACAGAATAAAGACCATCGCACAAAATACCATATCGATAACCTCGATTTTGTGTAACGTAAAACCAGGTATCCCATAAAGTTACAGAAATCTATGGTATGAGTGCTAAAATTGAAAACAAATTCCTAGAAAAACTAGGAACATAGAAGGTATTTTCCAACTGCAAAACAAAACCGCTTGACAACTTTAAACTGCAAGTCTCAATGGCTTCCACATGTGAGCTTGACCTCCCTCTTGAATGGATGTAGTTCAACGCTTACCGACTGCAGGTTTCTCGCCTGCAAGGTATTTGAAACATGGTTGTGGGGCTTGAGTCCACAGAGTGTTATGATTAACATTTGTAAAATTTGATTCATAACATATGAATGAAAAAGAAGTACTTTTCTTTTCAAGCCAGACTTTGTGTTTTGCACAGTCCTTCATGTGTCCCTTATTTTTACAAAAGAAACACATGGATTCCTTCTTGATGCTTGACTTGGGTTGAGTCTTTCCATTTCCTTTGTTCTTAGCATTTTTCTTCCCTTCACTGCCGAGAAAAGTGAAAAGCACCTTCTTTCTTTGTTCCACAAGTAGCCACTCCTCCTTTTGCACACACATGGTCAAAAGTTCACTAGTGACCGGAAATCCTCCTTGTGTGTTATGGGAGATCTTGAATGAGCTATATCGGGAGGAAAGAACATAGGAATATATTGAGCGAAGGAAGGACTCCGTTATGGTTACTTCTAGGTTCTTTAACTAAGTCGTTATGTCCATTATGCACATTATGTGATCACGCACACCTTTCACTCTAGTGAACCTAAGGGTAGAGAACTGAATAATAAGAGTATTAGCGCGGACTTAGCGAATTGATCATCAATTGCCTTTAACAAGTCCTGAACTTATCATGCTTCTCAATAGAACCACGTATACCAGCAGAAATGTGAGTTTTAATGAACACAGTGGGGCGGGTCTGGGCCTCTCTAGTTTCATACAACTTCGATATTAGCTTTGGTGCTTGTAGTAGGATGATTGGGGGCACCGATGCGTCCTATTGACATAGTCACAGCCATGCAACCTAATTAAGACAAACTCTCTCTCTCCAGACCTTATAGTTATCTCCCTTAAGTTTGGGAATTTCAAGTCTAATTTCAGAATAAGTCGAGATTTGAGTAATTGCAAGTAAAGAAATAAGGTTTTATCAATAATTGTTTTGAGGTCATAGCCTTGATGTATGTCTTACCAATGTAAAAACACACTATGGGTGTCATGAGCGTGGGAACTTGCTGTGTTTAAGGTTAAAACTACAGTAGATTTATCTTTGCTTAAATAGAGAATTACCTAGAGACATAGAACTTGCATGTGTGCTAAAGTTCTACTCAATTAGATTCAATCCCTATTATTCCTTATGATAGAACTATTGGAATATGTTCATATTCTCAATTCCTATGGGTAAATTGAGAATTATAAACCAATATTTTATCCTAATTAATAAAAATATATACATATATATATGTTTTTTAGAATTAATTAGAGTTTGTTACATAGTGATCTTTTCTAAAATGTACAATTTTATTAATCAAGGTGTTGTGGCTAATCTTAATTAATAAAATCATGCAAATCACCCAACAAGATAAAAATTAAAAGAAAAAAAATGCTTTGGCCCAATGGGCCCTTGGCCAGGACTGCTGAAGGCAGGCCCTTGAGATTGTCACATAACAGACCCTAAGCCTGTTGGATTCATGTCCTTGGGCCTGTTGCATGCAGGCATTTGAGTGCATTTGCGTAGAAGGCGCAGACTTCTTTGCGTCACGGCTTTTGAAGCTCTTTGCGTACGAACCGCGGGCATCTTGCATGCAAGCCGCGAGCCTCGCTGCGTGTATCTTTGCGGGAACTGATACAGCGAGGCTCTTTGGCTTTATTTTTGGTGTATTACTTGACTATAGGAATCAAAATATGGAAAATATTTGATTAACTTGATTCAAATATTAATTCATAAATTAAGTATAGAATAATAGAAATAATATCTCCAAAAAATTAGTAAAATTGAAAAAAAAAGTATTTTATATCCCAGAAACATTAGTATGTTTGAAAAAACCTGGTGAAGCATGTGTCAACATCTTTTTCTCCATAAAAATTAAAATTATAGAGATAATGAAATAATATCTCCAAAAAATTAGTAAAACAGAGAAAAAAAAAAGTATTTTTGAGATTATCCTCAAACATTAATATGTTTGAAAAACTTTAATTCAAACATATTAATTCTTATCTTTATCTCCATAAATTAAAATTATAGAGATAATGAAATAATATCTCCAAAAAAATTAGTAAAACTGAGAAAAAAAGTATTTTATGAGATTATCTTGAAACATTAATAGGTTTGAAAAACCTTAATTCAAATATATCAATCCTTATCTTTATCTTCAAATAAAACACATGCAAAGTCGGATAAATAATCTAAACAATATGCAGCTATGGAATAACCAATTGAAGAAAAATCCTGAAAATAACCAGAAGTGGGAGAATACGAGCCAACGGTTACGATACCAAATATTTATATTTAGAATGTCTAAATAAGAAAACAATCATATTAAATGTGGAAGCTAATTAATCGTACCTCTAGCCATGATTGTTAAATTAAAATTGAGAATCTAAGTGATCTTCTAGCACCTGGATACTCTTTCTCTTGATGGTGCTGGATGAATTTCTCGAATGTGGTAACCAAGGACCCATAAAATAAATCACCATATATATAAGGATCCATCACCCTATACGACTGTTATTAAAGAGTGGATCTTACCACTTATTCCACTCCGTGACAGGGAATTAATGGGCCACAAAAATAGGCCACTAATAGGAGGACTTAATCCTCTTGACCATTGAAAGACTTAATCAACAGGTTATTCGATTTATCGTAGGATACGTGAATGTGGACAGGCCTTAAGTTTTGGGGTGCTTCACCTGCTAGGGAGTTCAATAGATGTGTTTCGGAGGCAAAAGACCGCATGGCCCATTATAGGGGTAAGCATGGTGCTATCAGTAGTGGAATTTGAAACAAGCAGAAGCAGGTACCTTCATCTATTAAATTAGAAAGAAGTGGACTGGAAACAGCGCTTTAAGAAGTTTTGGAGGGGGATGCCAACACCCCATACTTCCATGTAGTGGCGACTTACAGGCAGAAAAAAAATTGTATTAGTAGACTGAAAGATCTGACAGGGGTGTGGAGGGATAGTACAAGTGGGATACATGAGGTACTGCTGAGTTATTTCCAGTCTCTGTTTACTTCTGATGGTGGTAGTGCTGATGAGTGTTTGGGTGCAATCACGCCTGGGACATCTGTAGGTGACAATTCTTTTCTGCTAATGCCCTTTTCAGAGGAGGATATCAAGTCTACAACTTCTCTAATAAATCTAAAAGTCGTCGGGATATGACAAGATGAATCCAGCGTTCTGTCAAAACTACTGGCACATTATCGGAAAGGATGTAAGTGCAGCATGCATATTTTTCACTGAGAACAACGCTTTCCTTGATGGGTTCAATGACACCCATACTGTGCTTATCCCGAAGAAACGGTATGATTTGAAGCTTGCTAGGATTTAAGACGTCTCACTATGTAATGTGATATACAAAAAAAAAGTATGAAAAACAGCAAATCAGCTCGAGTTGATTCTTCCGAAAGTGATCTCACCAAACCAAAGGGGCATTCAGTACGGGGAATTCTATCATTGATAATATTTTACCATCTTATAAAGTGTTGCACTATTTTCATAGAAAATCTCAAGGCAAGATGGGTTATACAGCACTGAAGGTGTAGTTATGGCCAAGACCTACAACAGATTGGAGTGGAGTGTTTTTGGGAGAAACTTATGCTTAGATGAGGTTCCATCACAAGTGGGTGCAACTTATAATGCAGCCTTACATCAACTACAGTGATTATCTGCCTTGATGGTGAGGAGATAGGCCCTCTTATTTCGCAAAGGGGCTTCAGGCAGGGGGGGACCCGTTGTCCCCATATATGTTTATTCTCTATGCTGAAGCGCTTAGTGCACATATAAAATCAAAGGAAACATTGGACCACATACATGGCTGCAATAGCTCGTGGGTCTAATATATTCCTCTTGTTCTTGAGAGCAAATAGAGCTGGTGGTTATTATTTTGGTGTAATTGAAATAATGTAGTGTGGAATAACAAGAGATGGGCGTCAGGTCATGTTCTAAAGGTGGCTGGAAGTACGTTAGCACAATGGAAGGAGGCTAAACTGTGCCGGCCTCACTCTACTCCAAAAGAAATGCCCCATTCCAGCTCTCAAGACCGGTGGGCCGGAGAGACCTGGCTTTGAATGGGTTCACATTGACTTGGATGCAACTATTTTTAATGACATATTCCATGGGGATTGGATATGTTCTACACACAACTCTTCTATAAGAACTGTTCCTGGCATTAAAGCAATTCCAATCAATTGAATTTTGGCCATAAAGAAGCTGAGGCAGTTGGAGTTAGGCTCTTTCATGGTTAAATAAATGAATCAAAAGAGGGAAGATGGTTGTGGAGATGGACTCACGAATTAATGGTGTTCAAGGCACTAAAAAATACAGCTCCAGCTCCCTCTCCTTCAGCTATGCTGATCTCGGACTGTCTGTGGAACTCGGCTGCCCATGCTGTTGCGCGGGCAAAATGTTCTTTGTCCGGTTTAGTTGTATGGGGTGATATAGCATTGGATTTTTTTTATCCCAAGCTTGAATCTCGATCTTCATCTCTGTTAGATTATTATATATGGTAATTGTATATTTTTCATTTTTAGATTTGTATAGCTTAGCTTATAGAAGCCTTCATCTTGTACATGTAATACACAGTTTTTGATATATACAAAGACTTAAGTATTTCTTCATGGTATCAGAGCAGGTTCTCTAATTTTTTCTTCCGTTGTTCTCACGATCTAGGCATTACAGCCACCGTATAGCTTATTTATCCGGGTCATCGTATAACTTATTTTTTTAGCGAACACAACTGTTTGCTCTTTATTTCCTACATTCGCAAGCCTAAAACCTTAGTTATAGGCCATTCAGAGGTAGATCTTGTCGAGACGATCACATCGGTGTGCGTGGTGTAGCGGCTCCGCGGCGTCGTCCGCAGCGTCGCCCGAGAATTCCTAGTTGTCCCGCAGCGCCGCCTGTTTGAGTACGTCGGATCCGCGGCGTGCTGGCGTGAACTTCATCGTCTTCAACCTGGCAAGGCTTACGCGTTAGCGCCCGCGTGCCCAGTCGACCGCTACGCCCAGCTTTTATTTGCCTACACTACACATTGCCGCTTCGCGCCATTAATTTGCGCCCGCGTCAACCGCGATTGGCAGATTGATGGTGACGGATGCATTACGACTCATTTTCCGTCCACGATTCCATTTTTCTTTGTATGTTTCGATTCGGAATTTAGATATGCAAGGTGATGATATTTCTCGTCCGATTCATGTTATTTTTTATGGAGATAATTTTGCTTAATGGTCTCAAGCAAGGCACAGTTATCTCAAAGGCCACAAGCTGTGGATTTACATCTTTGGTGATTGTCCTATTCTAGAAAAAGTGGACAAAGATCATCAACTGCCTATGTCATTCGGATTGAGGATTGGGAAAGTGCTAATAATTAAATCATCACCTGGTTTCGTAATACACCTATTCCATCCATTGTTGATGAGTTTGGCAACCTTGATATTGCTAAAAAGTTTCTTCTTTTTTTCTGACGTGATCGATCATCACTTCTTCCATTGTTAGAATCAAACTCATATGATCGTTGTTTGGTTCTTCTCCCTCCTATGACTTACTTAGAGTCTTTGGATGTGTCTATTTTGTTCTTCTTCAAGATAATGAAAGAAACAAACTTCAGTCTCGTTCTTGTTTGTGTTGTTTTCTTGGGTATGGAATTGGTAAAAAAGGTTATAGGTGTTATGATCCCATTAACAAATGTCTTCGTGTTTCTCGGCATGTGGTCTTTTGGGAACACAAAATGTTTACCACCAACTTCACCTCGTATTTCTGTTTATCTGTTCCTATATCAATCCTCTGCGACCTTTCTGAGGAGTCTCCCTAATTCTATATTTAAACACCCCTCCCTTCCCTTGGTATCTGAGTTTCCCTCTTATATTCCCGATGTTCTTCTCATGCCTCGATGAGCCTCCCGCTAGATCATCGGCGTGCCAGCTGATCTGCTCTGCATTTGTGGATCACGTCGGTCCTTACGACTCTCATGCGCCGCCGTTCCCATCGGGTAACTACTTTTTCTTTCCCACCTTCGGCTTCATTGCTTTTACGCTCTTGCCTCTCTCCGAGACCTCGGACTTTCGTGAGGCTTCCTCACAACCCTTGTAGCGTGAGCTATGAAGAAGAGTTGGATGCACTACGCCAGAATGGAACATGGGATGCAGTTTATCTTCCCTCTGGAAAATACGCTGCTCCGGTTGTAAATGGGTTTTATAAGATCAAGACTTGGTAAAGATAGCCTTTGTTGATCGCTGCAGGCTCGCGCATTGCGGGGGGTTTTCTTCGGGGTATGGGTTGATTAAGGAGACTTTTGCTCATGTGGCTCAACTTTCTTCTGTCAGGACTCTTATTGCCATTTATGGGGCTCGCAAATGGCCGCTCTTTTAGATGGATGTGAAAAATGTTTTTCTTAATGGTGAACTTTCGGAGAATCCCATGAGTTCTTGCGGTTATTCTCACCCTTCAGGGTTCCCTCACAGAGTATGTTGACTACGGCAGACACTTTATGGTCTTAAACAAGCTCTTCGAGCATGGTTTGCAAAGTTAAATTCTACTATCTCTCAACATGGTTTTTCAGGCAGTTCTTTTGACACAACTCTTTTTCTGAGACGGTCTGATCATGGTATTACTATTCTACTCTTGTATGTTGATGATATGATTATTATAGGCGATGATATGCAGGGTATTCAGGACTTAAAGCACTTTCTTGGTCGTCAATTTGAAATGAAAGATCTCTGTTCTCTTAATTACTTTTCTTGATGCAAAAGTTTCTTCTTAACGAGATGGATTATTTTCTTGCTTTCGAGCAGTATACTTCGATCACGATTTCTCGGGCCAATATCAGCGATAGTAAGATAGTCGACACACTATTAATTATCTTGTCACCTCAATTCTCATGATGGAGAATCAACATCTGTCTTGCTCTTCTGAGATGGCTTGTTGAGAGTGTCTATCTGTTATTCTTTCCTCCACGATGTTCCTATGCAGTTCATGTAGTTAGTCAATTTATGGCTACTCCTAGATCTCCTCATTATACTGTTGTTCTCAGGATTCTTCGATATTTGAAAGGCCCCATATTTGTTGGTCTTCATTTTTTTTCCTAATTTTCATTAACTCTTTAGGCATATTCAAATGCAGATTGGGCGGAGTGATCCAGTGATTGTTGATCTCTTCTGAATGTTGTTTTCTTGGGTGATTCTCTTATCTCTTGGAGAAGCAAGAAACAAACAATCGTTGCTCGTTCCAGCACTGAAGCATAATATAGAGCACTGGCAGCTATTATAGCTGAACTTATTTGGTTACGTTGGTTACTACATGATCTTAGTGTTGGTGTTACGCTACTGATAAACTTATTTGTGATGGTGAAGTGCTATTCAAATTCTTATAATGATGTGTTTCCGTAGGCATTATAAGCATGTTGAGATTAATTATCACTTTGTCGCCATCATGCGCCCGGGTATACTCACACTTGATGTTTTCCTCTCATGATCGGTTAAAATTTAATATCTTTACCAAACCCCTTCCTCCATGAACTTTTGAGCTTTACCTTCCAAACTCAAAATGGTTTCTCTTAAACCATCATGAGTTTGATAGGGGATGTTAGATTATTATATATGTCAATTGTATATTTTCCATTTTTAAATTTGTATAGCTTAGCTTATATAAGCCTTCATCTTGTACATGTAATACCACGATTTTTAATATATACAAAAGACTCAGAAGTCTTTTTCAATCTCTAATAAATCACCCCCTCCTGAAAAATATTTTTTGGTTTAAAATTTTTAAGGATAACAATCTAGCTGCAAGAAAAGGGCTACACTAACGCACTTTAATTTGATTGCAGCTCGCGCAAGGCTCTCACATTTTTAGGCATGTCATCACGACATTTTGTTGATATTGATCGAGTTTGAGGGACTTTGGCATCAGTGGGGCTCGTAGACTCATGACGCTTAAGGACACATTTTAAATTATTTCCTTTTTTTTTATTCGAAGTTTTTAATAATTAAATATAGTTTTTCTAAAAATAATATATAACACAAATCAATGAAAATAAATTCCAGAGTAAAAAAGCCCGCCACTCCTTTTCTTCTCTCATATTTTTTTTTCTTCTATTAACCCTTATCTTAAACGGAAAAGAATAATTTTTTTTGGTCATTTTGGCCTTAAATTATCATTCTACATATTTCTTTATCAATTTTTTCTCGATAAAGTTATTCTTTCACATAGATCTAAGTTTTTACCCTTTTTTTTTTTATGATTTTATCGTCAACTTGTTATAGCGTATGGTACTGTCACCGACTTGTTACGACGTGTGGTTTTATCGTTGACTTATTGTGGCGTATGATTGTATATAGCTATAGATCAATTACCAATAATCCATATCTTCGATCGATTGGATGAGGCGGCTAATCATGATCGTTAATATCTTGTAAAACTTAAATTATAGGTTTTTCTAGTGTTATATAGTGTTAAATAAGCTTTGATTCATTTTTGTTGTGCTATTAAACTGGATACCTTGTCATCCTCTAAAATTTTTAACGAATTTGATTTTATGTTTTTATCGAATGAATTGTTAGTTTGAATAAATAAAATATTTATCTTTTAAAAATAAAAATAAACTTGATAAAGTTTTCCCTTTGCCAAAAGCAATTTATTATAACACAAATAAGCCATAAAACTAAAAGTAATATGTAACCTAATTAATTTCATGTGATTTTATTCTTATAAAAATCATTTAAATAAATAAAATTATATGATTTTAATTTTCCATTTACCATTTAATAAAAATATCAGTTCTTATAAATGAATAAAATAGAGTTTGTTTAGAATTCTGTTTTATTATCATAAATAAAGCAGAAACACGGGATAATATTTCAAAAGAAATTCAATTCCAATCGGTGGTGGACCCTAATAATAAAGTCAGAGGGGCATAAAAATATTTAGGGGCAGACAATGGTTAAGGAACCTAACTTCTAACTGCGTTCTTAATTTCAAACATATTAGAAACTATTTTTTCTCAAATTTTCAATGGGACATTTGCCCCCAAGACTAAGGTAGGTCCACAACTAAATTTCCAATATAAATCAAGTAAAAATAGAATAGAATTTAACATTTTTCCTATAAAAGATTACAAATAAAATATGTTAACTAGCATTAAAAAGGAGCAAATAGGAAAAAAAAAAATCCTACTTTATTTTTTGCATTTATATCCTTAACTAGAAATATTGTTTTTTTTAATATATAAACTTTGGTTTTAATTGCAAATGTGACTTCAAACAACTCGAACTTGGTCCAAACGATTGACACCCAATGATGTGGTGTCCGATGTGAACGTTTGGTTACAAAAAACCATGGAAAATTACTAAAAATACCTAAATTTTCAGATTTTTGTATTTAAATCCCAAACTTTAATTTTGCATTTAAATATTGGACAAAAAAAAATCTTATTTATTTATTTTTACTATCTTTAAAATAATTGTATAAATGTTTATGTAAATCAATAACAATTTAATTTTTTTTCAACATTATTAAAGAAAGCCTTTTACTTTGAATCACTAAATCTTTTTTGATAGTAACATTCTTTAGTAAATTTGATTTTTCATTCAACTATAACTTTAAATTTCGATGGGGCGATGGGGTTTGAAAAATAGGCGCGCGAACTCTTCGCTGGAGCTGGGAGCGGGCGCATAAAGCGCGACACTGGCGTCGGCCCAAAGGCCAGTCCACTCGGCCCAGGCGGAGTTATGGATAATTGAGAAAGCCCCGTCATGCAAATCAGTTAGTTGCTTGATAAGGAAAGTAGAATAATCCCCATAACTTATTATCCACGTGAATCTAACTAAATCTTTAATTAAATCTCATTAAGGAAACTTGAGGATAATTCTCAATAATATATTATCTTGCAAATCAAGCCTGATCTCACTAAACAGGAAGGAGGATAATTCTCAATAAACTATTCCTTGATATCTCTTTCTAAAATCCAGATAAAAGCGTAAATATCTCATCAGTAGGAAAGAATCAACACTACCCTCAAATTGGGAATAATATACACTATAAATACGGGGCCACGACGGTGAAGAACTGGCTCATTCAAATGCGTCTGGTCTCTAAGCATTCTCTTTTCTCTCAAGGAAGAATCGACTTTGGCATCGGATGATACGAGACCTTAAACCCTCGCCGACCCGTTTTTCCTCGGTTTTTGCAGAGAAGTACTTCATCGGGGCCTGCAGATCAACAGTGCAGCGATCCTACCTCAGCCCAGACAATCCAGGCACATCCCGACCGCGAAACAACGGGTCCGGCCAGCGACCACGCGCGCTCGCGACCGGTTCGAGTTGAAAAAAGCATCATCGGTTGGCGAATGCGTAGGAGCGGCGGTTCGGAAAAATAAGCGATTTCGATTCGCGATGGTATCAACAAGGAACCTGGCGGGAAGCGGCAGCTAATCATAAGGATGCGGGGACCCGACCCGAGCAAGCGAACGACACCACGGCACACATTAGAAACAGAAGCGGTAACGAGCGAGGTGGAGGAGCTCGCCTCATGGGCGGCTGATAGAAGAAATTAGAACAACTTACCCGAGCCGGATCGCGCCCGCGGGGAGACCACGGCGAGTTCGGGGAAGGTCCGCAGCTTCGCCGCCGTGAAGGCGACCTGAGCTCACACAATGAGTCGACAAGCGAACGGAATCTTGGTGGATCCGGCCCGAAGAGCGATCAAACCGGCCTTCATCTCGCGCGATTTGATTCACGCACGGAAAAGAAGCGGAATATGTCACGCCACGAATCCGGCGAACCGTTAGGCGGATTGACCGGTTCCGGGGCGAGACTGGCGGGACTCTTTACGATTTTTTTTTTTAAAAGCCAAGCGGCACTGTATAATTATGGCCCACATCTTATAACAAAGAATCAAAATTATATACATAAGCGAGTCCATTCTGAATCTAAAACTTTACTTTTACATTTTACAAATCGAGCCACGAAACCTACATGTAATGAACCCTTCACGAAATTGTGTTGGCCTAATTGTATGCGGAAGTCTGCTGATATCTTCTCCTGTACCTACACGGATTAAAAGCCCGTGCTAAGCTTTACGCTTAGTGGGAAACATTTCTTATACAGAAACACATGCATATACACAATTATAATAAGTGTATAGCCATACTTGAATATCAAATCTCATGCATTCATATCATGGAGCTTATATAGAACATGTATCTCGGGCTTATGTTCATCTGGGACTCGGAAGTAGGAGTCTGAGAACTTATTCTTATCTTTGAACTTATCCTTATAACGGACTTATGTGCATTCGGGACTCAGTAGGAATTCTGGAACTTATGTTATGCTACGGAGTTTAACTTATTGGTACCCGTGGAATTTGAAGTGCAGGCGATATCACGGTATTTAGACACATACTTGTCTTCACGGAACTTATCTGAGGTCTTACGGGCTTATCTTTCAGTCTTACGGAACTTATATATATGAAACCCGGATCTGAAGTACCCGTAGGTACCTGAGAACATTTCTTGGTATAAAAGTACGTCGATTACTCTGAGCAGTTCCTTATACGGAGGTACGTAGAGTACCAACGGACTTATGCTTATCTCACGGATCTGAGTGCTAAGTAGGTCTTCTGTTGTACTTATTTGCGTCTGAAGGTACGTGGAGTCTTCACAGAACTTAATCAAATGCAAAGGTACGTGATGGGTACTCACGGGCTTGTCGGATGTAATGAGAACTTACTCGGGATACGGGGGTACTGGTGGGGTACTCAGAACTAAATCAAAAGACGGGGCATGTCGGATCTGAGTTGTCGGAAAGCGGAACTTATTCGGATCTTTTGGGTACCGTGAGTCTTACATAACTTATACGAGACGGGAGTTAATCGAGGCAAAGAGTACCCATAGGTACTACGGAGACTACCATCGGATCACGAGAAGTACGTAGGTCTTACGGAACATATCTGAGAGCGGGACTTGTCGGATCGGGTGCGGGTAGGTCTTCTGGGACTTATCACGGAGACGGAACTTATCGGATCTGGGGTGCGAAGTGGAGTGCTACGGAGCCAGTCGGATCTGGAACATGGCCCATCGGGATGCGGGGAGTGCGTGGGGTGCTGCGGAACAAATCGAGCAGACGGAACTTATCGGATGCGGGAGTGCGGAAGTGAGTGCTGCAGGCAGAATCGGATCTGAGCGGGCTTATCAAATCTGAGTGCGAAGTAGGTGCCTCTGGAGCGGATCGGTCTGAGCCGGAACTTGCTCCCGGATCTGAGTGGCGTAGGTGCTGAGCGGTCAGTCTGAGCGGAGCTTATCGGATCACGAAATTGCCCGTGAGTCTTCAGGAACGGATCGGTCTGAGACGAGGAACTTATCGGATACGGGGGTACGCGCGTGGGTACTCTGAGCCGGATCTGAGGACTTATCATATGCGGAAGTGCAGATGGGTACTACAAATACAAGAGTGCCGAGTAGGTGCCTCACGAACTTATCTTAATCACCCAGATCACGGAATTTTGTAGGTACTCTTGAGCTTATACGGTCTGAGTGCAGAGTAGGTACCTCTGAGAACCGGCGGGTTCTGCAGGAATTGCCCCTGGGTACTCTGAGGAACTTATTAGATCTGAATGAACTTAATCACATACGGGAGTACGTAGGTACTACGAGCGGTCGAATCACGGGAACAACTTATTCAAATGCGGGGAGTACGTGGGTACTCTGAGAACTTATTCGAATCTGAAATTACCCGCCAGGTACTGCGGAACTTATCGGATCAGGGACTTATTCGGAGACGGGAGTACCGCCGTGCTACGGAACTAAATCGAGAGAAAGAGCGACGAACTTAATTAAATGCAGGGTACTTAGTAGGTGCGCCCAGGAACATTTTCGAATCACGGGGTACCGTGGGTACTCTGGACTGATTAAATCTGAGATTGCTCGTAGGTACTCTGGGCTTATACAAATACAAGGTACGTAGGTACTCTGAAGCCTTATTCGAGACGGGGAGTACGTAGGTGCTGCGGAGCAGATCTGATGCGATTCGGATCTTTATTCAATATCTTTGCTTATCATATGTCATCGACTACCTAGACCCGATTATAAGAAATATGGTAGGATGTGAGTACAATAAGTGTCAGAGAAGGTGCGATGCGATCTTTGGTGCCATAGCGCAGCGGAGATCTTAGGAAGTCGCGAGCGAGTCTTAGTAGCACTATTCGGAGATGCAGAAGTACCTAATCGAGTCTTAGGAGCACTAATCAAGGCGTCCACTCATTCATTCTTTTGGTCCTAGGTAGTCATATGATCATATGTCTTTCATATATTCCTGTTCCTCTATAAATCATCTTTGCTCAGAAATTGAATCCTCGATCGGATCATCGAGCCGAGTTATGGCATTTTCATGCCCGACTAGTCGATTCTGGAGTTACGAAGAGGACAGATTGCATTACTCATTTTTCAGATCTTAGCATATTTTGACACTAAGGTCTTGTACTTATTTAAAGCTAAGATATTAAGGGTTCTATTCCAACTAGAATCGCGATTCAGATGCGGAGACTCGAATCACGTGAAACAACTCGGACTACGCTATGATCAGCCCGATGCGAAATGGAGGCTTGCACATAGCCTCACTTTGAGTGGATTTTTCGACCACTTAGAGTCATAATTTGGAGATACCTTCTCTTAAATTTTGGTTCTCCTTGAAGTCTATTTTACGTAGCCACTTGAATCACTCAAATCGGATAAGAAATGAGGAAGTTATGGCCAAAATCACAACTGGTCGAAGTGGAAAGGCGAGCGAGTCCTACCGGTAGGACAACTCCTCTGCGGTGGGACTTGGCCAAATCGACCCAGTCAAAGTTCTACGGTAGAACTTAAGTCCTACCGATGAAGACACGAGAATGCCCGGAATGGGTGTTTTCTCCATTTTTCCGCTATGTTTGATCCCCGATCCTTACATACATCTGACACACATCCCTAATCCCTTTTCCCGAATCACCTTGGAATCACTTTTCCTATTCCATTCCTCTTTCAATTTCATATCTTTCTTCAAAAAATCCATCATGGATTTCTTCAAAACCCCTTCTATTATGGGTTATAGCCCATACACAAACAAAACATGAGGATTAGTTGGGGTTTATTCTAAACCCTAGCACCGATTCTCTCCATTAACCATGGATTCATCCTCAAAGAGAGGATTTCATGAGCTTCTTGAGCCATATGGGGTTTTACCCACCTTACTTGCTATCATTTTTGGGTTAAGATGAAACCCTAGCAAAAACCCTAGATTTGGGCAAGATTATAACCATCAAAGCATGGAAATTCATACATAATCACCTAGAATTCATAATCAAGGTGAGTTTCCATACCTTTGCTGGCAATCTTGACTCCTCCATCTTCTTCCCTCTTATCTCTTCTTCTTCTCTCCTTCTCCCATCCCAGGTTCTCCCTAGTTTGGGGCTTAAATTGGTCTTTAAATCCCATATAGTTTGATGAGCCATGTTTGACATCGACAAAACCCATTTTTGGGTTAATTTCCTTTATTTGCAAAAAGGTCCCTCCATGTTTGACCATTTGTATTTCAAGTTTCATTTATTTCATCTTTGGCCCAAATCTTTTCACATTAGGACTTTTAAGCCCCTTTTGGACCAATTTACAAAATTGTCCTTAAGTTTTTATAACTTTACTAGGGTCTCCTCGTTTCGGTTTCGCATTTAAGCCCGGTAAACGATCAGGTGGAAACTTACAAAATACCCAAACATGTCGGCGACTAGGGTATATTTTGAAGTGTTACAGAATATCAAGCATAAACTCCATAGCAATGAAGCCGCCATCTATAGAAGGCGAGCACTTTCGGAAATTAAGCCTTGGCGGCAAAAATTCTGCGCTTGTCCCGGCGGTAAGGCGCTCGCACCTTTCCAAAAAGTCGAGAAGTCGATTGGCGCATCGCGGCGACTCGGCTCACTTTGGCGAGCTCACTCAGCGCGGGAGCCCTTATTTGCCCCTCGGGGTGAGACGGCCAGACTGCGCTTCGCCACTCGGCCTCAGAAGCTCCTGGAGCAGCGCTCGCTTTGACGAGCTCCTCTACTCTGCAGAAACCCCGCGGCTGCCTCGGGGAGTCAGACCGGCAAGAACACATCGCTACTCGACCTCATTGCGAACCCGCGGTACTCACTTTGGCGAGCTCACACACTCCCACACAGACCCACTTGTTACCTCGAGGAGTCGGACCCATTTCAGTACACACCGCCACTCGGCCTCGGCGCCGGAGCCACCGTGCTCGCACGGCAGGCTCACTGCTCCACGGGCCACGGCGCCTCGGGGGTCGGACAGGCTCTGGGGGCTACATCGCCACTCGGCCTCGGCCGGAGCCCGCGGCTTGCTCGCCCAGTGAGGCTCACCTGCTCCACCACGGGCCACGGCCCGCCTCGGGAGTCGGACCATTTCGGTACATCGCCGTGCCTCGGCGCCGGAAGCCCGCGGCTGTCTTTAAGCGAGCTCGCCTGTTTCACTTCGGGGCCGCGGCTGCCAGAAGTCGAGACCGACTCGGGCTACATTGCCACTCGGCCACGGCGCGAACCCGCCATTGCTCACTTTGGCTGAGCTCACCTACTCCCCCACCTGAACCCGCGGCGCACGAGTCGGACCATTTCGGCTACATAGCCGTGAAGCCCAGGCAGCGCGAGGCTGGCGCAGGCGATTGCTCACTTTGTGAGTTCCTCTACTGCACGCCCGCAGCCCTGTTGCCTCGAAGTCGAACCCATTTCGAACTGTCGTCGTTCGGCGAGCGCCGCCCGAGCCCGGCACCGAGGAGCGATTTATGCTTTGACGATTCCTACACTGCGCGCGAGGCCACTTTGGCGCCCTCGAGAGTCGAACCCGGCCTCCGAGCTACATCGCCGATACGCTTGAGCGCGCGAGGCCCCGGCGCCCGGCCAGTTGCTCACTTTGGCGAGTTCCTCTACTGCGCAGAGGCCGCAGCGCCTCCAAAGAGTCGAACCATTTCGAGCCCCATCACCGCTCGGTTGCCGGAACGCCACACGAGGCCCGCAGCGCCCGAGGCGAGTAATTCATATTGTGAGGCTCGTCCACCGACTTCGAATAGCGAGCCCGTACTATTCCGCGATGGCGAAGCCTTTGTTGCGCTCCGGGCGGGAGGCGGGCTCCTTTGCTACGATTCATATTGACAAGGCTCCGCCACCGGCTTCCGGATCGGGCCGTTTACTATTCACGGTGGCGAGCCCGCCCGGCGCACGAGCCAGAGCGGGCTCCTTCTTGCAGTAAATTGGCAGGCTCGTCCCACCCGACTAAGAATAGCGAGCCCCTACATTTATTCCGGTAGCGAAGCGCCATTTGCGCTCGAATGAGCGGGCTCCTTCTTACAATTCATATTGACAGGCTCCTCCCTCGGCTTCCGAGATGGGCGAGCCCTACTTATTCTGATGAAAGCCGCCCGTTTTTCCAACAGAGCGGGCTCCTTCTTACCGGCCGTATTGGCGGCTTCGTCCCTCAACTTCGAAATAGCGAGCTACTGTACGGTGGCGAAGCGCCCGGCTGCGCTCTGACGAGCGGGCTTTCCTTCTTGCAATTCGCAGCCCGGTAAACATCGCCAACCGAGATGGGCGGCTACTATTCGCGATGGCGAGCCGCGGCGCGCCGAACCGAGCGAATATGCCACGATTCCTTAATGGCGAGGCGCCACCGGCTTCGAAATGATGAGCCCTACTATTCCGGTAGCGAGCCCGCCCATTTGCGCTAAACGGGCGGCTCCTTGTTACAATTCACATTGGCAGAGGCTCATCCCTCGCTCGGATGGGCGAGCCCCTACTATTCACGTGGCAAACCGCCGGCGCACTCAGAATAGCGGGCTCCATCGTACAATTCATATTGGCGAGGCTCGTCCCACCGGCTTCGGATGGGCGAGCCCTACTATTTACATTGACAAGCCGCCCGTTGGACTCAAACGAGGCGGCTCCTTCACTGTTCGCATTGGCGAGCTTTTCCCAGCGGCTCTGCCAGCTCTAGTATCTACACGGGCGAGCTCTTACAACGATCCACAGCGAGCTCCTCCCAGCGGCTATCCCGGCGAGCTCCTATTATATACATGGGCGAGCTCTTACAGCAGTATACGGCGAGCTCTCCCAGCGCTCTCCTTGAGCCCTATTATTTACGCTGGATGAAGCTCTTACAGCAGTCTACGGCGAGCTCCTCCCAAAGCGGCTCTACTTGGCGAGCTCCTGTATTTACATGGACGAGCTCTTACAGCGATCTACGGCGAGCTCCTCAGCGGCTTCTGCGGCGAGCTCCTATTTGCATGGCGAGCTCTTACAACGATCCTACGAGCTCCTCCCAGCCCGGCTCCTCGGCGAGCTCTGTGTTGTGGGCGAGCTCTTACAACGATCTACCCGGCGATCTCCTCCCAGCGGCTCTATCGCGAGCTCTGTGGCCCCATGGGCGAGCTCTTACATGATGCAGCGAGCTCACTCCCAGCGGCTTTATCGGCGAGCTCCTCGGCGGCTTTATCGGCGAGCTCCTCCCAGCGGCTTTATCGTGAGCTCCTATTATTTATGGGCGAGCTCTTCTGGCGGTTCTGACGAGCTCCTTCCAAAGCGGCTCTGCACAGCCCAGGCCTATTATTTACATGGACGGCTCATGACAGTCTACTGACGAGTTCTTCCCATTGGCTCTACGGCCAGGCTCCTCCAAGCGACTCCTATTAGTGAGCCCTTCACTTGCATATCGGACGGGCAGCCTCCTCCTACAAATTCTGTGTGTGAAGCTCTTTCCTCGATATGGGCGAGTTCCTTGTTCGGCTGACAGGCCACCCGGCTGCCGCCCCGGATGGGCGGCTCACGCCCACTATTTCCATTGGCGAACTCTTCCCGCTTCGATCCAGCATGGGCGAGCTCACCTCACGCTGGTGAGCCTTCTGCGGTCCCCAATGAGCTCTTCCCGAGTTCGCGGCGAGCTCTTTATCAATACACATGAACGAGCTCTGCTCATTCGCTGTGAGTTGAATACTCTGGCAGTCACGCTACACGAGGAGTCGAATCGACTTCGGCTCAATCGCCACTCGGCTCAATTTCCCCTCGGCTACATCGCCACTCGGCTCAATCGCCACTCGGCTTCAGTCAGCCACTTTCGGATCACAGCGCCACTTTCGGCTCGGTCATGCTCTGCGTCGCCCGCTCATCAGCGCCACTGGCTCAATCGCCGCTCGGCTCAATCGCCCACTCATTTCTGCGCCGCTTTCGGCTCAATCGCCGCACCGGCTACGCCCTCGGCTCCAATAGCCCACTAAAACACGCCGCCGCTCGGCTCGGTCGCCACTTTCGGCTCGCGCCACTCGCTCAATCGCGCTCTGCTTTCAATCGCCACTCGGCTGTCGCCCTCGGCTACCTTGTCAGCTGTCGCCCTTTCGGCTCAATCGCCACTCGGCTACATCGCCACTAGGTTCAATCGCCACTCGGCTCAATCGCCATTGGGATACATCGCCACTCGGCTACAACGCCACTCGGCTCAATCACCACTCGGCTACAACGCCACTTGAAACGATCGCCGCTTTCGGTATACGTCTCCCTCGGCTACATCGCGTTTCGGCTCAATAGCCGCCGGTACATCGCCGCTCGGCTCAATCATGCGCTCATTTCTGGCGCCTCTCGACCGATCACCACTCGGCTCGAGCGCCACGCGACCGATCGCCGCTTTCGGCTCTGTTACTCTCACCGATCGCCACTTGAGTAAATTGCCCCTAAGGCTCACATGCGTGATCGGCTCAATGCGCCACTCGACCGATCGCCACTTTCATTTACCAAGCGCCACTCGGCTCAATGTGTCGGCTACATCGCCACTTCGACTCGATCGCCCTTTCATTTACAAGCGCCACTCGGGTTAAATCGCCCGTTCAATTTAAATACGCCCTTCGGCTACTTCCTCTCGGCTCAATCATCATAAGCTCAAACGCCCGCTTTCGGATCAATCGCCACTGACTACAACGCCCTCGGCTCAATCGCCCCTCGGCTACATAGTCGGCTCGTCGCCGCACCCGGCTGTCCTTTAACAATTTCTGACGCCACTTTCGTAATCGCCACTTCCGGCTCGTCGCCACCCCGACTCAATCGCCACTCGGCTCAATCGCCCTTTCGGCTTCGCGCCACTCGACTGTCGCCCCTCAGCTCAATCGCCACTCGGCTTCCATAGCCTCATTTCGATCGCCCTTTCCCGGCTGTCGCGTAGCTACAAACGCCACTCGGCTCAATCGCCACTTGGCTCAATAGCCACTCGGCTACACCGCCACTCGGCTGAATCGCCACTCGGCTCAATCACCACTCGGCTCAAACGCCACACGGCTCAATCGCCACTCGGCTACAGCGCCACTCGGCTCAATCGCCACTCGGCTAAATTGCCCTTCGGCTACATCGCGTCGGCTGTCCTTTCAGCTCGTCGCCGCTCGGCTCAATCGCCTTTCATTTCGCGCCCTTTCGGCTCAATCGCCACTTTCGGCTACATCGCCACTTTCAGCTCAATCGCCCTTTCGGCCTAAACGCCCTTTCGGCTCAATCGCCTTCGGCTCAATCGCCCTTTCGGCTAAGCGCCTCGACTCCAATCGCCACTCGGCTCAAACGCCACTCGGCTCAATCGCCACTAGGCTACAACGCCACTCGGCTCAATCGCCCCTCGGCTAAATTGCCCCTCGGCTATATCGCCATTCAGCTCAATCTCCACTCGGCTCAATCGCCACTCGGCTACAACGCCCTTTCGGCTCTCAATCGCCACTGATTTACATTGCCCTCATTTCAATCGCCCTTTCACATTTACAACGCCACTGACTCAATCGCCCACTCGGCTCCAATCGCCACTCGGCTACACCGCCCACAAGGCTGATTCGCCCTTTCGGCTACAACGCCACTCGGCTCAATGCCACTCGGCTCAATTGCCACTCGGCTACAGCCACTAAGGCTCCGTCGCCACTCGTCAGTAATACTCGGCTACATCGCCACTTGGCTCAATCGCCACTCGGTTCAATCGCCATTGGAATACATCCCCACTCGGCTCAATCGCCACTCGGCTACAACGCCCCTCGGCTCAATCGCCACTTTCGGCTACGTGCCGCTCGGTATCATACTCGGCTACATCGCCCGCTCGGCTGATGCCCTCGGCTCGCCACTCGGCTCAATCGCCACTCGGCTCAATTGCCCCTAATTGCATCGCGCTTCGGCTCGATAGTACAATTTTTATGTAAGCTAGGCTCAATCGCCACTCATTCTAAGCGCCTCGGCTCAAATTTTAACTCGGCTCAAACGCCACTCGGCTCAATCGCCCCTACGCTACAACGCCACCTGGCTTGATCGCCACTCGGTTAAATTGCCCCTCGGCTACATCGCCAATCGGCTCAATCGCCACTCGGCTGAATCGCCACTCGGCTACAACGCCCTTTCGTCAGCTCGCCGCCGGATACGCCGCCACCATTTCAATCGCCGGCTCAAGCGCCACTTTCGGCTGTCCAGTAAGCGTTCGGCTCAATGCCACTCGGCTCAATCGCTGCTTCGGCTCAATCGCCACTTTTCGGCATTTACGCGCCACTTTCGGCTCTGGCGCCACACCGGCTCAATCGCCCTTCGGCTAAATCACCCCTCGGCTCAGCCGCCACTCGGCTGCGCTCCCTCGGCTCAATCGCCACTCTGCTACCGCCGCTCGTTTGAATGCGCCACTCGGCTACTTCTCCGCTCATTTCAATCGCCGCTCGACCGATCAGCGGCTTCGAACTGACGCCGCACCATTTCATCGCCACTCGGCTCAATCGCCACTCGGCTACCGCCACTAGGCTCAATCGCCACTCGGCTCAATCGCCACTCGGCTACATCGCCACTTGGCTCAATCGCCACTCGGCTCAATCGCCCCTTTGGAATACATCGCTCATTTCGGTCGCCCTTTCGCTCTGGCGCCCTTTCGGCTCAATCGCCACTCGGCTAAAACGCCACTTGGCTCAATCGCCACTCGGCTACATCGCCGCTCGGCTCAATCGCCACTCGGCTACAACGCCACTCGGCTCAATCGCCACTCGGCTCAATCGCCACTTTCGGCTCAATTGCCCCTCGGCTACATCGCCGCTAAGCTCAATAGCCACTCGGATACATCGCCGCTCGGCTCAATCGCCACTCGGCTAGCGCCTCGGCTCTATTACCTTCGGCTCAAACGCCACTTTCAGTAATCGCCCCTCGGCTTCGCGCCACCGGCTTAATCGCCACTCCTTCAGTGCCTCGGCTTCCCATCGCCAATCAGCTCAATCGCCGCTCGGCTCGTCGCCCTCATTTCAATCGTCCTCATTTCAATCGCCACTTTCCCATTTCGCGCCACTCGGCTCAATCGCCACGGCTACATCGCCCTCTTGCTCAATCGCCACATTCGCGCCACTAAACTCAATCGCCCTTCGGCTCAATCGCCACTTTCGGCTAACGCCTCTCGGCTCAGCCGCCACTTTCGGCTCAGCGCCCGCAAATGTCGCCCTTTCGGCTCTACTCGGCTGTCGCCGCACCGGCTAAATTGCCCCTGTTACGCCATGTCGGCTTTCGGTCGCCCTTCGGCTGTCGCCGCACCGGCTCGTCGCCACTTTCGGCTGCGCCCTCCGCTCAATCGCCGCTCGGCTACATCGCCACTCGGCTCAATCGCCGCTCGGCTACAACGCCACTCGGCTCAATCGCCGCTCGGCTCAATCGCCACTCGGCTACACCTCCCTCGTCTCAATCGCCCCTTGGCTACAACACCACTCGGCTCAATCGCCGCTCAGCTCAATCGCCGCTCGGCTCAATCGCCCACTCATTACCACAGCTCGACCTGACCTTTTCGGCTAAATTGCCCCTCGACTCATCCTTGTCAGCTCAATCGCCCTTTCGGCTGTCATGCTCGGCTCGATCGCCACTGTTCCTAAACGCCACTCGGCTCAATCGCCACTCGGCTACATCGCCGCTCGGCTCAATCGCCTCTCATTCTGGCGCCACTCGGCTGTCAGCAGCTCGGCTCAATCGCCGCGGCTCAGTCGCCACTTTCGGCTACAACGCCTCTACGCTCCAATCGCCACTTTCGGCTCAAGCGTACTTTCGGCTCAATGCGCCACTCATTCTACAACGCCACTCGGCTCAATCGCCACTCGACTAAATTGCCCCTCGGCTACATCGCGGTGGCTCTCGATATGCCTGGCTCAATCGCGCCACTGGTTCAATCGCCACTCGGCTCGCGCCCTCCCGCTCAATCGCCTCTGGTACATCGCCACTTTCGGCTCGATCGACGCTTTCGGCTGCGCCACTCGGCTCAATCGCCGCTCGGCTCAATCGCCACTCGGCTACACCGCCCCTCGGCTCAATCGCCCTAGGCTACAACACCACTCGAAGCTCGTCGCCGCTCGGCTCCAATCGCCACTGAACTCTGGCGCCACTCGACTCAATCGCCACTGGCTAAATTGCCCCTAATTTACGCCATGTAATCGGCTCAATCGCCACTGAAGCTCAATCGCCACACTCGGCTCAATCGCCACTTTCGGCTACATAGCCACTCGGCTCAATGTCGCCACTTTCGGCTACAACGCCACTTCGGCTCAATCGCGCTCGACTCAATCGCCACTTTCGGCTCTGGCGCCTCTGTGTCGCCCTCGGCTTTCAAGCGCCACTCGGCTGTCCTTCGCTGTCCGCGCCACTCATTTACAAACGCCACTCGGCTCAATCGCCCACAGGCTGTCGCCCTTTCGGCTACACGCCACTCGCTCAATCGCCTTCGGCTACAAACGCCCTCGGCTCAATCGCCACTCGGCTCAATCGCCCTCGACTCGTCGCCCTTTCGGCTACAAGCGCCACTCCGCTCAATCGCGGCTCGGCTACATGCGCCACTCGGCTCGTCCTTCGGCTACAAACGCCCTTTCGGCTTTCGGTCGCGCTTCGGCTCAATCGCCACTTTCGGCTACACCTCCCTCGTCTCAATGGCCCCTTAGCTCTGACCACCACTCGGCTGTGCGCTTCCGAAATAATCAGCCGCTCGGCTCGTCGCCACTCGTACAAACGCCGCCGACCGCAGTCGCCGCCGGTAAATTGCCTCGGCTGCTCGCCCATTCGGCTCGTCGCCCTTTCGGCTCGTCGCCACTTTCGGCTCGGTCGCCACTCGCTCTAGCGCCACTGGCTCAATCGCCACTCGGCTACATCGCCACTCGGCTCAATCGCCTCTCGGCTACAAACGCCATAAACCGATGCCCTTCGGCTCATCGCGGCTTTCGGCTCGTCGCCGCACCGGCTCTAGCGCCTCTACTCTCAGCCTTTTCGGCTCAATAGCCACTCGCTCGCGCCCTCGGCTCAATCGCCACTTCGGCTGCGCCCACTCGGCTCAATCGCCACTCGGCTAAATGGCCCCTCGGCTACATCGCCAATTGGCTGTCGCCACACCGGCTCAATCGCCACTGGTTCCAATGTCGCCCACTTTCGCTAGCGCCACTTTCGGCTCAATCGCCTCTCGGCTACATCGCCACTCGGCTCAATCGGTACCTTTCGGCTACGCGCCACTCGGCTCAATCGCCGCTTCGGCTCAATCGCCCTTTCGGCTACCGCCCCTCGTCTCAATACGCCCACCAGACTCTGACACCACTTTCGGCTGTGCCGCTTTCGGCTCAATCGCCGCTCGGCTCAATGCGCCCGGCTAGACTACGCGCCCTCATTTAATCGTACTATTTCATTGCCCCCTCGGCTACATGTCCATCCCGGCTCAATCGCCACTACGGCTCAATCGCCCGCTCAAATCAACCGTACTCGGCTACGCCGCCACTCATTTCTCAATCGCCACTCATTTACAAGCATACTCGGCTCGTCGCCTTCGACTCGATCGCCACTCGGCTACAACGCCTCTCGGCTCTATTGCAACTCGGCTCAAACGCCACTCGGCTCAATCGCCCCTCGGCTCAATATACTCGGCTACGCGCCACTCATTTCGATCGCCCCTGGGTACCGATCGCCACTCATTTACCGCCACTGACTCGATCGCCGCACCATTTCTGGCCCAGCCGCCGACTCGGTCGCCACTTTCGGCTCCAATGTCGCCGCTCGGCTACGCGCCCGCCGGCTCAATGCGCCACTCGGCTCCAGCTCGCCACTCGGCTCAACCGCCACTTTCGTTTACATACGCCCTTTCGGCTGTCGCCACTAAACTCGATCGCCGCTGGATACATCGCCCACTGTTTCGATCGCCACTGACTCAATAGCCACTCGGCTCTGGCGCCACTGGCTGTCCAGCGCATTCGATTTCTGTGTACTTCGGCTCGATCGCCACTCGGCTACATACGCGCTTCAAACAGTAGCCACTCGGCTGCGCCCCTCGCTGTCGCCGCTCGACTCGTTTGCCCCTCGAGCTACATCACCACACAAATATTGCTTTTTCGACCGATCGCCGCTCATTTCTGATCGCCACTTTCATTTACAAGCGCCCCTCGACCGATCATCCCACGGCTCCAATCGCCGCACGACTCACAAGCGCCACTTTCGGCTCAATCGTACCCCTCGACACATCGCCGCTCGGCTCGGTGATCGCCCTTTCGGTCCGATCGTACCGCGACCGATGGCCGCGAAACCACACGCGCCGCTCGGCTGTCGCCGCTCGGCTCCCGATCGCCACTAGGCTACATCGCCACTCGGCTCAATCGCCACTCGGCTCGCGCCCCTCGATCAGTGGCCCCTCATTTCCGTCGCCCTTTCGGCTCTGCGCCACTCGCTCGATACGCCTGGGTGCCGTACTCGACCGATCGTCCGCACTGGCTCAATCGCCGCACGGCTTTCAATCGCCCTTTCGGCTCTGATACCCTCGTAATCGCCGCTCTGGCTCGATCGCCACTCGGCTCAATCGCCACTAGGCTACCTTCGCCTCGGCTCAATCGCCCTCGGCTACCTCGCCTCGGCTGTCGCCGCTCGGCTACATCGCGGCTTCGGCTACCATCGCCCGCTCCGTCGCCACTGACTCTGTCGCCACTTTCGCGGCTACCGCCACTCGGCTCAATCGCCACTCGACTCAATCGCCACTCGGCTACATCACCACTCGGCTCAATCGCCACTTTCGACACAGCCACTTTCGGCTCAATGCCACTGGCTCAATCGCCACTCATTTGCATCGCCCTCGACCATTAGCCACTTTCGGCTACATCATGCTTCGGCTCAATGCCGCGCTCGCCGCCACTTGGCTCGTCGCCCTCATCCTAACGAGCTCTTTCCATCCCCTCAACATGGACGATCTCCTCCTCAATTATTCATTCATCTGAGCTCTTCCCTGCTCACTCAGCCCGGGCGAGCTCCTCCTCGATATTCATTCCTCCCGAGGCTCTTCTATCGCTTGACATAGGGCGATCTCTTATTCTACGTAGGCAGGCTCTCAATTGTTCACTATGACGAGCCCTTCCCATCGGTTGCCCAGGCGAGCTCTACTCGATTGTTTACTCCGGCAGGCTGCTTCCCATGTCGGTTCACTTGGGCCAGCTCTGTTCGTTCACTACGTGAGCTCTTCCTGGAGTTCTCGTGGGCGAGCTCTTCTTGACCATTCACATTGGCCAGGCTCTACCCGTTTCTATCTACGCCATCGACCGTCGAGGGTGACAAAGCAAGTGATCGGCAGCCCAATTTAACGGATAGCGGGCCGAGTTCATCTACTCCAACCACGGGCGCCATGCGGCCTAAGGAATCAATTCAACCCGAGACGGCTCGGCCGATGGAAGTCAATGGCTTCGCCCAGGCGACCTCGGCCCGAAAATTAAATGCGGCTAGGAATCGGTCCATTTCGAACAAGCTGGCCCACGAAGCCCTAAGCGACTCGGTTTGGCGAGCTTAATTTCGACTCAGGCGGCTCGATTTAAATTTATTCGACCGAGGAGCCTTGAGCCCAGACGATCGAGGAGGATATTTGCGAGGAAGAAATGGCGCGAGGCAAGAAAGGTCATCATTATCACCCGGACATAAGGCGACCAATGACCTAACTAATCCAGCCCCGGGCGACATAGAAAATCACGATGCAAGAAGCGATATAGCCCTTGCCCGCACAGGTACGAGTGGGGGTAGCGATGAGGTTTAGAAAATGGCGCGAGGGCTGCTCACTAGGCCCGAGGAGCGGACCACACATAAAACACCCGAAGCCCACCCCAGCGTCGGCCCAAGGAAGGCCAGTCCACTCGGCCCCAGTGGGTTATGGATGAGAAGAAGCCCATATCTTGCCAGGTCAGTTGAATTTCGCGATGATAAGGAAAGTAGAATAATCCCTATAACTTATTATCTTGTAAGATCTAACTAAATCTTTAATTAAATCTCATTAAGGAAAACAGGATAATTCTCAATAATATATTATCTTGCAAATCAAGCTTGATCTCACTAAAAAGGAAGGAGGATAATTCTCAATAAACTATTCCTTCAATATCTCTTTCTAAAATCCGATAAAGGCAATAAATATCCCATCCAATGGGAAAGAATCCTTACTACCCTCAGGTAGAATAATATACACTATAAATACGGGGCTACCCGGTAGTGAAGGCAGCTCATTGAATGCCAATACTAATTCTCTAAGCATTCTCTCTTTTCTCGGAAGAATCTGACTTTGGCATCGGAGCGGCTACGGGCAAGGCCCTCGCCGACCCCATTTTTTCCTCGGTTTTTGCGGGAGAAATTGCTTCATCGGGGCACAACGGATCAATGGTGCGGCGATCTATCTCGGCGGACAATCCAAGAGCACGCATCGGCCCACTTAAACAACCGAGGGTCTAGCCAGCTGACACACGCTCCGGCCAGTTCAGTTGAAAAAAGCATCATCAGAGACAATTTTAAATTTTCATATAAAATTGTCTGAATATATTTCATTTAAAATTGAAAATTAAAATCTTTTTCTTTGAATTGAAAGTCAAAGTTGACTAAATAAAATAAAATTTTAAATTAATTAGTACTAAAAAATAAAATATTAAATATTGACAAGGAATTTTTCTTATTCAATGGATTGCACTAAAGCTAGCGATATTTTTTTTATTCAATGGATTGCACTAAAAAGCAATGTTTTGAAAACCTGATCGGGCCGATTGGTTGGACCGTCAATCGATATATTTTCCAATCCGATTTTAAAAACCAAACTGAACCGGCCGATTGGACTGTCAACCGGTATATTTTCTGATATGATTTGCTCATTAAATCGATGTATTAATTGAAATGGGCTCAAACCGCTTGAGCCGCCGATTCGGACGGTTCATAGCGAACCGAGCGGTTCAATTCCCCTTTCATCGTTAAACCAAAACACCTTAGGCCCCGTTTAGTTCACGAAAATTTTCAACTCTATCCAAAATTCAGAATATGAAAATTTTCAATGTATTCTAATCTTTAGTTTTCATTTTCAGAAAATACGTTTCCTACTTGAATTTGGTTGAAAATACGTTTCATTTCAACCATTTGGTTGAATTTGGTTGAATTTAATTCGAAAATAAGAGCGACTTTTACGTTTTACGATTCATATTATATAAAATGTTGAAAATAGTGAATTCATTTTTGTTTTCAAATTTGGTTTTTGTCTAATTTTCGTAACTAAACGTGTTTTTCTTGTTTTCGAAAAGTTTGAATAGAGAAAACAGAAAATTTTCTACCTACTAAACAGGACCTTATCTTTTTCTACCACCAGTTCTCCAATTCTTTCCTCTTTTAATGCATTTCAACTTCCCTCCCAAAGCTTTGTTTATAAAAGCTTGTAAACTCCCACTCCTGTCCGACCGAGTAGTGGGAGGTGTAAATGTAAAAAAATTATATGCTTAGTGCTAGTGCAATTAAGGGTCATGTACCCCACATGGAAACCGAACACATCTCTACAATCCCCATATTCTTTATTAATGCAAGACACCGATTTCCATGTCACTTGATTCTGACTTTCAGTAACTCATCTCTATTCCTTTTAATATTATTATAAAATAAATGTTATGTCATTGGATGATTTGGTGAAATATCAATTTCATAATTTACATAATTTTGAATTATTTAAATGTAAATTAAAAAATTATTTAAAGGGATTATTAAATTTAAACTAAGTATAATGCCAAAAAATGTATTTCAAGTGTAAACCATTAAAATAATTTTAGCTTGTGTTTACATATTCTATTTCAAAATAAGTATAAATATAAAATATAAATATATAATTTTTTTTTCATTTCAATAATTTAAATATCCCATGCCTCTTTCACAAGAATTTAAAATATTAATGCAACTATATAAAACTAAATAATAAATAATAAATAATTATTATATATATATATATATATATATATATATATATATATATATATATATATATATATATATATATATATTCTTTCTATATATATATATATATATATATATATATATATATATTAATATTTTAAATTTTATATTTAAATTATTAAAAAATATAATGGTACATATGTTATGGTTTAAGCAAGCCGATCGCCCAGAGTCGACCAGTGAACCATGAGAACTTCATGCTTTTTGATTTGATGATCGGTTATGTTTTTAAAACATTGCTAAAAAGTTGGATAAAATATTAAATATATTTGGGGCGGATTTTTTTTATTCAATGGATTGCACTAAAAAGCTAAAAACTATCTAAGCATTGGCAAGGAATTTTTTTTTTTTATTCAATGGGTTGCACTAAAAAGCTAGATAAAAAAAAAAAAAAAAAGAGAGAGAGAGAAAACAATCATAACAGGCCGTCAGTATCCATTTAAAGTCCCATGCTTTGACATTGTCATAGCTAAATAAAACCCCATCTCTTTGTCCAGCCAAAGACAGTCTCATGACTTGCATCTCTAGTTGGATCAAACCCACGAACGGAAGCAAACTTAATATTACCTAGAACTGCCAGGACGTAATAAATATCATTCTGGGTTGCACCCCATTTTAAGGTTTCCCCAATATTCAGCACTCGATCTTCAATAACCTTAGTTTCGGAATTTACGAGAATATCCAACCGCACGTCTGCATATTCTTCCGCCGGCAGCTCATTCTTCATTTCGAAACCGCTACTGCTGCACCTCTCTGCATGTAGGCTTGCCCAAAGGAAGAAGATTACAAGAGCTGGAGAAAACAACAACAGCCTATGATTTTTCCCATTCTGAGAGAAGGAAATTTGGATGTTAATTCTTGTGATAAAAACAAAAATAACAGAAGGTTGAGGTTGTTGAACGTGCATGCATTTGTGCTTCAAGATGTGCCCCTGTTGGTTTGGCTTCCTAAATATGCGGATTTAACATGAAACAATATTAGAGGAATAAAAATCGTCTTCCCTTTCTCTCTTTGACCAAGTCTTCATTGCAAATGGGACTTGCGTCATTGCATGCATGGGTTATATACAAAAGTTTCTTAGCATAAATGAAACGAATCTTGTTTGAATTGTGGGTGATTCTAGAGTTTTGTACGGATATAAGCTATTTAAAAAAAAATAAAATAAAATTATTGTGGCGTCTAAAATAATTCCCAAAGTAGAGCTTAATGCCGGCAATGGTAACACCGGCATTTGAATTATGCAGAAGCCGGCAATCGGGACGGCGACATTTGGATTTCAGTTAATTGTCGTCGTTGTGAACGGCGGCATTTGAATTACTTAATTGCCGTCGTCTACAACGGCGACATTTGAATTAACTCAAATGCCGTCATTCACAACGACGACAATTGACTTGACTTAAGTGCGAAACTTTATTTTTGCATACACTTTCTTCTACGTTCTTGCTATTCTTACTTAAAAACTAATGGGTGTTATTTCGTTTAGTTGGATGATTGGGTTCTCTATTGGATATACAAGAAATATAGTGTCATTGGCGACAACAGCGGGCATATATGTCAGCCAAGACCAATAAGATTCTTTCATGGAAAAGAGTTTGAAAACCTAGATGAATAAAAAAAAACGAAAAGAAAGGTTGTAACACATTGATTATGTTGTAGAAAAGCATAACGTGGTTCTTTCTTTTAACCGTAGGATACACTTCCCATTTGGATTCCATCGAATGGTATTGTAAAAAAAAACACTATTGCTTTTGCAGGCATAACTGAAATAGGTTAAGGGAGACAAATATGCATATGTGATTCAAATGCTGTGAACGACGGTATTTGAACTAACTCTCAACGGCGACAGTGCTTGAAATTCAAATCATGTTACGATTCAATAAACCACGTATGAATTCAAATGCCGGCGTTACCATTGCCGGTATTAAGCTCTACTTTGGGAATTATTTTAGACGTCACAATAATTTAATTTAATTTATTTTTAAATAGCTTATATCCGTACAAAACTCATGATTCTACTTCACTGAAAAGGGTTTTTTTGGGTTCTTAATGGGATGGTATTGCTATGTCCCATCTAGCCCACCCAATTATATTAATAAAATGATTTTATATAATAATATTAAAAATATAGGCATTAAATACTATATATATATATATATATATATATATATATATATATATATATATATATATATATATATATATATATATATATATATATTACCACTCACCCAACGGTCATATGACCTATGGCCTCCTCACATTTTTGTTTTTTTTTTTAAACTTTTCCCATCCTTCTATTTTTTTTCTATAAATACTTCATTTTCTTTACAATATTCATCAAATCAAACCAAATATCTCAATTTCTCATTTTCTCTCATAATTTCTCTCTAAATTCACTCAATTTTGTCTCTTATTCTTTACTACATTTTCTTTCCATTTTTCTTCTTATTATGATTATATAATATTATTGATGGAGCAAATCAAACATTGGTGACTCCAATAGTTAAATTTGAAGAATTTTTGTGATTGATTGAGTAACATTCTCCACCTTTACTTTTTTATCTGTTACATTTTTATTTATATTTATTATTTTATTTTTTTAGTATAATATTTTATTAATAATTTTAAAATTGATAGTACATGTGCATCTTTTACTCCATGAATCATAAGGCAAAAAATTTAGTTCTAATGGTGCTTTTTTCTATCGATACTGGGCTGGAGCTTCTTAGAGTCCCTAGGGCAGGTCTGTCGGGTCGAATCGATGTGCAACTTGCAACCTACACAGAAAGGGTGGTCCTGCGACATGCACCGAAAGGGTAGTCCGGTGGGGGTGTGTCGGATGCCTCTCCGATGCATAAGTTAGTTTCTTTCTTATGATAAGGGAAGGGTGTTGTTGATGATATTTGTGTTGTGTACCTTTCTTCGATTAAATTACTTTCGGTATTTATCGTGGGTGATCACGATGACTTTCCTTGTTAGACGGTGATTCGTGCCATAGTAGGGTGATCCGGAATCAACAAAATTTATATCCTAAGTTCCTCATAACTGCGGTAGTCAAACTCTGTGATATGAGTAGTCTAATTCGAACACGGGGATGGGTTTTCTTCGTACAAATGATTTGAGTGAAATCAAGCGGTGAATTCAATTTGGATTTGGGAATTTATAAAAGCAGGTGGATTGATAATGTTTGGAAAGGCATTTAAATAAAATAAAATGTAAAAAGAAGTCTCCTTGAAGTATAGGATTCTTAGTTCGGGTTTTAAAGTTTCTTGAGGTCCGAGGTTCATTTTCACCAGCGTTAGGGGAAAATGACCTATAGTCATTTCAGAGCGGGATCTTGTTGCTTTAAAAACTAAACCACATGATTTTCCTTTTGAAAAAGCGACATTTATTGAGCCTTAATGTCTCTAAAATGAAAAACGTGCTCTCGATCTACTCCCCATTGCTGACAAATAGGAAGCAAATTAATGAATCTCGCTGATCTAGCAACAAGCATCCATCGAACCCTAAAAGATTGCTAAATACTGATCAATGAAGGCATATCAAATGAGTTCTAACCTAGAATGAGAAATAGGAACATAAATGCAAATAAAAACTTGCGTTAAAAACAGGGAACCATTAGTTACCTCCAAACCCTAGCCAGCAACCCTCCTCTTCAAGGAGAAGAACGACCTAGCCAACCATCCCCTGAGTTGTCATCCTCAGAGATGTGTTTGGAAGCCGAGAAAAGGAGGGAAAATGGAAAACTGGAGAAAAACGGGCCGAAAGCTTTGCCCTAGAATTTTATTCCCTCCCGTAACAGTGCTTGGCTTGGGGATTTTGTAGCCAACCCCTTTACCATATTACAAAAATAACCTCCCCAAATATTCTTACAATCGGGGCCAAAAAAAAGGAAGAAAAACAAAAGAGGAACAAAAGGCAAAAACGGGCAGCAGGAAGTCAAATGCAAACAGTGGCAGTGGCAGGATGGTAATTAGTGTTGCAGGAAGCCAATTTTGTAGCTGCTTTAATTTCCTTGTATTTTCTTCTCTTCTTTCCTTCTACTGACCAGACGCCGAGTTTGACTCCTCGAATTCTTCAGGCTTGATCGACCTCAACAATTTTACAAATCGCATGCTAGTGAAACCGCAAAATCCTGCCACAAATGCGATAAGTAGAATCACAGTGGACCTTAATGTGTAAATTGGGTTAATTAGAATGATTGTAGCAGCCACACAAAAAGCACTCAAAACCTATAATAAATAGGGCTCGTAACAGTACTGGGGCACTAATCGTATCTAGCGATATTAAATATATTCCCAATCGATAGAGAATTCCTCTTCCTATCTAATCGAATATTAAAGGATAATTAGGGAGCCATAATTGTGGGGGATCCTTCTTCCCTTAATGAGCAGATATCTGATCATGGAGATGGAGTGATTTCCTTTCTTACGCCTACACCGCGGAGACGCCAGACATCCCCATCACTGTCTCCAGCTCCACCGGGCTTGGGCTGCCCCCAGTGGCTCACGCCAGAGTAACTTGATGTCATCACGAGCCAGGTCCCTCTACATGAGGCCCCACTGTCGCCCTACGTGAAGACCCAACCCGCTTTAAACTCTTATTGTGGTTCGCTTTCCCTTTAGGCCTACATTCAGTGGCCTATGAAAACTGATTTTAGGCACTATCACATTTCTAACCTCAAATAAGCGAGTCACAAGGGCTGAATCGCTGGATCGAGCAGCGAATTCCACATGGCCGAATAGGGTTTGTTAGTCTAGGTTTGTCGCTGTCAACCGTAGCGCTATAATGATGGATTTTCTCGATTTTCATGCCCATTTCAGCTGGGGTTTCCAGTGTTTTTAAGCACCCTTACCATCATTCAACTGTATTCTTTGTTCTTCAAAAACCTTTTCTCTGTGGTCTTCGGATTTTTCTTTCTCGAATCTTCTTTGATCATTGCTCAAGACTACTCTTGGTGGTTTTCGTCGTTCTGTCTCTCTTGGGGTCGTCTCTTTTGTTTTCTTCCCTAGCTTGGTATGTCTTTCTTCTTCTACCTCTGTTTACCTTTTCTTGTTTTGGATTCCGTGGGTCCCTAGTGGTCACTGTTTATCTCCTCTTATACTTGCCCAATCATGCGTACTTCCTTTAGGCCCAATCGTTCTTCTAGTTTGCGCATAGGGGGAAGGCCCGCTGAGGAGTCTTAGTCAAGACGAACCGGCGGTGGATCCGGTAGTCTTACCGCCGAGGTCGATAGAGCCCCTTCAACTGGGTTATCCATCCTCGCCTGGCAAAGGCATGGGAAAGATTAGTGAGATTAAGTACCCTAGTGGTTCCGAATATTTGAGGGCTGCCGAGAAGTATGCGGACGCCGTGGGTCCTAGTAGGCTCAAGCCCCTTTATGAAAAAACCTTCGTTACTTGCTATAGACCCCCTCTTGGCGTTCAATTCTTGTGCCCTGATCTTCTCACCTCCTACATCGTCCAGGTTCCTAAGATGATCTGGTTCTTTGAAGCAGCCTTCGAGAACGGTCTCCTCTTTCTCCTGCACTCCTTTATCAAGAACGTCTTATAGCATTTCAACGTTTGCCCGTCCTAACTTTCTCCCAATTTCGTGTTTCTGGCCGGCCTCTCGGCTGTTTTGTGGTCAAGTGGCCCCGGGGTTCCTAGCATAGCTCGTTGTTAGACTTCTCTTTAGTGTGAAAAAAGACGCGTAGGGCTTTGTATATTTCCCAACTTGATTAATGCGGTCGATCATTTGCGATCTTCCATCCTCCCACAAACATTAGAAGGAGCGTTATTTCTTTATCGGGGGTCGCAACTAGGAGTACAACCAGATTGTGAGGATCGCTTTGACATTCGGCTGACATGGAATTTGCCGGAGAATCTGCGTGAGTTTAGTCGGTACTAGTTGGGGTTGGCTTTACAAGTTATGGCGTTCCCAACTTTGCTTTGGTTGTGTTGCCTTGGTATCTTTCGGAGCCTCGATTCGGGGATAAAAAGGTGAAGCGATGAATTGGCCAAGTGTCTCCGTGGTGCTCTGAGCTGATTAGATAAGATATTCCTGGGCCTTCTGGTGTGAACCCTTCTCGATCCCCTACTTTGAGGCCCTCTCTGCCCTCTGTTATGAAGTCTTCTCGTGAGGGGCCCTCTAGCGTGAAACCCACTCGGGAAAAGCTTTAGGCTGAGTTGAGTCATTGGCAAAGAGGAAGAGAAGTGTTAAGCGTAAAGCTCAGGCTCCCCCTAAGAGCAACCTCGCGATTCGGGGTAAGGTCCTGAGTTAGGAGCACCTTCTCCGCCGTCGACTTCCAGAGAGTGGGGGTCTTCTGACCAAGTCCCGATGAGAGGCCAAGCGCCTCCTCCCATGGCCGAGGTGTCTAATGTGGCGGGTCCGAATCGATCGGGGAGGAGCACCAAGCCTCCTTTGGAAGTTCTGCCCATTTCTATTCAGAGTCCCCTAGCGCAAAACTCCAAGCTCCCTCCTACGACGCCGGAGGACTAGGGAAGGATCGCCGGGGCGGGGGATGAGGTCTCATTTGCTTACTAATTCGGACTTGCCGCGGGCTATTATCGTCCATTCTCTGGGACTTTGACCTCAGAGGGGCGAAATGCCATGTCGGGTGAGAGGCTACAGCCTTATCGCAGGAGGCTTGGCCACCATATGTCCGGACGCCTTTAGTTGTTTGTCTTATCATTGATTTCGATTAGTCCTTACCTTTGTCTCGTTTCTGTAGGTGGCTACCTACGTGAAAAGCTTGGTGAAGAGGGCTTGTTTTACGAGGGGGGTTTCTTGGGGTGAAACATAAAGTCGAGGTTGCCTCATAACCTCGGAGAGGCCCAGGCTGAGCTCGGGTGTGACACATGACCGAGGATGCGTAGCTTTATCGTCGACCTTAAGCATACCTCAATGGCCAGAAATGCGAAATTTGAAGAATAGGAAAGAAGGCTCGGGATGAGGCGAGGGTTACTTGTTTCACCGAGTTCGCGGATGGTCGAGGATGAGTTGCGGTTACGAGGGGAGGGCTAAAGGTGGCTAGGGGTGAGTTGCGAGTAGTCAGGGTCGAGCAGCAGGCGGACAAGGAAGAACTACGGGTGGCTGAAGTGCGCCCTCAGCAACGACAATGAAATTTGGAGTCTGCGAGAATTGAGAAGCCCGAACAGTGGGCGCTGAGCGAAGAATGCCACGGGCTTCGTGATGACCTCCAGAGGCAGTAGGCCTTGGTTAGCCAGAAAGAAGGGGTGATTGCCGAGTTGAGGGACGAGGCATGTACCTTATGGGCCTTCGGGTGGCTCATTTTCAGCGTAAGACTTCTAAGGTCTTCCCGGGTTTGAGCTTTAATTTTCTAGTTCCCGCTGAGGACGAGATGGGAGAATTTGACTCTGAGGAAGAGGATGGTCTTGGGGTGTCTTCGACTATCCCTAGCTCTGCTCTTCTTCCTGGCGACCCCGTGGGTGAGGCTGCCCAAGCTTCGACTTCCGATACTTAGGCTTTTTCCCGTTGTCCTTTTTTGTATTGGTAGTCTTAGGCTCTTGTAATGACGATTTGGACCTTTATTGAAACACCGATACATGTATTCATACTTCATGAATCTTTTTCCTTTCTTATTTCCTTTATGACTTCTGAAGACCGGTATGTAGCAATGAACTTCAATGATTTTTGTTGTTGCACGTGAAATTCTTAGCGACCCTTTAATGGCTGAGGTACTAAGCTCTTAGGAACTGAGCTTCAAGGCTCTCTTGAACTGGGCTATATGGCTCCTTTGGACTGAGGCACACTTGGCTCTTTAGCAGCCAGAGCTCCACGGGTTCTCGTGAGGTTGGGGCCATGTGGCCTCTTGGCTGCTAGGCTTTTAAAGCGAGCTCGACTCTTGAGCCCCGAGATGCATGGTCTCTTAACGGCCCGAGCCCCTCTTTGGGCTCTTAACAAAATGAGCTACTGGGCTCTTATTGAATTGAGCTACGCGGCTCTTTGAACTGAGCTGCATGGCTCCTTCGAAGTAAGAGCTACGTGGCTCTTTGATATCTGAGCTCCTGCGTTTTTATTGAACTGAGCTACGTGGCTCTTGTAGAACAGAGCTACTTGGCTCCTTCGGACTCTGAGCTACGTGGCTCTTTTAATATTGACTCTGGCTCTTCATGAGGCCCGAGTTAGAGTGGCTCTTGAGCAGGGGCTACTTGGCTCCCTTTGAACTCTAGCCTACGTGGCTCCTTGTGCTCCAGAGCTCCAGCTCTTGTGAAGTAAAACCACATGGCTCCTTGATTTCAGTATGTGGCTCTTTGATGCCAGGCTCCTATGTTTTATTGAGCCCCGAGTTATGTGGCTCTTGTCGAGCAGCGAACAGCAGGCTCGCCGGACTCTAAGCTGTGGCTCTTTAATATCGAGGTTCTGGCTCTTGTGAGGGCGAGCTACATGGCTCTTGACTGACTACCTAGCTCTTTGTATTCGAGTTCACGGCTTTTGTCGAGGCCCGAGGCTACATTGCTCGAGCTGCGGGATCTTGTTGTGAGGCTGAGCTTCGCCGCTGCAAACATAACTAATATCAGTTAAACACTGCTTGTCGAACTAAGCTACGTGGCTCTTTAATATCCGAGCTCCTGGCTCTTGACGAACTGAGCTACATGGCTCTCAGCTACTGGGTTCTTATTGAACTGAGCTACATGGCTCTTTCGTCTTTCTTCCCTTGGGAAAGTGCGTGTAGTTTTAATGCCGGTCTATGGAGAATCGGAATAGATTGTGTGACTTCCCTAGGTGTCCAGGCTTCTTTATAAATAACCACCTTCCTTCGAGGGTGCGTGTTATACTCCACTCCCATTTTCCTTCCTACCTTCGCTAGCGTCGGAGTTCGGACATGATGAAGCTTCAGGGTTTGATTGCCACTGCGCGAGTCGTAAGCAGACTTTTGGCTTCGTTATTCTGCCATTTGTTAGAGTTGTATTGTTCCCTAGTCCTGCCATTTGATGGAGTTGGGTCGAGAACACACATTCGGAGGGCGACTGTTGAATCAGCTTATGATCTGTTTCTTATCTTATACCTCTCCTCCCTCTTTTCTTTATCAGAGTTCACTTCTCTCTTTCTTTGTAGTTTTTGCCTTGAGTGAGTACATTCTTGAGTTCTAATTTTGAGATGTGAAACAGTTTCTTGATTGTATTTTAAAGATGTAAAGGCGGGTTTCTTGATTTGTAATTTTTGGAGTAAATTTGTAATTCTAGAAATAAAAGTACAATCTTTAGAAACTAATAATAACCCTTTTCAGATGTTACATGTAACCTTTTGGGGCCCTTCAGAGCGAGTGGTTTCACGATAAGCCAGAGCTCCTAGTTCATTTTCTTTATGATTTGCGAGTAGTGGAAATAGAACATAAACAAAAACTAGTATTTGAGCGAAAGTAAAGCGTGTCTTTATTAATGATACAATCACAGGGGTTACGCGGTAAGTACTTGAGGTGCTCGGTATTCAGTGATCTGGAGTCTTTCCCTTTTATGTTTGAAGCTCATAGTTGCCAGGTCGAATTATCCGTGATATGATGTAGGGTCCCTCCCAGTTGGGTCCCAGTTTCCCGTGAGTAGGGTCTTTCCTTACTAGCAGGAGTTTTTTGAGCACTAGGTCGCCAGGCTTAAAACTTTTAGGCAGGCCTTTCAGATCTTGTGTTGTTTTCCATTGGTAGTCCTCGTAGTGTTTCCAGAGCTTGCTCTGGCCTCTATGGGAGATCAAGGGTTTAGCGGAGACTCTCTCATCGTATCAGGCGTTGTGAACTTGACCCTAAGGTGACTTGAGCCCCGAGCCTACACAAGGGCTACCACCTCGATTGGTACCCAGCTAAAGGGCGAGGCGGGTTCTTGGAGTTACGGACTTGTGTGGTTAATGCGAGCGCAGTACCGGGGGTAGTCACCGTTTTCCTTTAGGTTTCGACTTAGTCTTGATCTTGCCTTGAGTCCTTATAGTGACTTGGCTTGTCAGTTGGATTGTGGATGGTAGGGGATGAATAGTAATTCTTGGTTGATTAGATCGGCATAAAAGTTTCAGGTTATCGAACTACTTTCCATTATTAGATACCAATGCTTTTGGGATCCCGAACTTGCATATTATGGAACGCCAAATGAAATTGCATACCTTTTGCTTGGTGATTGTTGCTAATGACTCGGCCTTTGCCCACTTGGTGAAATGGTCAATCTGTATTAGGCGAATTTGCCGACCTCTTCGATGGGCGGGAGGCGAAGTATGTCTAATCCCCTTGCCCGAAAAGGCTAGGGGGTTATGATCGGGGTTAGTGGCTTGGATGGGAGGTGGGAGATCTTGGCATGCTCTTGACAGATTTTTCATTTAAAATGGGTTAAGTGGCGTCTTTGAGCATCGTGTGGGTCAATAATACGCCCGCGCACCGAGGGTTTTCCTACGAGGCCTGAGCTCCAATATGGTTTCCACAGATGCCTTCGTGCACCTCTCTAAGTACGTAGTCGACATCTTCCTTTCCTATGCATTTGAGGAGGGGTGCGAAAAAACCTCATTTATAAAGGGTCCCCCGCAAAAGAGCGAATATAGCTGACCTTGCTCTTAGTTTGGATGCCTCCTTCGGATCTCTTGGCATTGTCCCATTCAATAGATAGTCCCCGGATAGAAGTCCCGTCCATCCTCGGTGTGGTCACATTCGCGAGAGGACCGTCGTTGTTGACAACTGGCCGAGAGGTTCCATGAGGTGCTTTCGACCGATGCTCCGGAATGCATCACAAGTCTTCTTGTGATGTCGTTGCTAGCTTAACCAGGGCTTCTACCGCGTGAATTCTCCGTTCTTGGGACGTGTTTGACATGAACCCGTACAAACTTTGGCTTGACTTCGCATACCTTTTTAGATAAAAGGGATAATCTTTTCACCTTTAGCCCCATTAGTAATCTTCTATACCTTTACCACCAGGCGGGAATTGCATACCTCTGAGTTGATCGGCTACGCCAGGTGGGCGAGGTCAAGTCCAACAATGGCTTGACTTCATGTCGACCGTTATTGGAGGCACGGAACTGAATCGAGTGCATATTCCATGTCGATCCCATCTAGGGAGGTCAGAATCAACCCTGCACCACTTCCTTAGGCATTGGCCGCCCCATTCTGAGACCCGACCAGGTGGGGAGGTCGAATCACGGCTGGGTTGTTTTGTTGAGCTCTTGTCGAAATTGAATTCCATGATGAAATCGGCCGAAACTTTGTCGCGCTTTGATTGTTGTTCTTGGCTTGTACCTAATATGGAACTCACTAAGCTCATGGCCCGCGTTTTACCGATCTTCCCTAAGGGTTTTTGGTTTATCTTTATATTTGCTTCATTAAGGTGTTCTACTCCAGATACGATGGTGTGGGCTTGGAAGTAAGGTCGAAGTCTTCTTGCGGTGGTCGCCAATGCCAAAACTAGCTTTTCCATCTTCGAATACCTTTCCTTTGCTCATCTCAGAGCTTGGCTGCAGTAATAAACCGACCGTTGCGCTCCATCCTCTCTCGACCGGGTGGCACTAGGTCGTCGGAGCTTGACTAAGCGAGTGTAAGGAGTTCCTCGGAGGCTTCTTAGAATAGGGGAGGGGAGCTTAAGTAGGTTTTAGTCATCGAGGAAACGCCTCTTCACGAGTGGGCATCAGGTGAGGCCTTTTGGGAAGCAGGGAGAGGGGCAGCACTTGTCCTTTGGATACGGACATAAAGAAAGACTTGATACCGGCTATTCTCCGGTCGGCGTTGAATTTCTTTAGTGTTTGAGGATGGTCGCATGTCCAGCACGACTTTTATCTTGTCTGGATTTGCCTTTATTTCAAGGTTGTTGACTATGAAACCGGGAGCTACCACATAGAGACTCGAAAGCATTTGGTTGGAGTTTAACTTCATCTTGTAATCCTTTAGGACTTGGAATGATTATAGCCCAGGTGGTCGTGCGGAGCTCGGCCTTGGCCAAACTTTACCGACGTAACCGTCACATGTAGCACTTCCATGGATGCTCCAATATGTTTACGGAACATTACGTTTTACCAACGCGATAGGTGGCCCCCGGCGTTCTTGACCCAGGCATCGCGATACGCGATGCGTTCCTGTCCGATCCCGCGAATGAGGTAGCATTCTCTTAGTCGTCGGGGTCGTTTGATTTGATTATAGCACGAGCGTCGTGTGAAGGCGGGGCTCGTGGCTAGTAGTGGCGTTCACTAAGAGGTCGATTCGGGGCAGGGGAAAGCTGTCTTTCGGGCAAGCCCGGTTAACGTCTGTAAAATCAATGCAAAGTCGCCATTTGCTATTTTCCATTTGCCTTCTTAACGAGAACCACATTGCTTGACCGAGTTGGGGCTTGATACTTCCTGGGGATCTCGAGCTTGGGAGGAGTTCGTACTCTTTGTTGATCACGCCTCCCACTTTGGCTGAGAAAACTCTTCTTTTCTGTTGGCGGGTTTTGAAGGAGGGCGACATTGACTTGTGGTGATAACTACCGTCCGATTCCTCCCATGTCCTCTTCTGGCACCAGCGAATATGTCCACGTTTTGCTTTAAGAAGTGGATGAGGAGGTCTTTGACTAGAGCTGGTAACGAGCCAAGCTACTCGGGCTCGGCTCGGGCTCGGCTTCAGCTTCCGGCTCGGGCTCGGCTCGTGAGGCCTAAACAGCCCCGAGCTTGAGCCTTAATTTAGGCTTGATCGTCTCGGGCTCGGCAGGCTCGGCTGAAACATAAGCTCATTTCGGGCCGCCCAGGAACCATCCGTCCCATTTGGAACGAGGCTTCGCTGCGGTTCCCGGCGGGGCGGGATCACAGTGCCAGTGCGGGCGACTCGAGGCGTGGCTGGAGTGAAATGCCAGATCATGTGTCCGGATATCGATGTAATGGATCCTCCCGAGCTTTAGATCCGGTCGGCGGATTAATGAATGTGTGAATCCTCACGAGCTGGATTAAGGAGCGCCGGCGACGAAGGCTTGCCAGGGCTCGGCAAATCCCTACGCCCAGGTCGGATTTGGGGTGTACCTAGATCTCGGTCTGCTTTCGGTAGAAAATGGTACTACGATAAGCGCGAGAAGGTGTCGACGACGGTATGTTCGATTGTGGATAGCGTGAAGAAGGTGCCGACCCGAGGGACGTCGGGAAGGGCGTGGATGTTGGGTATGGCCTGCGAGTACGATCGGTCGATCTGGTGTACAAGAATCGATTACAAATATGAGGGTATTGGGGCTCTGTGGAAACTATGAGGCTGGTGGCCATGAGCTTAGAGCAAGATTTCTTAGCGTCTTGAGTAGCATTGAGGGCAAATACACGGACCTTATCTGATAAATTCGACTGATGAACTAGGATCAATCTAAATGCAGGGGTATTGGGGCCCGCTGGATGCAGTCTTGGACTTAACCTAGCGCATCTAGGCGTGGGTATGGAGTAAATGCATCAAAGGGTGATCGTGGGGTGGGGTTTCTGGGGAAACGGGGCGGCATGGGAGCGCGGAGCAGACCAGGTGCTCTTCGTAGGGAGTGCCAACGTCGGCTAACGGTATGAAAATTTGGGCAACCGGTTGACATGGTGGGCGGTCACGGATCTCGGTCCGGCGATGGGTGAAGCTATGGGTCGCAGAGGCCAATTATCTCTTGCGACTTGGTAGTCGAGAGGGTGGTGTGACTTAACCATGTCTTGGCGATATATTGCCCGAATAGTTTTACGTTGTTACTAATGAGTTGCTTAGCGGATCTTGATGATATATTATTTCTTTATTTAGATAATTGATTAAAACCAATCATGTTTCTTATTCAATGATTTCAGGTATCTTATTTCTTCGCTCACGCGATTTCTACTTGTTTTAATTACATTCATAATTTTTCGATTACTTGGCCCATTTCGAGGCTCGCGATGGAGTGCGTAATCGAGAAAGGGGAAACAAATGTTGAAGGAGGTGGCTTTAATAGCTTTTATCAATTTAACTAAATCCAACTAGGTAAAACAAATCCTATAGAAAATTATTTCCTTAATTGATGTATTTGTTATCAGGATTGATTCTGAAGTTAAAAAGTATATGGTGAGCTTGAGGATTGATTACAATACAAACTTGTATATAGGCTCGGGTTGGGCTTGAGCTCGAGTTAAAGCTCGAGCTGGTTCATATGGAAAACAAGCCTAATGAGCTTTTAAATCAAGCGACTTGAGCGATTTTAAGCTCGTTAGCTAAATCGGAGCTCGAGAGCTCATCTTATAAATTAACAAACCTAGCTTTCAGAAGGGAAATGTTCAAAGCTCGTTTCGAATCGGCTCGTTACCCGGCCACATCTTTGGCGTCCCTTAGCCGGCTGAGATTGGAGTGGCAAGGCGAGGTGTTAGTTAGTCGTCAAGTTCTATCGGTTCTAGCTCTTCTGAGGGTGTTGGTTGGGTGTCCAGTTCGTATCTCATGTCGAGCTCATCCATGTGAATGTTGTCCACTGCTTTTTGTTTCATTGGCGCTAAGTAGCACTCCCTGGTCTCCTTGAACCATTCCTACTCCATTCTCCGTAGGGAATTTGACAACCATATGATAGGCGGAAGGGATGACCCTTATGGCATTGCAGCGCTTCCCCATGCCTGCTAGCCTTTATTTGAGAGAAGGCACACTTGATGGCTCATATTTGAATGTCGATGGGGCCTCCACTATGAGGAATTTTATCTTTGTTGTGGCCTGGCATGGGGGATCTCCCAAAGTGAGTACCAACTGTACTGACCCCAGGGGTAGTACTTTCTCTCTGGAGAATCCCCTTAAGTGGGCGTTTCGGTTCCAGCTTCTCCCTTCCGATGCCCATTTGTCGGAAATGGAGTGTGAGAGATGATGTCGATCAGAGCTCAGTTGTCGTCGGGACCACGTGACCCACATTTTTATTGGCCAGCGACCCTTATTACCAGCGGGTCATCATGGGGATGTTGGCAAGCTTCCTGGTCAGCGTCTAAGAAGGTTATGGTGGTATCCAACCAAGGGAGCTTAGACACGACTTGTACCTCTAGTGTCTCCCCTGATATGAAGTTGCGTAGGTGAGCCTTTTTGGCGGGTGGATTTACCATGGCGAATCCCGGATCATTGATCTCTCCCGAGGGTTGTTGATGTTGAGGTAGGGTTAGGCGGCGGTGGTGGAGAAGGTGCTCTGGCGATCTTCGGAGACCACGTAGCGGATGGGGGCATGTCAGGGTAGGATCCGGGGAATTAAATTTCTTTTTTCGAGTGAATCGATCGTCCGTCCAGGTGCCCATGATCTTTGTGGAACTCGCAGTATTTGGTCATGTCTCTTTTTGTTGGGTTCGTCTTCATTTGAGACGGCCATCTTAAACACTTCTCATCATGCACCTTGTATAAGACTTGAGACCTGGGTAGTGACGGGGTGGAGTAGAGGTGGAATGCACGCGAGTACGACTCGAGGCTAGGAGTGGACCTAAGCGGTCCCTGACTTTACCTCTTCTCTTTGGGGATCGATCTTTGTCTTCTCTATCCCTCCGTGGAGATCTGTCTCAGTGTCTTCTCCTCCTAGGGCTTCGGTCCTGCTTTTTCTCGTCCTTGCTTTTCTCCTTTCACGCTGAAGAGCTTCCCCGCTTAGACATAAGGGCCTCCTCGCCGTTGATGTATTTTTATGCTTTGGCGAGCACCTCGGCCATGCTTGCCTAAGGGTTCTTCGAGATGGAGAACATTAGGTCTTTAGACTATATGCTTAGCCCAGCTATAAAGGTGGTGATGGCGAACTTTTCATCTAGGATGTCTACCCTTAATGACTTCGAGTTGAACCTTTGGACGTAGGACCTCAGGTTTTCTTGAGGCCACCACTGCTTCTGATCGTAGGTGGTAGCTCAGGCTTCGGTATCATCGAGACTCCAGATGAAGTGGGACCGCGAAAGCAATGGAGGATGGCTTGGGGACCGGATGGGAAGGGCAGAAGGGGTTTGTTTGAACCATGCCAGGTCGAGCCCTTAAGGCGTGATGGCGAGCTACGCATCTCCACGAGGTCTTGGTATCCATGCAGCTCCATCTGATTCTTGTAGGTGTTGAGGTGGTCTACGGGGTCTTTCGTACCATTGAAAGCTTTGATCTGTGGCATTCTGAACTTTGTTGGGAGAGGAAAGTGTAGTACCTCGGTCATGAATGGGGGATTCTTGTCACGCCCCCGATCCGGTCAGGCCAGATTAAGGCGGTCCGGCCAAGTCCCGAGGCGCGATACCATCTATACTATCTATATGGTGGGACTCTCATTGACTGTTATTTACCCGGTATACATGGAATTGGGTATCTGAGAATAATTTAATAAGAAACAAAAATCATTTTATACATACAAGAACTACCAGGAGTGGTGTCCATCCACCGATCTATACACATACACCGGAGTCCATGTACCTAACACATGTACATTTTCTATTATTACAAAACCCCGGGTGCGAGCGTGGCCCGGTGAGCACGTCTCGGTGAGCACTTTGCGTGTGGAATGTCTGTCCTCTATTCTTGTCATACAGCTTACGTACCTGCGGTTGAACACGCAGTGCTAAGCTTTGCGCTTAGTGGGAACATAAGCATGGACAATACACCAATGGTGGCCGTCATAAGCTTATACATATGTATATGCATATAACTTTAACTTACTTATCATCTACACATTTATTGCATGTCAATCATTTTATTACATATTCTATATCGCTTTTGGCCTATATCCTATCTATACTTTTCTTTGTATTCTATTTTCTATACTTTGCATATTCTATACTTGACATGTGTTCATCTTTCATCGCTTTTGTCATATGTCTTTTTCAATGTTCCTATTCTTTTTTTCGGTTACATATCATGTCTCTAGTCTATGTCTTTTCCATCTTTCGGTTCTATGATTTATTGCATTCTATGTACTTTTACATATATCATTTCTTACATATGGTTTTATCCTTATATTTTTCTCTTATCTACGATCTTGTATTATTGTCATATACTTACTTCATTTGTGTTTTTCATATTTCTATATTCATGTCTTGTTCATTTCATATCTTTGTTTTCTGTTATACTTTTCATTTCACATTCTATCCTGTACTTATTCCTATCCTTCATATACATTTTTGTACGTTCTTATTCTATCATATACTTTGTGCTTCATTACTACTTTTGTGTACTCTTGTGTTGACTTAAAGCTATGCTTTCATATCCTTATCTCTATTTTAGGTATTAAAGTTTTTCTATCTGGCGTCTTTCCTCTCATTAGGAGTATAAGACTTATACTTTTACTATCATATCATATACTATCATATGTTTTGCATAGGTTTTTGCATGTCATTTTCATATACTTTCTTTTCATATGGCTTTCTCTTTTATTTTTCACAGTACTTTACTTGTTCATATCCCTTTAGGTAATGTATATACTTTTCATACTCTTTGTCGTATTGTACTTTTCTTCACTTTGTTGCCCCCCTTAGCTTGTCTATACTTTCATCGCATAGCAGTGCTATGCTTCTCATATCATGTCATTTCCTTTTTGGTTTTCGTATGCGCAAGCTTGCAAAGCGGATAACGGGAAGCCTTAATGCGAAAATCTTATCATTTGTCTGAAGCGGGAGTGATCTACGGCCATTAATACGAAGGTGTCGTCAGCGTAGGCGGTGACCTATGCCGTATGCTATGGTACCCGAAGGTACTACTCGCGTACGGCGATGATCTCATCTGTGGTGACCCTTGCGAGGCCGCCCAGTCAAGCGGATCTATATCATCGACCAAGCGGGGCCTGATATATGTCTATGAATATCTTGCGGCAGCGTATCTTCCATATGGGCATGCTATCTATCCCTACACCGGTCACTGCGGACAATCGGCTTTATTACAATTTTTCTGTACATATTTCGCAAAGCATGAATAACTATTGTTATCATAATTGCTTATGCATATATCTTATCGTTACTTTTCTGTATTAGTTCTCTCACTATATCTCTATAATACGCCTGAGTGTATCTTGATGTTGGGTTATAATATCCATACCTTATGTAATCTGTCATATATCATGAATGCATCTATGCACTCTTGTATTCATATAATCATGCCATATCTTTATCTATTCATATTCCTTTTTATATCATTTATCACGTCATGCTCAACTATCACGTTTCATATCTGATTTAACTTTATTCTGTGCCTTTCCTGTTTCTATCATGTATGCTTTTACTCATTCATATATTCATATATCTACCTATCATTTAATAATACGTAATAACTCATTACGCCTTTGTCGTCTTTTGCTTATTTCTATGTGTTCCTTATCATTTATGCCTTTCAACCATGTGTTCCTAGCATGTTCCATCTTACACATTCATTTCGATTTATGTATCTATCCTTATATTCATATCATTTATGTATTCTGTCATGTCTTTATCTATTCATATACTTTATGTTCTATCATGCTCCATCTATTAGTTTATGTATGAATATTCGTATGTTTCTGTCGTATAAGCTTATATTAAGTATGTGCCTATCAGTGCATTGTACTTTAGACTATCATATCTTATGACATGATCTATCCTCTTATCATATCTTTATGACTTATACCTATCATATTCATGTTTTTCTTGGACACATCTATACATGGCCATTTTCTTTATTTCCTTGTTTCATAAGCTATACCTTTTGTACATATAGCACTTCATATACTTATAAGTATGATGTGTATGAAATCACACCTCATTCATATATTCTTATTCCTCCTATAAATCTATTTTACTTAGGAATTGGAATCAATCCAATCGGATCATCGAGCTACGGAGTTATGGCATTTTCGTGCCAACTAGTCATTTACGATTTTAAGTGACTAGGAGTTTGTATTACTAATTTTCGGGGTCTTAACTTCATATTTTGACACTATGTCCTTATAATCATTTAAAGCTAAGGTGCTAAGGGTTCTATTCAACTGGAATCACCCAATTCGAACAGGAACTCAAGTTACGTCCAGGCTCAACCGGACTTCCTATGTTCAACACTGAAACCAGAATTTGGTTTGCACACGCCGATTTCCCACTTCGAGGTGGATTTTTGGGCCACTTAGAGTCATAATTTGACAATGTCTATTCATATATGGATGGTTCTCGCGAAGTCTATTTTAATTGCGCAAGATCGCTCAAATCCGGATGGATGGATTGCTGACATCATGAAGTGATGTGCGAAAAGCGAACGGGTTGTACGGTACATGTATGTACGGTACATATTGTAAATGACCCGAACACAAGATGTACCGGTACATGTTCAAGTTGTACCGGTACATGTCACTAAATGCCCCAAGCATCTTGTGTTTTTCTCCCATTTTTCCATATGTTTCAACCCGATCAACTCATACCTCATAAATACTTCAAGACCACTTCAAATTCATCTCTTATGATCTCTTTTCTACTCAATTTATCATTCAATCCTTCTCTTATTTCAAACACTTTCATGAATTTCTTCAAAGCCATTCTAAGATGGGTCTTAACCCGCTACATAAGCTAAACTCAAGGATTTGTTAGGGTTTATTCCTAAACCTAACTTTCAGTGCTTGTCATTAACCATATGAACGATCCACCCTCGAAAGGGAGGATTTCCTACTTTCTTGTGGATTTAGAGTTTTACCAGCCTTAATTTCAGCCTGTCTTTGGTTAGGATAGAAATCCTAACAAACCTTAGATTTGAACTACTAAAGCTTTTCTTGAATGCCTGTCTGAAACTCCATATAATCTATGCAATTAGTTATGCAATCAGTTCACCTTAGTTGGCACCTTACTCTTCTCTTCTTCTCTTCCCTCTTCCTGCTTCCACTGCTTCTTCTTCTTCTCTCCTTCTCTTCTCTCCCCTCTACAGTTTTCTCTCTTCAAAAATGAGACCAATTTTGGTCTTATCAAATGGGTTTGTTAAGGCCAAGAAATGTTTGGCGATAAATAAAACCCGTTTTAGGTTCTTTTCTTTATTTGCCTTTTAACCCCATAACTCCACTCTATTTACATTTCATTTTCAAGCATTTTTAAACATTAACCCCTAATCTTTCACTTTTATGACCAATAGGTCGCACAACAGATACAAGATTGCCCTTGTATCGCTGTAAAAACTTTAGGATCTCTAGTTTATTTTTCGAATTCATATTTAGCTTTTAATATGTACCACTAAAAGTCAGAAAGTTGTAGGGTATATTTTGAATGTCCTGATTACGATTCTTTGTGCTAGAGCATCCATGGGTGGGGCTTGGCACTTATGGCCTCTTTCATGGCTGAACGACTCTTGTGGATGTCTTAGGCAGTTGCTCCTAAGATTGTTCCCCACTTCTCTCTGGCAGATGAGGTGACTCTTCACCTCAGTTGTCCTGCCGGGCATCCCTCTCGTGCGACCATGGTGGCGGGTATGTAGGGATCATGCTCCCTAGTCTGGCTATTTTCTCCTCCTCCGTCAATGTCTCGGGGGGCGCTAAGATGTTGTTGCTCCTCCTATGGAGTGGTATTGCGACAACCATTGGGCTGTTATTGTTTCTGTGGGCGCGCGCACGTCTGAGTGAGTTCGCCCGACTCCTTAGCGGAGACCGATTGATGAGACAAATAGCCTCCACCTCGTTGCTAGTGGCGTGAAGGGCTTCGAGGGCGTCTCCTGGTTGTCTGCTATCAACGTCGTTCTGTTAGTCTTGAGTCCTCAGGGGGTTGACATGACTCCTGCTCATGTTTTGAGTCGATACCATCAGTCACTGAGAAATCAGTTGATTTTGTAAAGGAACAGTCGGTCCCACGAGACGGTATGGCGGTGGTGCTTTTCATCGATACTAAATTTGGGCTTCTTGGAGTCGCTCGGTCGGTTTGGATCGATGTGCAGCACAGTAGCTTTGCAGTCTTGCGACCTACTTGGCGAGGGTAGTCAATCGAGGGGTGTCATATTTGCCTCTTAGATCTTTAAGTCGAGTTTCTTTCTTATGAAGAAAGGAAAGAGATCATATTGTTGTTGATAATGAATTATTATTTACATTATTTTTCTTGGTGGAATTGCTCGGTACTTATGGTAGACGATCATGGTGACTTTTCCTTGTTAGGCAATGATCACGACATCTTAGAATTTGGATAGAGAATCTCCTCTTTCACTTTATCGCTAATTGAATATTAAAGGATAATTAAGGAATGACCATAATCGTGGGATCCTTCTTCCATAATGGCAGAATGCTCGGATCATGGAAGTGAGTGCTTTCCTTTCTTACGCCACAACTGGTGGATAATGGATTATCCCCATCACCTGTCCGGCCCACTAGGCTTAGTTTTAGCCCAAGGCTCACCCCTTAGGAGCAATCATGAGTGTCATCGTAGGCGGGTCCTCTAGCATTGAAGGCTCTAGCATCGGCCTACGAGAGGGCGCCGGCCAGCTTTAAGCTTCACAGTGGTTCGTTCCTGAGCATCCGAGGCCCTATGAGAATTGATTTTTAGGCATCAAGTTCAAATATATGAAATTTTTTTGGTAGAATAAAAATAATTTTAGAAAATAATAAAAAAGAAATAAAAGCAAAATGTAAAATTTGTAACAAACTTTTTAGTGGTGGATCAAATGCAGGCATAACTCATCTAAAACAACATTATGAACATTATAAAACTAAAAATAATGTAGATATTAGAAATTATAAGCTATTAGGTAAAGATGAAAGTGAAAATTTAAAAACATTTTCTTATGATGAATCTTATTGTCGTGAAGAAATGATTGATTACATAATAAAAACTGAACAACCTTTTAATATGATGGAAACTCATGTTTTTTTCAGGAACAATTCGAGCTATTAATCCTCAACTTAGGGGTTGATTCGGAAATACTGTTAAAAGAAATATTATGAAAAAATTTCATACACAAAGAGAAAATTTAAAAAATTATTTTGCAAAATTTGAAGGAAAATTTTGTTTAACTAATGATATTTTGACATCTTTAACTCATATAGGATTTTTATGTATTACTGCCCACATTATATGGATAGTGAATGAAAATTAAATAAAAGAATAGCTTCATTTAAAACAATAAATACTCCACATAATGGTAAAAATATAGCAACTTTAATAAATGATAAAATCATAGATTTAGGTATTTGTGATAAAACATTTACAATTACATTAAATAATGCTTCTAATAATGATGCAATGGTAAATAGATTAAAAAGATTTTGGCAAATAAGAGAAGATCATGCATAATTATTTCATATACGTGGTAGATAAATAATTTTGTGGACTTAGCATAATCAGTTACTCATTTACAAGGCCGATTTTACGTCATTAATGGGAATGACTTGTTTACTATTTCATAGTATGGCTTTTGGTCACACACTTTCTATAAGACTCTAGTTGGCTCATTGGATTGGAAGACCAACTCTCTTTAAAAGCCCATTATGACTTGCACAAACTATAAAAGGCCTAGAGCAAGTAAACAGTTGCATGTTGTATTTTTGGTGATCTAGGGTTTTCATAAATAAGAGAGTGGTTTAAGAGTAGTGTATCCATAAGCACTACTTTTATGATGTTCTTTTTCTCACAGGAATTCAAATATGATTTATCAATGGTTGTGTTTAGAGGTTAGTATATTTCATGCTTTGAAGGAATTGTTATGTATGCTTTCAATTCGTACATCTTTTTCAAATATTTCTAACAATTAGTATCAGAGCGAAGGTGATATGCATAATAAATTCCTTTGTGATATATTGTTATGTTAAATTCGAGTTTTCTATGAGACATACATGTGTGACCTGATTGTTATTATTATTTTTCTTTTCAATTTTATTGAAAAGATGACATAGTTTCGAAAGATGAATTCTCTCTTTTTTTTTTTTTTGGAGAATAAAAGTTCAAAGTTTTCCATACATTCTCGTATCCAAACCTACACTTCATTTATACAAGGATGATAAATGATTGACAGACAGTCTCCTAATTTTGAAAAGTACACCAAAATTTTGTATTAAAATACATATCAATTATAGTGATTACAACATTGGGATTCGTAAATCCTAAACCCGAATATCTGACAATGGAGACTACTAGGGAGTTATTTTTTATAATTTTTTATTCATTTTTGTCTCATTTTTTTTTCTTATAATTTTTACTACCAAGAGATAATGTTGTAATCCCAATTTTGTCTCACTTTTATATATATTTCTTTAAATATATATAAATGTGTCCCATGATAATATGCATAATCATGAATTATCTATATATATCTAATATAATCACGGTAATATATATTTAATCTATATATTCGGTCAATCCTTTATAATATTGAATAGATCTTTAGGATTCAGTCAATCCTTTTATATATATATATATATATTTTATATATATATATATATACTGCTCTCTTTCTGCTCTCCTTATAACACCTGTAACCAACCTTATATATATATACTCCCTGTATATATATATATAAGTAAATATTTATTATCCTTAATTTTTCTTTCTTTCTCGTTTAGAGGTTTCTAAATTCTACCCACCCAATGGAAAGGTTTGATAAATTCCTAATATTGTGTGATTGTGTTTTTGGTAAGGAATGAATATTTTCTGAGCCTTAATTTTGATATGAAATATATAAATTTGGTAAATCCTATTATAAATAAATAAAAGTGTTATTTATTTATTATTTATTATTATTTTTGCTTATTCAATTCCAAATTTCTTGAATTAAATTAATTATCTACGTTCAAAATTGAATTGTGTTAGTTGTCCCTAAAGAGGCTTTGTGCTTAGTTGGCATAATACTGTGGGATTTTAGGCGTTCACTTGTCGTGAGACTTATTTTGCATATGTTATGTGTACCAATGAAATGTGTGTTGGCATAGTGGATATTTTTACATATTTCATGAAATTGTCAATATGAAGATTTTCTCCTACTTATTACCCAAGGTCTATATGGGTAACTAGACTACCTTGTTGGTGGTTTTAGTTGCTTTGTATGACAACTGAAATGACGGTAGAAGTTGATTGAATGTCATGAATTGTAGGTTCTGAGTTACCCTATCGGTAATTTAGTTCAATGCATTTGATTATGGTTATTTGGTTGATTGTCCCTGACCCACGAAAGAGTATCTTTAGTGCTATAAAGACCCTAGCGATATTGATTTTGTGTTTTGTGTTGAGGGGTTGGAAAATAGTTATTATTTTATATATTTGCTATTTTCATAGCTAGTAGCACCCCAAATGTTCTGCCAATGACTGCCATGATAAAATTAGATGAGACAAATTATCAAAAGACTTTAGTTATGAATTTGACATTTATGAAATTGGATTTGGCTTTGGAGATAGATCCACGAGAGAAACCGATTCATGACAACAGTGTTGCTATTAAGAAACTTTATAAGGATTTGAAGCACTCTAGCAAGTGTTGTATGATGATGATGGAGAATTGCATGGATGATGCTGTATATGCTAGCAGTTCTAAGGTGGATACAACAAAGGGACTTCTTGAGGAGAGAGGAAAAAAGTTTATCAAGTTTGACATGAATAAGAAGCATCATTATTTGGACCTTTTGAATGATACTAAGTATGATGAAGTTAAAGGAGTAATGAACCATATTATGTTACTTTCTTCCTATTATAATAAGTCTAAAGGGCCGAGAATGACGCTCATCACATGGAAGAAAGGAAGGAGTACTTCAATGGAAGATGTAGCTACTACAAGAAGGTAGACTATTAGAAATTAAAAGGAAAGTAGGAGAAGAAAGGGGATGATAAGTCAAAGGGGACCAACCAACCTTGAGCAACATGTGTATATGGGAGATAGATCAAGAGCGAAGGTGGATATTATGGGAATAATCAAGTTGATGCTTGCTACTAGATATGTTTTGGAGTTACAAGAAGTTTCCTACATACCTTCAATAAGAAGAAACTTATTATTTATTTCCCTTTTGGATAGTCAAGGTTATAATTTTTTGTTTGGAAATAACAAAGTTGAAATGTATAAGGATGGTAAAGTTGTTCGTTTTGGAGATTTATGTGACAATTTATATAAACTTTATTTATTTAATAATGGTCTCAATTATTCTGTTAGTTCTGTTGTTGCTCCTATTTTTTATTCTAAACATCGAAGAGCTAATGATAATTCCTCAATGTTATGGCATAAGCGTTTGGGACATATTTCTAGGCACATAATGGGAAGGTTAATGAAGGATGAAATACTTCCTAATCTTGACTTCTTCAACTTGTCAACTTGTGTAGAATGTGTGAAAGGGAAGCTAACTTGCACACTACGAAAAAAAAAAAGAAAAAAAAATAACAAGGTATGAATATGTGGACCTTTCACACCGACTGCTTTAAGTGGTTATAGGTATTTTTTTACCTTCACTAATGATTTCTCTCATTATGGACATGTTGAAGTTATCTGTGAGAAGTTGGGCTCTTTGGTTACCTTTAAAGAGTTTAAGGTAAAGATGAAGCTTCAGAAGAATAAGAAGCTAAAAGCTTTAAGGTCTAACATGGGTGATGAGTTTTATGGTAGATATGATGAGACTGAACGGAACTCGGGGTCATTTGCAATTTATTTATGTGAGTATGGCATTGATGCGTAATACACAATGCTTGGTACTCCTCAGCAGAATGACGTAGCTAAGAGGAGAAATTACATTTTGTTAGATATGGTGTGTTCTATGTTGGCAAATTCTACTTTGCTGGATTACTTGTGGGGAGAGGCTTTGAGGACTACGACTTATATTTTGAATCAAGTTCCGAGTAAATATGTTTCTAAGACTCCTTATGAATTATGGTTAGGAAGAAAGCCTAATTTGCACCATTTTCGTGTATGGGGTTGCAAAGTTGAAGTGCGAATTTATAATCCCCAAATTAAGAAGCTGGATCCTAAAACCATAAATGGTTATTTTGTTGCCTCTTGTATAGGATCTAGGGGTTCAAGATTCTTTTGTCCATCTCATACAACCAGAATTGTGGTGCCAAACATAGTTGTTTATTTTGAAGATGATTTTGGTTTTGATGGCAATAATGGTCAAAGGGAGCCTCTATTTAGAGAAGAAAGTGTATTCATTCCCAGTGTTTTTGTTCACGATAGAGATATTATTGATCCATTGGTTGATGAATCGGTAGTTGGTCAGAATGATCTTTTGGTTGATGAGTAGGACATTCTAGTTATTGCAGATGCTGGTGTGACTTTAAAAAGGTCACAAAGGACTAAGAGATCAACTATTCATGACGATTATGAGGTTTACTTGTAGAAGCATGATTTTGACGTAAGTGATGATTCATATCCGATCATTTATGAGAAGGCCATAAGCATTTCGCACTTAAATTCTTGGTTAGATGCAATATAATGGAAGATGAAATGAAATCTATGGCATTAAATGGTGAATGGGATTTGGTTGAGTTACCAGATGGTAACAAGCCTATTAGGTGCAAGTGGGTCTTTAAGACTAAAAGAGACTCTAATGATCAATTGGAGAGGTATAAGTCTAGACTTATCGTCAAAGGGTTTAGCCAAAAAGAAGGAATTGATTACACAAAGACATTTTCTCCCTCATCCACAAAGGATTCTTTTAGAATCATTATGGCGATTATGGCACATTATGACCTGGAGTTGCATCAGATGGATGTCAAAACTTCTTTTCTGAATAGTGATTTGTTTGAGGATGTGTATATGGTTCAACAAGTTGTATTCCAACAAACGGGGAATGGTAATTTGGTTTGTAAGCTTAAGAAGTCTATTTATGGTCTTAAGCAACCTTCGAGGCAATGGTATATTAGTATATAAAGTTTGATGAGGTTATCATTGGAAATGGATTTAAAAAGAATGTTATTGATAGGTGCACATATATGAAGGTCAGTGGGAGCAGTTATATATTTATGGTGTTGTTTGTTGATGACATACTCGCTCTTATCGACATCGACTACCGGGCCGAGACAGCAGATAAGCTGTGCAAACATTTTGACATGAAAGATCTTGGTGAGACTTCTTTTGTTTTGGGCATCAAGATTGTTCGAGATAGGACTAATCATGTATTACAGTTATCTTAGAGAGCCTATATTGATAGGATCCTTAAGAGGTTTGATATGCACAATTGTTTTCCTTGAAATGTACCAGTCACGAAAGGTAAAAGACTTTATAAGGATCAGTGTTCCATGAATTATAGAGAAAGGATGGGAATGAAAAATGTTCGCTATTTTTCAATAGTGGGTAGTTTGATGTATGCTCAAGTTTGTACACGGCCTAATATACCTTTTGCTATGGGTGTGCTTTGTAGATTTATGAGCAATCATGGTCTTATTCATTACCAAGCAGTTAAAAAAAAAGGTCTTTAGGTACTTTAAGGTACTAAAGATCATATGTTGACATATCAACGCACCAACACCCTTAATGTAGTCAGTTATAGTGATGTAGATTTCAAAGGTTGTATGGATGATAAGAAATCTACCACTGGATATGTATTTGTCATGGTAGGAGGAGCTATGTCTTTGCGGAGTGCCAAGAAATTTGTGATAGCATCCTCGACTATAGAGGTAGAATATGTGGCTTTTTATAAGGCTACTCGTCATACAGTTTGACTTCAAAATGTTATTTGTGATTTGGGAGTAATTAACTCCATTGAGAGGCCTATTATGATTTATTGTGACAATACTGTAACGGTGTCTTTCTCCAATAATTTAAAAGGCAATTCAAAAGGGTACATTGACAAATATTCGTAGTAAAGAGAGTTGAAAAGGCCCCATAACTATTATTCTAACGTCGCACTTACAACATGGTATCATCCATTGACCAAAGTCACAAGAGGCATATTTGAGGAGCATGTCCTATATGGATTGTTAGATTTGCACTAGACTAATGTGGGCCGGGAGCTTATTAAGTATTTGCAAAGATGATCCATGTCATATTATTTCATTTAGTTCGCTATATTTTTATATATTGATGGATGTGGATCATTATTTATTTATGAGATGATTTATTACACATTATTGCTCCTTCAATTCACAAGATCCACATGTCCTATGATGAGTCCTTACTACACAGTTTAAGTATATTATTGTATATTGTCGATATACAATATGCTCAAATGAAATTGTGATGCCCCTATCTTGGGGGTCCCATTGACAACCTGTTAACTCATGGAAACCTGTAGATATTGGGTGCCCTGATATCACACTCACATGTCTCATATATCGAGACTCATATATTGTAATTCACAATATACAAAAATATATGATAGACTATAATCACAGTCTCTTTATAGTCCCTTTGATACCAAAAAGGTGTACATGTTTTGGTCATGCTCGTATATATATTACACAACAAAAACAAAACAAATCAAAGCCGTGTCCGGCTCTCATCCCATATGCAGTCCCATATGCGGTCACCGCTCAGACCGGACCCGTACCTGAAAGTGGGATCCACGAAGGGTGAGCAAAACCCAATAAAGGGGTAATCTCCTACAAGGGCTACTCCCCACCTAAGCGCCTACGCAGCCGATCAAACACACACACATTCAAGTAAAAATATGCACATTCCTACTCGAATGTTTACATGCCATGGATGAGAATGTGACTCACCCTATCCCATGTCCCAAGTCCTCACCGACTCTCTCACACATGCAAATGTCAAATGTGAAAAACTGTTTTCAAAACAAAGATATTTGTTTTAGAAAAATCGTTGGACAATCACCAACATTGAAAGTTATTGGTTAACCCTCCGATATAAATTAGTGGACATACTCCGATAAATAGTTTTGTGGACAACCCTCCTATATAAATTAGTGGACATACTCCGATAAATAGCTTCTGCTGGCCAAACTTTGATATAATTTTTATTCCAAAAATCATGTCATGCACTTACACCTAATATCCTACAAAGGTCTCCGTGCATATAGCCCGAAATGCCATATTCATGCTGGGCGTTAATACATCATGTAAACGCATATACTAACATAATTTACACACAAACCAACAAGTTATTCAACATGTCATTCCATAGTGATTAGTACACTCGATTACTAACAACGGAATTTTTTTTCAGAAATGCTAGGCAACGCACCACTCATGGGAATATGGTTAGATTCTAAGCCGAATATCTTTCCATAGAGTCGAGAACACCCAGGGTTCGGACGAAAAGTTATTGGCCGTCCAGAAGTTGGAGTTTCACATGAATAGTGACACAGCACTACTTGGTACCAAAACATAGATTTTAGAAAAGTTACAATCACCAACTGTTCTCAACAGGCACATGGATGGAATCTTGATTCAATGGGCTTTCCATAGGTGAGAACATTCGAAAGCGGTGAATGAAGTTATAGTGGAGTCTGAGGATTGGAGAGACTCCACGCTGACCCTAATTTGGCTGAATCACTGGCCAGGGTGACTCCCGGCCGACTGATGGCCAGGCCGGCTCTGGCCCAGAGTTGACTCCCACTGGCTAAGCCGGCTCTGGACGTACTCTGATCGGCCCGGCTAGACCTTTCCACTTAGATTATTCAGGGTAAATAGACCATAACTTGGGCTATATAAGTCTAATTTGGGTAATTCAAAAGACAACATCAAGTTCACTGATGTGGCTACAATTTACCTGAAGGACTCATTGCCAAATTCCCTTTATTTCCTACCAGAAAATCAGTCCTAAAGTCTAGCTTATTCGTATGATCAAAATAGAGTAACTCCCCATGGTTTAAATCTTGACCAAACATCCCCCATGAGGCGAGACATCCTACCGACGCCAGGGTATAAAGTAACCAAAGTAGGAGAAGACCTACCTCTTGGCGTTTGTCAAAACTCCCCATTTCCGGTCTCTACTTGAAACTCTTTGTGTTGGGAAGCACTTTTCTTCTTGCTCCGTCAGGAACCATCGGTCTGATCGCCGAGAAACCTATAGAGGAGGTGGAGCTTCTCTCTTTAAGCTTTCTCCCTCTTTTCTCTTTCTCCTTGTCTTTTCTCTTCTCTAGAGATTGTTTTGGTCTAAAAGTCGAGTTTGGAGTACTTTTGCCACGTATCGATACCAATTTGGCTCCTTGGATTACCCTTATCACCTTATCCATCTACCTTGGATTTCTCTCCAATCATGTGTTGCCACATTTCTCTTATGGGTCCCACTCTAGCTATTTATTTAACTTACCTTGCACTTGACACGTGGCACTCTGTGAACCACTCATCATGTTCCAAGCGTCTCGTACTACCCTCGGTGCCTCAAAAAACGTGAAATTCATACTATCTCGGAATTCGACTAAATTTGATGTGGTAGCTAGATTTCATGAGATGATTTCAGCGTTGAGGTAGTTTTGATCATACGAGATCTGAAAATTTTCATATTTTGAAATTACCATTTGCAATTCTCAAATTGAATTTTCTCGGGTTTTACATTCTTCCCCCCTTAAAAGAATTTCGTCCCAAAATTCCAGGCACATTCACATCACTTGCATGCATATGCAATGTGCACTATCTCACATATGTAAACTAGTCATTTAATTACTAAACGACTAAAATGCGTGTCTTCATCCCTAAACAAAAAGGGATAGGTGGCCCGTATAGTGTCTTTGCGCTCCCACGTTGCCTCCTCCACTCACGGTGTTGCATAACACTTTCACTAGTATCGCGATCTTGCGTCACAAGAGCACGATCGTATCCATAATGCGCACTGGTCCCTCCTCATAGGTCCCATCTGTGTCAACAGTAATCTCTCCTCAATCCACTATATGAGTTGGATCTGAAGTATACTTTCGGAGCATGGAAACGTGGAACACCTCATGAACACCAGACATACTAGGTAGTAATGCCAATCGGTATGCTACTGTGCCCACCCTCTCAGGTATCCTCGAGGGCAGATGAATCTCGTAGCTTTCCTTGCTGAACTGGCGACTCCTCTCTTAGGCATCACCTTCAAGAAGAAGTGATCACCCACCTCGAACTCTAAAGGTCGACGTCGCCTATCGGCGTAGCTCTTCTGTTGACTTTGAGCAGTGAGAAGACGCTGCCATATCAAACACACCTTCTCCGAGGTGTCTCTAATTAGATATGGACCAGTGATGGAACTCTCCCACCTGTCGTGAGTCGCATGGCCTCCGTCTGAGGCCTCATGAGGTGCCATTTGTATACTCGCGATAAGCGTTGTTGTAGGCGAATTCCCATGAGGTAAGTCCTCCTCCTGACTACCCTTATGATCGGGACGCATGCTCGCGACATGTCCTCTAAAATATGTATGGTCCTCCAGGTAACGAGGCGTACATGGATGAAATGCGGTGCTCATAGTCCAGTATGTCCCCGTAGCCACGGAAGCTCTTTTGAGTGTGCCATAAATAGGGATCTCTGTCAGGCATTATGGACAGCGGCACTCCATGTAGTCGGGCGTCTCTCGGATATCTGGCAAGAAGAATTCACTACGGTGTGAAGGTCATCGCCTTGACGAGAGAAATGTGTCGACTTAGTAAATTAAATTCCTTTATCACCCACACCGCATCATATACTTGTGATCTCAGGTGGAAAGTGAGTCAAAATCCATCGTGATATGCTCCCAGCACCCACTCAGCTGCCTCCGATGATGGGTAACCACGCTGGCCTCGTGCCGGCGCGAAAATGCGGTGAGCCGTGAGACATCGTGACAAAATCCTGACATGTCTCTTCGTCGCTCGAAGTAATCTTTGGCGGCGAAAATCACGATACATCTTTGTGCCACCTAGATGCCTGACTAATCGGGAAGCGGTGGACTCCTGAATCTCTCTCGGACACGTCGGTGGGAACTCTGACCTCACAATACAGTACCATCATGTGGATATATTTCGACGCCGTCACGATACTGATGCACCCGACCACGATAGTCAGCATCTCGGCGTCACGCCCACACAGGACTCAACCATTCTTTCGATGGGAAGGCGTAGCCACTAAACTCCCCAAAACACCTTAAGTCTATTCAATATACTATAGCCTTAACTGCCGCACAGTCTCGAGCATCTACTACCCCCGGGAAGCTATATTGACCAATACTCCCCGTGACTTCCGATTGAGTGCATCAGCCACCACATTTGCTTTACTAGAATGGTAATGCAATGTGTAATCATATTCCTCCGGATACTTCGTCCCTCTGCATTGCCTCATATTGAGGTCCCGTTGTGTAAAAATGTCTTGAGACTCCATGGTCAAAGCACATGAATATCTCCGCAGTATACATAGTGGCGCCATGCCTTTAAAGCCCGAGACAATGGCCGCTAACTCGTGATACGGGTGGGTAATTTAAGCTCATGATTCTTTAGCGCTGAGAACCATAAAATAGGAGCTGAAATGATCCTCCTTTTTCCATTCATGGAATGCCTCCTCACATAGGTCATTCCACTCGAACTTAACCTCTTTCCTAGTAAACATAACTAGAATGCTCTAAGGTGAAGTGTCTAGTCTAATGAATCCCTTGTCCAGCAACTCCTGCATCTAGACCTTGAGTTCCTGTAACTCAACTGGTGCCATCCCATGCGGAGTCATAGAGATGGGCGATGTTCCAGGGCGTAACTCAATACAAAAGTCTACATCCCTCTCACGAGATAATCCGATAACTCATTCGGAAAAACCATCCTTATCTTAACGGACTGCACGAGGTAGATCTGAGTTAGGTCTCACCTCGTCCTCACAGGTAAGGCTTGCTAGCCCGACTGTATCATTGTGTCCCGTGTCATATGGAATTATACGGTTTGGAATGAAACATCGTGCTTGTCCATAAATATAACAGTGCGTCATGTGTGTGTGGCGTGCTCCCTCTATGCTCTGATCAATGACTCTATGGGCGTAATGGAGTCCATCCTGCAAGGATGACATCGAACTACGATATGTCCATGACCCTCGAGGTCCCCGATGAGTAAGTCACGAGATCTCGACTCATGAATCCGGAACATATATGACTGACACTCACCTAATTCTAGGGAAGAGATTTACCTGCTTTGCCTTTCTAGGGTTTCCACCTCTAAACACCCGAACATTGACCATTAGATGCAATAAAAGCATGAATATGATGCATTTTAAATTTAAACGACACTCTTGTGAGGCGTAAGCATTACCTTGTATACTAGGTGATCGGCTTAGCGCCCGGTACCGGGATCCGCCTCTTAGACGATCACGTCTCATGTGCTCAGGTTGGTGACAAAAGTAGCATATTATCTACCCCGTCTGGCTAGTAGTCCCAGCCTGCGAGCCATGCCCTTGACCTCGACCCGTCCACACGGTCCGTGGCGGCGTCTGCGGGTGGTAGGTGCTTGTGGGCTGAGAACCTGCAGGTTCGCCAGTCTTTGGGTGGGAGAAGCGAGCTAGCGTCGGTGCGAGTCCCATTAGTTGGGATGTGGTGTCCCATGTCTCTGGGATCTTTGCCTCTGCGGAAAATCCCGTCTAAAATGTCCAAGCTTATGGCATTGGAAACATGCTCTCTGCCCTGGCTGGCTAGGAGCTCTGAAGTGTCTCCATGGATGATTGACCTTGGCCTTGGCCCTAGTGGTCTCGGCCCTGTCCTTGAGGTCGGTGCAAAGCATAAGTCTTCTGCCTCTTCTTGGACCTAGAAGAAGGTTGGCTCTCCTTCCTCCTACTACTAGCACTTACATCCCTCTCGACTAGTCGGGAACAATGACTATCTGCGGGTCTCCTCGCTCCCTCGAGGCGGGAGGAAGGTGCCTGCTCTAGAGGTTCTGCCCCTCTTGGTTCCCGATGGCACTAGTGGTGGTGACGATAACACTGCGCATCGAGCGACGGTCGTAGCACTAATGGCCTCCACGAAGGCTTGTTGATCGGTAGGTGGTGGTTTGGTTGACCCTCATCCATAGCCTCACGTCCTCTCTCTATTTTCCATCTACACATGTCAAATAGAAAATTGAAATTTCCTTTTTCCAATCTAACTAGTAATGCATATGCCCTTCTTAATAATTTCGTCATCATGTACTAACTCATTCATCCCATTTTTCCTTAGTGGTGCCCCAACTACGACCCTTATCTGATTGATTCAATTTTCAAAATTTTCATGTTCGTATTGTGTTTCAGAACCTGAGTTATGTTTCCAACCAATTTCCTTGTTTTCCATATATATCCAATCACGCATAAATGCACACAACATCTGACACACATCATATTATACACAGCGCACACATAAAAACACAATGCATGCAATGTTAATCTATCGTGTATTTGCTGAAGTAATCCGCATACTAAACCTTGACATGTTGTGATGCTCATATCGAGACACACATGTGACCATAGCCTAACCTCATGTCCCTCGAGCCCTAGGTACTCGTGTACATGCTACGACTCTATTTATAAGGCGGTATCAAGTGGGCTATGGATGCCAGTGCAGATCTCCACCAGGTATTAGTTTACTGTAGCTGTCTGTTGTGAACACCCTTATCACAGGAGGTCTGACCCAATGACCTACGAGCTTGTAGATATGTCGGCGCCCCGATATCACACTCACATGTCTCATATATGCTTGAGACTCATTCTAATGTAGTGATATAGAAAAATATATGATAGTATAATCACAGTCTCTTCTGATCCCTTCAAATACAAAAAGGTGTACATGTATTAGATCATAAGTATATATATTACCTGACAAAAACAAACAAGTCGAAAGTTATTATTAAAACAATTGTATCTTGGGTTAGTCGCACTGAACCCGTACACGAAGGGGATCGCGACGAGTGAAATGACTCGATAGTGGTAATCTTCTGAGGGTTACTCACTTTGAGTACTCGTGCGATGATCAAGCGCACATATTCAAGTAAGAAATATGCGCATTCCTGCTGAATGTCTACATGCCATGGATGAGATGTGACTGCGCATCCGGTGTCAGAGTCTCACGAACTTCCTCACCTGCGAATGCGAATGTGAAAAGCGTTTCGAACAAAGATATTTGTTTTAAAAAACTCGTTGGACAATCTCCGACATTGAAAGTTATTGGTCAACCCTCCGATATAAATTAGTGGACATACTCCGATAAATATTTTTGTGGACAACCCTCCGATATAAATTAATGGACATACTTCGATAAATAGTTGTTGGTCAACCCTCCGATATAATTTTTTTATTCCAAAAATCATGTCATGCACTTACACCTAATATCCTACGGTGTCCCCGTGCATATGAAATGCGAAATGCCATTTTCATGCCAATTCATGTTAATATATCATAAACGCATATACTAACTTGCCATTTTACAGTAATAGTTATTGACATAATACATTCCATACTCAGTGATTAGTACACTTAGTGCTGACAAGCAATTTTTTTAGAAAATACATGACAAAACATGCCACTCATGAATATGGTCAGATTAAGCTCAAAGAGATTTCCATAGAGTCAAGAACACGAAGCGGAGTTTGGACAAAGAGAAGTTATGGTCGTCCAGAAGTTGGAGGTCTCACGTGAATAACTGACAGACGCGCTTGGTCTGAACATAGATTTTTAGAAAATTCTGATCTTTGCTGTACTCGGCGGGAACATGGATGGAATCTTGACTTAATGGGATTTCCATAGAGTCCAAGAACACCTGAAACGGAGTTCGGATGAAGAAGTTATGGCCGTCCAAATTTTGAGGCCTCGCATGATCCTGGATGACTCCTGGCCAGAGCTAACTCTTAGCTATGACTCTATCTGGTGACTCTTAGCCAGGCCAGGCTCACTAGATGGCTAACTCTGGCCGACTAACTCCTTGCCGTCAGTCTCTAGTAAGTGACTCTTAGCTAGCAGAAGCAATGCATCCTTTATAGACTATTCAATTAAATGGACCATAACTTGAAATTTATAGAGAGTCCGTTGGGTAATTAACTAACATCAAGTTTACTGATATGACTACAATTTACCTTAGGACTCCTTTGTAAAGAATTCCTTTATTTTCCACCAGAGAAAATCAGTCTAAGTCTAGAAGCTAATGCGTGTGATCAAAATAGGGTAACTCACTCTCGTAGTTCCAATCTTATTAAAACATGTAGGCGGAGCACCACCAAACGGCCCTTAGGGTAGAAATAACCAAAGTGGGAATGCCTACCTCTTGGAGTTTGTCGAAACTCCCCGTTTCCGGTCTCTACTTGAAACTCTTTGCGCGGGGAAGCACTTTTCTTCTTGCTCCTCAGGGAGCCGTGGTCCGATCGTAGGAAACTGAGAGAAGGTCGAGCTTCTCTCTGCAAGTTTTCTCACACTCTTTCTCTTTCTCATCCTTTTCTTTTCTCTTCCTCTTGAATTGTTTGGTCTAAAGTCCGAGTTTGGAGTACTTTTTGCCCTGAATCAACATGCCATTGGCTCCTTGGATTACCATATCCTTATCCTCTACGCTTGGATTTACTCTCGATAATGTGTTGCTGCACATGTCTTCTGAATCGACAGGCTCTTTGTTTGACTTATGCACTTGACATGTGGCACTCATGAACCACTCATCACGTGCAAGTGTCATTACTACCCTCGGTGCCTCCAGCGTGAAATTTCGTATCTCGAGGTTGACAAATTGACATTGGTATTTAGATTTTCTGACGATTTCAACGGTGAAGTCCGTTTCGTCATTTGAGATCTAGAAAATTTTCAGATTTTTCCACTAAAATTACCGTTTTACCCTTTCTCAGAAAATTGAATTTTCTCAGGTTTTACAGAAATGGTATTGTGTGTTGGGGGATTGGACTTGGTTAGGTAAATCTCTACTACTTAGACTGAGTTTATGGCATGCAAAGTACTAAGTTGAAATGGTATCATGTTTGGGAGATTTACTGAGAGAATCTCTACTACATAGTCTAGTATGTTGTTTCCTATCGGGATGCAATGTATATTTAGACGAAATGGTATTTTGTTTTGGGAGATTTTATAGTAAGTGAGTTTTGTATGATATTTATATGTGTTGATGAATATGTAGTCTAAGTAGGAGAATGTTAGATAAATAATTTTGTAGACTTAGCATAATCAGTTACTCACTTACATGGCCGATTTTATGCCATTAATGGGAATTGACTTGTTTACTTTTTTGTAGTAGGGCCCTTGGTCACACACTCTCTGCTCAGACTATAGTTATATTATTAATTTGGGGACCAAATCTCTTTAAAAGTCCATGTGGCTTGCACAAACTATGAGCTGAAGCAAATAAATGATTGCATCTTTGTATTTTTGGTGATCTAGGGTTTTCAGAAATAAGAGAGTGGTTTGAGAGTAGTGTATCCATAGACACTACTTTTATGGTGTTCTTTGTCCCACAGGAATTCAGATATAATTTATCAATGGTTACGTTTAGAGGTTAGTATATTTCATGCTTTAAAGGAATTGTTATGTATGTTTTCGATCCGTATATCTTCTTCAAATATTTTTAACAATACGTTGTACATTTTTCAAATTTGATTGTAAAAGATGGATTAAAACAAGTTGATAGTACATTAGAAAAAAATTAGAGGCGTTGCATATAGTATTAATAGATCTCAAACGAAACATGAATTATTATTTTATTGTTGCAAAATAGAAAATATGAAAAGAAAAAATATAAGTTTAGATAAGCCAAGTAGATGAAATTCCACTTATAAACTTTTACAAAATATAAAAAGGTAGTACAATTATATGAAATGCAATTATCTATTAATGATTGTGATGTAGATCTTGATGTGTTAAAGGACTATGCGTACCTTTTATGAGATCTTTTTGAAAATTTTGAGTACTAACAAATATTTTTTGTGGTGTGTATTATCTAACTTCATATTGAGTCATTATGCAAATAACTAATATTTACATTGTACTTAAAAATATTTAAGTTTTGAAATGTTTAATGATACAATTTTTGCAATGATAGAAAAAATTAAAAAATATTGAGTAGAAATACCTTTAATTTAATAAATTGGTTTAGTTGTGGACCCTAGATTAAAAATGACGCTTTTGATGAATGGTTGCAAGTTCTTTATTTTGATGATTAGATAAAAATTTGAGAAATTAAAAATGAAGTAAATTCATTATTACATAATTTATATAATATTTATAAAGAAAAATATGGTAATGATAGTAGTTCTATTAAATCATCATTCACTACAAATATACATTTTTAAAAAGATTAGCAAAAATATTTAAAAGAAGTAGAAAAAGGCTATTTGGTTCTCAAATAATACAACAGATATAGAGAAATATTTTAATGGCGAAACAATTCCATTTGAAAGCAATGAAAATTTTGAAATTTTAGAATGGTGGAAAAAACAACAAATTAAATACTTGGTGTTATCTATTATTGCACATAATATATTGACTCTCATGAATAAAATTACATGGAGAAAGCACTTTTAGTGTAGGTGGGAAGAGTGATTGCGAGCTATACGGAGGTTGTTTCGGAAACAATAGAAGTAGCAATATGTTTAAAAGATTGGAAGTTAGAGAATAAAAGATTGCATGATTTTGTTCGAGAAGCCGCACTAGTGATTGATATGGAGAACTTAAAATTATCAAAACAAGAACGGATCCATGAAAGTTCCCTATCACCACCAGAAAATAATGATTAAAATATTTCATTAAATGTATTATGTATATTGTGTTTTTATTTTCTCGTGGTTGAAAAGTACAAATGATTGAAAAATAAGTAGGTGTTAACCTAGCTGGGATGTACTTATTTTGTAGTGATGTAAACTTTTTCCACATTTCCAAATGTAATCATTTATGATATATTCAATGAATGAAGAATGGGTGTTTTTTTTTAAACTTATAATTGTTTCTAATCTTTCTTTTTATTTTTATTTAACTTTTGAATACAATTTAATAAATAAAAAATTAAGTGAGAAAGTGAATTATATAGCATACTAAAGGAAATAACCTAACGATTTTATAACATGTTTAGGGTATAAAATAAGTTAAATTGTATTTTTTAAATTTATATTGTTAAAGAACAAAAATGATAAAACTAGAAAATTATAAAAGGAATTAAGGTTAAGTGTTAAAATGTCAAAATGAGGACCCAAGGGTCATAAATGAGAAGTGTATGTGCCAAAATGGAAGAAGGGTAATAAGTTGAATAGAAAATGAAAGAAAGGATTAAAATGCAAAAATGAGAAATGATGAAAATAATGCGCTAGCCAAATGCGTTCTAGCGGTTGTTTTTGAAGTTACACTAAAATTGTCTTTGAATAACATTTACTAATATAATTTTCAATACTGAGAACTAGGGCACGGTTGAGAGGAGAGAGGAGACCAAGTTAGCTTTGTGCTCTCCAAGGATTTGAGCCAAACAAAGAAGAAGAAAGAAGATGGAAGTGAAAAAAAAAATTAAAGGTATAAAACTAACCCTAACCCCTTTTAATGTTGTGTTTGGGTTTGATGAAAGCCCCAAATCGGAATAGAAGTATTTTAAATGGTTGTAGATAAGTTTTGGGGTTGTTTCGGTTAAGTTTTAAAGAGCTTTTGGGTTAGGATTGGTTTTGAGGAATTTTTGTATAAAGGAAATATTGGGGTTTTAGGAGATAAGCCGCCAAAATCTTTTCAAACCTATGTTTTTGTTTTCTTTTACATAACATGACCATCACTCATCCAAATTGAGTGATTCAAATTTCTGGGTAAACTAGACTTCTAGAAAAACAAATCTCCTTCAAATAAGTGTATTCAAATTTGGACCCCATTGGACCCAGAAATTCGTTAAAGTGAGGCTCTGTTTTCGGGCAAATTCTAGTTCAATTTGGTATAGTTTTAGTATTTAGGCCATAAGTTGAGTTTCACTCATCCAAATTGAGTGATTCAAATTTATGGGTAAACTGGAATTCTATGAGAACAAATCTTCTTGAAATAAGTGTATTCAAATTTGGACCCTATTGAACCCAGAAATTCTTCAAAGTGAAGCTCTATTTTTCGGCAAATTCTGGTTCTGTTTTGAAAATCAAGTAGTCCCGGTTGTTTTGAACATATTTTGAAAAAGAACACATTCTCTACCCGATTTCACAATGCAATCACTCGTGGGTGCGAAATTTCACACTCTCCTTTCTTTAGAGTGCGAAATCACCTAATTGTGTCAAAATAGGAAAGTTTGACATTTCAAGTATGAAAATAAAAAAGATTTTGTATTGTAATCGACTTGGGATTGTATTTACTTACCAAATAAGCCCCCTAGATGTTATTTTTTTTATTTTTTATTTTTAATATGAATTGGATGTACCAAACGAATTGTCCAACAAGTATCTAACTTTTAATCTTGTAATTTGAGAATTCCTTTTGTTGGAGGAGGGCTCTTCTTTTTTCATTCAATAAATCTTTCAACACGATTTTCTTCTGTATTTTTGCTTTATTTTATACCCATGGAGAGTTCGAGTCATGCCATGAGTGAGTAGAGCATCTTTCGTAGGGTGAGGTGGATCCATTCCACCCCACCATGGTGATCAAAGGGGACAACTACACTTCATAGAAAAGGTAAATCTTTTCTACTATTTTAATGGCTTGAAGGTCGTGTGTACATCGGTTTGTGACATGCCATAGGGATGACTGTAGTCCTGGTTCTCCCAACTATCTACATAGGAGTCTCTCTTCTTTTCTACTTGGTCTTCTTGATACTTAGCTAGTCTGAATGGTATGTTGGGATCTTAGCAACGTACCTTTGACCCAGTATGCATAATAGATTGTTTCTTGTCTAGAAACACAAAAGATTCGAGTTGAAAACCAACAAGGACCCTCTAAAAATCAGTATAAATTTCCTAAACATACACCTAGAATATGAGCTTCATCTATATCTTCTAAGATGCACCAAGGTGGAGTTAAAGGGATAGCTATATGTTGATCTTTCGAGCTAACGACAGAGACTAATCTAAACCCCCTTTATGATCATCCCTTGATGAGGCCAGACTTGATAAGACCAAAGCCTTGGGATATTTGAATTAATTGTTCACAAGTCAATCAACCAAATCATTCAATCAATCACTCTATTTTCAAAATCAGTTTTTACATTCTCTTTTCAAGCAACTTAAACCAAAATCAAGTGATATAAAATTACATCTTTGAAGGGGAAAATCTAGCCTAGAGGACGACCCTAGAGCCTCTATACTTATAGTAGTTGTGAGCTACTTGGAATTGGAACTAGGTTATTATAAATTTTTGTGGATTCTTTGAGATCCTAAGCAACCACCAGACATAGGACAAATCACATGGCATTTTAGCGGGGATTGTGCCTACCTTCTAAGTGATTTTAAATTTACTTGCTTTAATTTATTTTCTCTATATTTTTATTTTTAGGACTAACTCTACTTATAGTTTTCTAGTTTTTTCTTTAGATTTTTTGTTTTGCGGTTTATGACCAAATATTGGGATAGAACTAATACTGGTAGACTTGCCAGAATAGAACCACCACTTCAAAACATGGATAACCAATCTAATAATGGGGAGAAAAATCAAGAGCAACAGTGACTCCAACCAAGCAAACTCAGAATGCAACCTATTGACCTACCACTCAAACGCCTAGAACACTTTGGGAGCAAAGG